>VZRN01005002.1:872088-902052 GCA_013397935.1 Dasyornis broadbenti | reverse complement strand
GGGTGATTCCGCTGGAATTGGTGTCGGTCCTTGCTGGGTCGCGCTCTGAGGGGCCCAGTGAAGGGCACTGGGGGGGAACGGGCCGCCCCTGCCCCGATCACCTCCCCCCTGGTCATCCGGGGCCTCCCCGGCCCCGATCACCCGCTGCCTCCACCCAGGTCACCGCCCTGTGCCCTTGCCCCGATGATTGCCCACTTCCCTTGCCCTGGTCGCCCCCTGCCTCTACCCTACTTTTCCCTGCGGTGTGTCCACACAGCCCTTTGTAAATAGAAGGGAACAAACTCTGAACCAGCAGAATGCGAGCCGGCGGCAGGCCAGTAGCCATGTGACGGCTTCCACATAGCGTTGACGCAGTCACAGAGTTTTTTTGGATTGAAGTGTGAGTAGGGTTTGTCGCTGCCACCTATAAACACAGTGTATGCCTGACCCTTGGGGCAGAGACATCTAAGCAGAGAAGGAAAAATCTTTTCCCTGCTTCCAACTTGAATGATATACATCTCATGAAACAAATAATTGCCAATATATGCTGATATATTTTCTTCTTCTGCTGAATCAAACTCAGTATTGGACCAACTGAATTTTTATCTTTACTAAGTATTGTCATAGCTTAGGTAAGTTCAGCGGATAAAAATAAAGGAAAGTTGAATGCAGTTTGGAGGAGATTTTAAATTGTCTGCACAAAGTTCAGATGGAACAGTACTTTAAAATAAAAGCAGAGTGAGAGGGGACAGAGGAAAGCAAAATGTTTTTAATAGACCAGTGGAAAACACATGACTGAAGAGAAGACAAATTCATGCATTACTGCTGGAAATAAACCAGGTTAGTATTTTGCTGACCCCTGCAAGATTAAATTGCTGTTTGGTAAAAGTACAGAGGACGGATTGAGAAAACTCTAGTTTTAGGCAAATAGTGAGAAAACTGAGAAGAGTGATTTTATTTTTTTTTTAATTTATTTAAACTGTATCTTCAATGTAACTAAAACAAAATATGAAAGACCCAAATTAAGAACGTGCCCTCTAAGTCCTGCTGGAAAAATACCCTTGTTGCAGGCTGGCTTCAGTGGAGACTTGAGGCTTCAAGTCCTGCTCCACAGGGCAGCAAAAGAGGTTTTCAATCTGTGTTAAGCATAGGGATTTTTATTGTCCGTAAAGAGTAGTGCTTCCAACATTTGCTGGTTCTTTAAAATCTTCTTCTTTGTAGTTTTAGAACTTGTTATTCATGTATTTGGAATCAGAACACATCTGTAATATTGGAATACTGTTTTCTATGGTATTTAATATTACAAGTGTCAGTACAGGATATCAAGAACAAACTTCATTGAGAAGTAACCCTGCAGCACCCTACTACCTCAAAATGGATAGAATAGAAAGCATTTGCTTTTAGTATTCATTGTCTACGTGTTTTTTGCTCTTCATTCCGTTAACTGAGGCAACATTCACATTTCACAGTTTCTTTAAGATGTGTGGTCAGTTTCAAAGAAGTTACCTGTGTTTGTTTGGTTGGGTTTTTTTAAGGTGGTTTCAGGTATCAGACTTCAACCCTCTGGTTCTTCAAAATTTGTAAGACCTTGTCAAAATTATGTAAAATTTAAGTCAAATCACTGGCACATAGATCTGAACAAAAGGCAAACATTGCCTCTAAGAAATACATTTTCTGGCTCAGTCTTGGAGTGGTACTTATGTGTAATTCAGTTGAATTGAATTGAAGTTGCATTGTTTTTTAGAAATTGAAGGAATCAAATGTACCCCGAGGATAATTGCAATATTGAAATTATTGAACCCAATGCTACAGCTAGGAAATAAAAGATGCAGATTACTTGGCTCCCAAAGCAGAACCCAGAACTCGTAGTTCTCTAGATTTGCTTCTCAGCCCAGCAGGAGAGCTTTCCAAGAGACAGCCTGGAAAGCAGCATGCACCCTGAACAGGAGGCAACTCCTGGGCAGCCTGAGCAGAGGGCACATGCCTCCAGTCCTTTTTGACTCTGAGACTGCAGGGCTGGGTGTTGAGAGTTGTTGTTTCCTCTTATTATTTCCAACTGTTCTGTAGGAATCAGTCTTCTAAAACATCTCGAAGAACAGAATTCCACACTGTTGCCAGGCACTTCAAGCAGCCCTCTGCTCACCTGCTGCATGGAATAGGGCTGCTTCCACCTACCCACACCAGCTTCCAAGGCTCTGGGCTTCCCATGGGAAGCATCAGTTACTTTCTGTGGTTCACCCAGTGCATGTTTCTCATGAAATATGGGCAAAGACCCAGAGACAGGGAGCAGGACCTCAGACACTTGAGTGTTCACTGAGATTAATTGATTAATCATTGTCACTTGCTGAGAATGTATATATGTACAGTGGTTTTGATTGGCTCTGGGTAAACCACACTCTTAAGTGTGTAGTGTAATACCATTGCAATTTTGTGATAAAGTCCTGTTACAGGATGGTATGTGTAAGAGGAAGTGCTAATTTTGGCACTTAAACAGCAGTTCGGTGTACACATCTTGTAAAATTTAGCCAGTGTAATCTCCTTAAAAGATCAGGGGGTTTTTTGTGTGTTCTCGTCATGTATTTATTAGGATACCTGTGCTTTAAGAGGAGTGTTGTATCTTTCACCACATGCTGAAAGCAAAGGAAATTCAGCAGCTTATTCCACATATGTTATCAAATACATATTTAATGTTACTAGCAAACGTGTGTCTTAATATTTGACCAAAATGTAAAGAACAGTTCACCTCTTCAGAAGCAACACTCAAGTAGAATACTTTTCATTATGGCCTGAGTTTTATTTATGAAGCAGTGTACCACTATGAGGCTTTACAGGGAATAAATTTAATACACAATGTGTCAGCTCCTGTGTTTTTAATAACATTCTTATAGTCCATAATGAAGAATTAGAGACATTCCTGTCAACCTGCATGAAGAAGCTAAAATGCTTAGTGGGACGATATGCGTCCAAGAAGCAACTTCTACACATTTACCATGCACTACTGAACTGAACAGTACAATGTTATGCAAGCATTTAAATTACAAACATCAAGCTTCTGTAGAACTAAAAACCGGCGTTATTGTTGTCGTTATTATTATGTAGTATCTTATTTAAGATAATGATTAATTTTCATTTTTGACTACAATTAATAAGTGTGATGAAATCACAATTGCTTTCCACATGCAGCATCTGTACTGTTTTATACTTCCCTGCATGGTTTTCACACTGCTTTTTTTTGTTTGTCTGAAGTCAGTGTGTTAGATATGGGAGTTCAAAAAAGTAAAGAGTTACTTCTTCAGTTACAAACAGCAGAACAGCAGTATTTTTTTCTGGTGGAATTTTTTTTTTGGTTGTAAGTCAGGATGTAAAAGTGATCAGTCAGGTTTTCTTTAAGAATGGTTGCAAAGGCAGAGAACTGCCTTCTTGCTTTATCTGCAGGATCTTTTCTGTTTGCGTTGTGCTTTTACAATGGTCAAAATCATGAGAGAGGTCAGGAGAGCATCCTCCAAGACCAACATATGAGTAATTGTTAGGTGGTAAATAGGAGGAGGAGAATACGCATCATGGGAAGATTTAGCTTACAAATCTGTTAGGATTCAGTTTCATTTTATGTATCAATAACTAGGTACACTTTTAGGCTACTTTTAAATAGCAATGTGCATTATATTAGATGATATGAGACTGAAATACATTTCAAGAGTGAGTTGCAATTTGGTCCCTTATTCATAAAATGTTGTACCCCAGTGCTTTAAATCCTTAAGGTTTCAGTGCATATTTTGGGTAGGTCCATTTTTGATCAATGGCTCGCATTTTTTGTTGTACGTGCAAAAGCAGTATCGGAGTTGTAGTTAACATTAAATGCACAGAGAAACATTCCAAAACCTTTTAAAGTGTTCTTCCATGCTTTGGAACTCCCAGCATTGTGCTATGCATTGAGATTCCCTGTTAACCACGAGTAATACCATTTCAATGTGGAATGTCATTACCTAAATGATACAACAATGCAGTTAAGTGTCATGACCTGGTACATTTTTGGAATAGAGGCAGATGTCTAAGTGAGAGTAATGGAAGTAGGGATTGTTAAGTCCTTTCATTGAACAATCTTTTTCATTGCCTAGTCTGATGAGAAGGGAAAGCAGGATCTGTGGGGAAGGAATTTGGTCAATAGTGACAGCCAAGGTATGCCAGGATCCCCCCTTCTTTCCCTGCTCCCTTGGATCTGGCTGTTGACGTAGCTGCTGCTGTAGGTGTTTGGTTTGTTTTGGAATCCTGCTTCCAGAGGATTCACCAGAAAACAGGATGTACTGTCGCATCTGTCTGTATCCCAGCAAGATAAAGCTGCCAAGGCTGGTTGCTCTGCCAGTCACAGTTACAGGCGTGGGCTCCCAACTTCAGCACAGAGTGTTCACTCTTTCCTAGAACTTGCTAACAGCTGTCCTCTAGACAGCACTGAGTAATTATTAGGCTGAGGATGATAAGTATATTTATCTTACATTTTGAAAAAAAATACATACAAGATTGAAATATGATTTGTGTACTCAACATGACAAGGAACAACTGTTCCTTGTGTATTTGCTTTACTGTATGGATTTCTTACTCAATTGCTTTTTGCAGTATTTTGCCCCAAGATCTTTTAGACCTTTTTCTACTCCAGCTTTGCTTATTCTCACAATCCGGGCCAAAATGCTACCTCAAAACAGACTTTGACACTGCTACCTCTTTTAAAGAGGAAATAATTGTTATTCATAATTATTCATTCACAGAAAACAGTATTTTAAAGAATATGAAATGTTTTATCTTTAGTGGACTTGAAACAATCAACAAAATTACTGTTAGCCTTACATATACAGGCATACATGCACGGACATGCTCAGGAACAGATACAGACTTTCTCCCTTTCCATAAATCCTAATTTCCTATGGAAGCAATGATGCAGTTGCTCTGTTGGAGTTTCTTTGTTTGCTTGCTAGTCACTTGTGGGTCCACTGTGACCCAAATTTGAAGCGAGCTGGTGGGATGAATAAGGTATCGTTACATGGTTGAACCAAGCCAGTGGCTTGCTGGTATGAGGAGAGATTTTAATTCTTCCTTTCTATCCCAAACCCTGTGCATACTCCTGAGCTGGGCCCTTTACCTCTATGAATTACAAGGAAAGTAACCTGGAAAAAAAAGAAGTGAGTTGTTTTCTGACGATTTATCAGATGGAAGGTTAAGGCGGGCACCCCTGCTTCACCAAGGGAGGAGGTCAAGCAGCAGGGGCTGTGAGGCAGGAAATTAAAGGGACAGTTGAATCCTGTCTCTTAACAGAAGCTGTTATGTGTTATATGTTATATGTGCTTCATTTTCTCATAGTATCAGAGTTGTTACAAATCTTACAAAGAAGACAGGAAACGAGATGAGGAAAGACGTTATTATCTAGGGCTCCCCAAAATGATAGAAGTTGAAGCTCATGGGGTTTTTTTGGCACCAGAGAGCTCAGGTATGGAATACAGTCTTTCTTGGCCTCATTGGTTCTGACACTGGTTTTGACTATTAGCTTTTAATTGTACTCTGCAGTATTCAAATTTAAAAAACAAACAAACAAACATTGTATTTCAAATTTGTGAAACAGTGTTTTGACTCAATGTTATTTGACCTGAATTCAGGGTAGCTTTGGTCTTCTTGACGTTGTTTCTTTCAGAAAGTTAACTGTTGCTTTGTTTTAGTTTTCACTTTTTTCCAGGGTTAAAGAGTGGCTCTTCGGATCCTCATTTATCTTCTCCTTTCAGTTTGATTTTATTCTCTGACAGGAATTGTTCTAAAGCATTCTATTTGAATAGTAGTCATAGCAGGAATTAGAAGGAAGATATAATTCCATGTATCCCCTCCTAAATATTTTGTATTGTTCCATCTGCTGCCACCTTTTAGTCTTCTCTTCTGGCTCTGTGTTTAACATTTTTTACTGTTTTGCTCTGATACAGCTGTCTGGGATTATCTGTAAAGTAATTTTGATTTCCGTTGTAGAATATTCTGTAGCAGTATTGGTAGATTTGCTTACTGTCACCTCAGGTCCTCACAAAAAGACTATGTGTCACACTCCTTTAGCACTGGCACATGTTGGTCTTGTACCACAGCCCTCAGAGCCAAGTCTAGTGCAGCATGGAAAAGTGCAAAAAAGATCCGGACGGTGACTATCAATGTGTATGGGGTATCAGGGCAAACTAGAAACAGTACTGTGGGATTTTCTTAAGGTCCAGCAGAGCTTTTTGATGGTGCTGTAAGAAGTACACTGCTGTAGGGGTTTTCATGAAGAGCTGTAGTGGCTTTGTCTAAATTTATAAATACTGTTGAGTTAATAAGACCTGGAATTAACCCATACCAGTGCTTATCAGGTGGTTTAGAAGTTGGTGTGGGTCACTTAGTTTCACACTGTTATGTCTCTAGAGAATTTGCAAAAATTGAAGTGACATGGTTATAGTACTGTTAAGCTGGCATCATTTATATGTGAATCAATTCATAAATGGAAGTAATGAAATAGGGAATTATGATGGGTAAAAGGAGTAGGTATCTGAGGGGTTTGTAGTAGCTGTGTCCAACTGAGAGAGACTTATTTTTATACATGATGATGAAGACAATCTCATGTTATCCCCTTGAGGATGCCCTTTACAAGGCTGTATATAGGGGCCATGTGGATGATCAGCACATCAAAGAGTATTTTGGCTTCAAGGGTGGCCTAGTATAAGCTGATTTTATAAATGTGTGCATCTTTTGTTTGGGTGCCACCCATTGTAGTGCAATCATACAAAATCTAATCCAGAATGGAACCTCATAGTTGCCATTACAGCCATCAAATTGCCCACAAATTTATATTCATATCTACACAGCATTCAAGTGTTTACAGGGTTTTCAAACAATATTTTGAGATTAAAAAAAAAAATAATTATTCAACATTATTCAGGAGAGAGATACAGACTGTTTTTCCCACGATAACAGATTCTCTTTCTCTCCCCATCTCTCTTTTTAATTTCATTATAATTCCCTCTCCTGGGCTGTATGTACACTTTTGATTGACTGGTTTTATTGACTTGCACTTGTAAAGCAATAATATTCTGGGGCAAGGTAAACATAATGGTGTGTGTAGAGGAGCATGAGCAGAGCGTGACGGTTTGCCAGTCACCCGCTTACCAGTTGAGAGTGTCAGTTTGCAGCTGCGTGCCCTGTAAGGGTCAGTGATATCTGATTAAGTTGTTTGCTTTGTAGATCTCCAAAGATTCAGAATATCTTTTAAAAGCGTGTCCAGAGATCAATGTTTGCCCCTAAGTAACTTGCAAAATTAGTTTTCAAGTATTTCAAATTAGTTTTCTGTATTTCAAACAGAAATACAGCTGTTTTTCACAAGAAGTAACACTAAAATCATGCTAGCATAATACATATATTTGGGTTTCCTTACAGAAACCACATAATGTAGTGGCTGACAGAGAAAAAGGACTTACTGTAGATCTGTGTGCATTCTTCTGCTTGAATTGATGCAAACCATATCAAAATATCAAGGATTTTTGAATAAAAACTTACTCCAGCATGTATGTTACAACTCATGATGAATTTTCTTTATATGATGACTTTGTGTCATCCACAAGGACGTTATGAAAACAGTTGACTGTAATAATAGTGATTTTGTACAGGGTGAGGAGTTTAAAACAGTTAACTTTCATTGATATACTGCCAAGACACTTTATGGAGAAGGTTATAATGACTTTTACTTTTCTCCATACCAGAATAAGACAGAGTTTTAAATACTTTCCTACCTGCTGTATGTTACTGACAATATAGTTTGCATGTTGACAGGTCTATAGATGGCCATGAAGTTTACTGAAAATAATTAGTTATTACAAACATAGAGACTGGAAAGACTGGAAGTTATCTGTGGGCTGCTAGCTCACAGTCCCTCTAGATGAAAAGTAATTACAAGAGATAGATATTTCCTGATTCCAGAAGATGCTGATTTTTATTTCTGTATTTTTGTTTTATTCTTTAGTGAGATAGAAGATGAATTCAGCTGAAATCACTGATGATGATGAAGGTAAAATACTATGCTTTCTGTAATTTTTGATCAGGAAAAAGTACTTTTTGATTTAAAGCCATTGTTACTGGATAAAGAATGCAGTAGGACCAAGATAAATTAGATTAATGTTTTTAAAAAGTTATCTAAAATGTGGCATTATTTTTTTAGTCTGCTCTACATCCTTCCTCCCCTTCAAAAAAATCTTCCTCCTGTAACATTACTTGTTTATACTTTAGATTCTTCTTTGGCAAAGAAACTGTCATTTACTGGAAAACTGAATGATTTGACTTTGAGGTGCCCTCCACATACAGTTACCATAAAAGTCATAAAAAATAATGTTCTTCAAAACACGTTTTCATAAAAAGAAACAAACCGCAGAACATTGCAGGAAGGATGTAATGGTTTTCTGGAGAGGGTGCTTTATCTTTCTAAACCTTCTCTTTTTCCAGGAAAAATTCCTAAAAAAAATGTGAAAGTAGAAACAGAAAATGAAGATGAAGCTCTAGACTGCTCAGTAACTTCCAGATCTGCAGAGAAACACTCACTGGATGGCACAGTGACTTGCCTACAGGATTCCAATAAACGGAAACAGCTCTCCCTGGGCTGTGATGGATCAGGAGGCCAGCAGGATGCCTTGCCCAGCGTGAAGAAGAGACGCTTTACACAAGAGGTGACTTCTCTATACATGTGTCTGATTTTTTGGTTCATATTTCCTAGGCTGATTTCATTGCTGCTATAAGTAGAATGCAAGTCTTTTAACTAAATTTGCATTGGTTATGAGTTTGTTGCAAATGTGGCTCATCTTAAGCCAGTTTACACACATATCTGGGTATTTTCTAAATAACATAGGAGTGATCATATTTATGAAATACAGTTCTAGGTTAATTAATTTATGTGGATTATATTTTTGTTGTTCACCAGATAACATAGGAAGGGGCAGTGATTTGTAGTAACTGGGCATGACTCTGATTACAGTTCCCTCTCACGTCACACAGTTCTTCAGCTGGATCCTCAGTGGTAGAATCAGGGCTGTAATTCTTTATTCTGTGACAAAGATTTAATGTTAGTGAGACCAGTATAAAATCAGTGTATTATCTGAAAGATAAAAATGCAAGGATGCAGAAGATTTCAGTCATATCAAGAGTGGAATGTATTGCAACATCTGGTGTGGCATCCCACTTGGGACAATCCTGATGTTTCTCTAGCCAGTGAAGGAGGTGCCCAGTCTCTTCTGTTATCCTGATCTAGTATTTCACCTCTCTAGCAATGGCAGATTTTAATTAATCTCTGCTGAAATTGAGCAAGTTTCTTTTTGTCCTTGTCCTTTTCAGTAGGGAGAGCAGTGATCATCTGTTCCTAGAAAAATCTGCATGTGGCAAAATTCGTGTAATGTTGTCCAGCCTCAGCCTTCCTTTCTGAGATTAAAATTCTCCTTTTTTCAGCTCTTCTTCAGGAGTCACTTTATATTTTTCTTGTTCTCTTTGAGAGTCCAGAAAGACTAGCGTCCAGCATGGGATAGTCACATCTCTCCTGCCATCCTCTAGAGCCGTATAATGACCTCCTGTTTTTCCACACTCAGCACTTTATTAAAATAACCTAGATTCAAATTCGTCCTCTTTTGAATAACTTCAGACCCTGGGTTATATTTAGTTTGTGACCTATTCCAATGCACATATCCTTTTCTGCTGTTCTGCTACCTAGCCAGTTATTCCATGTTGTATTTGCACATTTCATGTCTCCTTTATAGCCATAGTTCTCCGTGTTTCTTTTTCTTGACTATCATCTCTCTGATTTCTTAGGGCTGTTTTTTCCCCTGAATGCCTGTGGTAGGTAGGTTTTAATCTTATTACACGGTTTCTTTCTTTTCCTTTCTCTTTCTCTTTTTACAATTGTTTTCCTTACATTCAGATTCTTAAAAGAGCTTTATAATGGTCTCTGAACTGTGCTTGCTTTGCATTTTCCTGTTTGTCATTAATAAATTTTAAAATTTAGTTTGAAATTAATTATAACTTTGGATTTATAATATCAGAAATTGACCCAGTAATAATGATGAAAATTCATTCTTGGCTGACCCAATGAATCAGCATGTTTAGTTAAATAACCAACCAGAAATAGTCCTCAATCTTAACAGCATTTTTTAAGTTAATTACTTTTCTAGTACCAATATTTTGTTTTAATTGATGACTTTATTAACTATTTCTATTTAAACAGTGGGAAAACCTTAATCATTTTAAAGAATGTTTTGCTTGTAGTATATTTTTGCTGCACGTCACATAGGCATCTATCCATGATAAACAGAGTTGTACTTCTTTTGGGCTGGTAATTATATTACTAAATTACTTTCTATCTGAAGACTTTTTTTTTTTAAAATTCTGAATGCTGCTTCATACTTCGAAATTAATTTTCCCTGATTTTCTTTTAAAAAAACAAAGTGTAGAAGATTTTAAGTTTAAAAAAATTATGCACAAGACTTTTCCATGTTCTCATGTGTCTGATAGAATCTTTCTATGTTTCTTCCTCATGTATTTTTATTCTTTACTCCTATGCTGGAATATTATGCACTGCATTTTTACAGATATTTAGACTTTGTTTATTAAGCATAACAAAGGTCATAAATGCTGGGCTCAAGCACCGAACAGAACAATAACTAAGCAACTTTTGAAACTTGGCTTAGGATTCCAAGAGAGAATGTGAGAGACTGTTTCACAATTTCTTGTATTGGTTGATGTTTTCCAAAATACTGCGTTTTGCAAATGTTCATAAAATTTCTAGAACATAAAAACTTGCTGTGCAATTGTAGTATAAAAAGCAGCACTATCTTATGTACATTGAATCTCGTAGAACAATATCTTTGCTTTCCTTTTGACAGTACATTAGAACTGATCATCTTAAATGGGAGCACTATTATCTGAAATTCATGGATGTGTAAAGATCAGTGTTACAGAAAACGAATCTGTTTAATTGGAGCATTTACAAAAAAGCCATGTATTTATGGTGTGGATAGTGCTGTTCCCAGATGGAAACTATAGACTAGATAATTAAAAGCAAAAGAAAAGAAAATGAGAACGCATATTAACTAAAAAATCCTTAAATACAGGCCCAAATGTTTTATCATCTGCTAGTAGAACACTGGCTATGTGTTTCTGAAATGCAGCTATTCTGAAATGCAAAACCATCCTGCAGCCAGATCCAACCACTGCATTAGTGAAGGCAGAAGTTCAACTGCCATCCTAGTGAAGATCTGCTGTAGTTCTTAGAGCTCCAGAGCACCATGTCCAAAACTGAGACTGCAAACTTTGATGATCTTACTGTCAAAATAATGAATTCATGTTCTTTAATACACATTCTAATATTGATTTGGCCTGACTTTGTGCATGAGGTGCGCATTAATTGCAGTTACCCTCATATTGCCAAGTTTTATTACATAATAAATTAGGGGAAATAAACAGCAGGAGGTCAAATGAGAACTGACAGATACCTGGTGGCAAGCTGTTTAGTAGCATGGCATTTTAGTAGTAGAGAAGGAATTAAAAGAATTATATGCTGTTTCTGAAAGAATATTTGGTATATTCTCAGTTAACAGGAATGATAATGAAAGAGCTACTTATGTGGTAGGTCTGACTGTTTGTGTAAGAAATGTTTTGTTTTGTTCTTTTGATCTGAAATAGTAAAAAGCTTTGTAATTCAGTTTGGGTGCCTGAGTGAGGAGCAGTACTGTGCTTATTGTCAGTGGAGATTTTCATGGCCTGCTTTCAGGTGATGTCTATTTGGCAGAGCTCTGTTCCCACCTGGAACTACCTCTGTTCATTCACTGACAAGTACAGGTGTGTATGATGACTTCAGTCCCAGCGTAGGAGCCTGCAGTTAGATGGGGCAATGTGGATTTCAGTCTACCCGCAGTTCATTTGGTATTCTGGCTTTACTATGAATGGGACTGGAGTGGGACAGTCTTCTAAATGGGACCTAGGTACCATGTGGTGTCCTAGGCACCACCGCAGCCAGGGATTCTGCACACTGTGAAATACATCGCCCTTGAGTTACATTTTCATGTGGTCATCTCTCCGCACAGCTTTGGATGTGCAAACATGAGGTTTCATATGTAGGGTAATACGATGTGAGTGAGAGCATAACTTGGAAACAGCTTCAGTTTAATTGAGTGATGGTTTCTAAACTCGGAGTGGAACCCAGCTTGTTCTTTCTGAGTCTCTTTTGAGTATACATTGCAATAGAAGTTAAAAATTAATTAGATTCACTTTGTCACTGCTGTAAGCAGATGCCAAGTGTGAGTGCACGTAGGGACCGCATTGATTTCATGAGTACAGTTCTGTTTCATAGGAAAGAAATAAGGTCCTCACTTTAGGGCATAATGGGGTCTTCACTAGAATTTCAGATTTCTCGTGGCTCTCAGCTCAGTCCTGAAGTCTGTGTTTCATTTGTTTTAATACTTGAATGCAAATTCTGTAGTTTTTTGTCCAATTAATGTTCTGTAGAACAAGCCAGGAAATATGTTTCAGTATAGAAACATTTACAAATCTGGTAGTGCTTTCTCATGTTTGAATTCTTAATGTTGGATTTTGATTCTGTTGTATCTGCTTAACTCCTAAGAATTATTTGCAATATCCATGTGTTTGCAAAAAAGACCCCAAATCACCCAAGCCCTGCATATCTGCTGTGAGATGATGAAAGTGCTTGGTTCCAAGTTCAAGCAATGAGGAATAATTACAAATAATTGAGAACATTAGGTCCTTAAGAATTTATTTATATTTTATATAAATAATTCAAGAAATTAGAAACCCTTGAGTCTAAACTTCCTTGCCTTTCTGAAATAAAGAAATCTTCTGTTAGGCTTACTTTTTAAAAAGATAATACCAAAGTACTTTTCACTTAGTTTTTAAATTTTTATTATTTAAATATAACATCTTTTAAAAATTAAGTAATTTCTAGGATTTGTTTTGGAGTGTGCACCATTACAAAGGTTTTTTTAAAAACCTTTATATAAGCCTTTCACATCAGAAAAAAAGAGAATAAGCATAATTTTTGTGTTTTATAACCTTTGTGACATTTTCAAAAGCTAACCTAAAGAGAGTGCTGGAATGTTAAATGCAGTTGTTGGAGGCAGTGGCAAGGTCATAGGGACTAGGGAGTCAGAAAATCTAGATGCTATTCTTGGCTCTGTTGCTGACTTGTTGCCACCCAAATTCTCTACAGCCCAAGATCCTCATACGCAAGGTGAAGCCTAATGATACTTAATTTGGGGGAGTAATTAGGGCTCTGTGGGTAGAGAGTGCTAAGAATTATTATTACATTTCTATTCCATGGAGAAAGCCATGAGCCAAAAGAAAGGAAAATAAAAAGGAAGCCTAAATAATACTTTACTGTATTTTTATTTTTCCTAGTAACTTTATTAATTTTTATTGTTTAATACAACAAATACCCTGGAGAAAATTTGACTTTGCGTATTTATGTAACAATGCCTGCTTAAGTGGCACATATTTATAGCTAATATCTTTAAGGCAGTCTTACTAATTCAGTATTTATTTATTTGAAGGGCTCCCTTTCAAACATGAGGAACAGAGATGCTGGATCACCCACTCAGGTAAATGCAGAGCAGCCAAACAAGAACAAGAATTCTAATGTAACATGGCCCTGTGAGGAAGAATCCTTCAGTGACATAATCACTCCATCTTATAAAAAACCTCTCTATGGCATCTCACACAAAATCACAGAGAAGAAGAACCCACCAGGAGCAGAGCAGTTTGCTTCTTACGAGTTGTTTGAAAAAATCAACCCCAGCAGTCCCTCGCAAATTCGGACTTTGAATGACCAACGCAAAAGAGACTCGGCCACAGCCATTACAGTAGCAGCAGCCACAGCAGATTCAGAATCAAATATATATTCCTTGATACAGAAAATGTTTTACACACTGAACACCCTCAATACCAATATGACTCAGCTTCACAGTAAAGTTGACCTGTTGTCTCTGGAGGTTAGCAGAATTAAAAAGCAAGTCAGCCCAGCAGAGTCCGTTGCAGATTTCAAGCCTCCCCCAGAGTACCAGCTGACTTCTACGGAACTCAAACAAATCATGGATCAAAGCACATCAGGCGGAGACCTGGCTTGCCGGTTACTTGTGCAGCTTTTCCCAGAACTCTTCAGTGACGATGAGTTCGGCAGGAGCTGCAGTGCATGTGGCTTTCTCAACAAAAGGAAACTTGAATCTCTTCATCTGCAGCTTATTCGTAACTATGTGGAAGTTTGTTATCCTTCTGTGAAGAATACAGCTGTGTGGCAGTTGGAGTGTTTGCCTCAAGTCAATGATTTTTTCAATAGATTTTGGGCTCAAAGGGAAATGGAAAACAGTCAGCAGAATGTGCAATCATCCAGTTTTTATGAGACTGAGCAGGTCGAATCCTCTCATTTTATGGAGGATAAAGAGCAGGATGAAGCTTTGTCCTTGGACAGGAGTAATGTCATTGCCTCAGATTACATGCTGGATGCTCAGGATCTCAATGAATTTTTAGATGAAGCTTCTTCGCCCGGGGAATTTTCTGTTTTTTTGTTACACAGACTGTTTCCAGAACTCTTTGACCACAGAAAATTAGCTGAAAGGTACAGCTGCTTTGGAGACTCTGGAAAACAACTGCTGGATCCTCATCGGCTTCAAATAATCCGTAGGTACACTGAAATTTACTTCCCAGATGTGCAAGAAGAAGAAGCCTGGTTGCAGCAGTGTGTTCAGCGAATAAATGATGAGCTTGAGAGTACATATATGGATGGAAGTGAATGTGACCAGATGAGGGATGACTGTTACGATTCTTCTAGTTTACCAGATGATGTATCAATCATAAAAGTGGAAGACAGTTTTGAATATGAAAAACCTGGCAGACGGTCAAAAAAAATTTGGCTTGTACCCATAGATTTTGACAAACTTGACTTTCCTCCTCCTGATTTTGATGTCCCTGTCCCAGATTACCTGTTGAACAAAGAACAGATTAAAAGCATATATGAAAGCAGTCTTTCCATAGGCAACTTTGCCTCTCGATTGCTTGTTCTCTTATTTCCTGAACTATTTACTCATGAAAACTTACGGAAGCAATACAACTGTAGCGGATCTTTAGGCAAGAAACAGCTCGACCCCACTAGAATTAAATTAATTCGACATTATGTGCAGATACTGTACCCCAGAGCAAAGAATGACAGAGTGTGGACATTGGAGTTTGTTGGGAAGCTTGATGAGAGGTGTCGACGAAGAGACACGGAGCAAAGGCGCTCGTACCAACAGCAACGGAAAATCCATGTGCCAGGGCCTGACAGGAGGGAATTTCTCACCTATGCAATAAACCCTGAGAGGTTTCGGGAAGAATTTGAGGGGCCGCCACTGCCACCGGAAAGAAGTAGCAAGGATTTTTGCAAGATACCACTCGATGAACTTGTTGTTCCTAATCCAGACTTTCCTGTGCCTTCTCTATATTTGCTGTCTGATAAGGAGATAAGAGAGATAGTGCAACAGAGCCTGTCAGTCGGCAACTTTGCTGCCAGGCTTCTCGTAAGACTCTTTCCCGAACTCTTTACTCCAGAGAATCTGAGACTGCAATACAACCATTCAGGTGCTTGTAATAAAAAACAGCTTGATCCCATCAGACTGAGACTGATCCGTCATTATGTGGAGGCAGTTTATCCTGTGGAGAAAATGGAAGAAGTGTGGCATTATGAATGTATACCGAGCATTGATGAAAGATGCCGGCGTCCTAACAGAAAAAAGTGTGATATACTGAAAAAAGCAAAGAAAGCAAAAAAAGTGACAGGCTCTTTAAACTGCTAAGACTTTGACCACTAAATTATTGTCAGGAGTATGCTTTGGTTTAGACTGAAGGGCCTGTTGGGAGCTGAGGGTTCTCAGCACCCGGGACAGTCAGGCACGAAGTTTGTTGCGTTTCAGTGTGTGTGTTGCATCTCTGTGGCACTGCAGCAGTGGGAAGTGGCTGACTACATTTGTACATGGGTAAAGACCATCAGTGACAGCTATCAATGACTCGCTAAGAGCATGATATTCACTGGTGCAAATACTTGTATTGAAGCTATTACTCCACTCCCCATTTCTGCATCTTCCTTTTCTATCACTTTCTAATAATGAGGTTTTTTTAATGGTTGTGCTCTTCAAGGGCAATTTTTCATTATACCATTATAAACAGTATTTTTAATTAATTCAGATTTTGAAATGTGTAGACTAAGCTTAATTTAAATTTCAAAGTGCCATTTTCATTGGAAATCATTGGAATATTACTTTGCTTCTACAGTAGCTGCAGCTTCACACTTGTTTTGTTCTTCACGATATTGAGGTACTGAAAGTAATAATACTGTGTAAAAGAGTGGGTCAGAATGGTGTCATTTGCATTTTTGACTGTTACTTTGGTTTTATTCCTAAAATCAAGAATTAACTGTTGAAGGATTGAGACATGAGCACAGACACCGTGTGAATGTTTTTTTTTTTCATATTGACACCACACGCTTGATCCTGCCCCTGTGAGTTCTGTTACTGTTTTGTCCAGTGTAACTGCTGGATTGCTCACCCAGCATTGCTCGTCTGAGTAAAGCCAGCAGAACAGACCCAAGCCTATACCCATGGAGTGTCTTCCCATCACCTGCTTGCCACCCTGTTTGTGAAATAGCAAAAGCAACAGCAACAACAAAAAGACCTGAAACAAGAACTTAGAAAAATTTTAGACCTTACTTTCTATCAAAATCATGATTCCAAAGGTTTCCAGTGTTAATACTGAATTGCATATATAAAAAGTATGTGCAAAGATTGGTTTTGTGATGAAATCCAGTGTTTCAGGGTCCCAGCATATGAGCTGTGGTAATGTAACTCATTCTTTCCATGAATACAACAGCATCTGGGTATTTTAGGTGTAGGGATGCTGAACTCCCTCACTTTGCCAAATTGTTTTAGTGTAATTAGTAGCTATTTGGAGACATAACTGTGTATGTATAACTTAGGTTCGTATGGTCAGGTTTGCATCATTAATATGTTCAAGTGTAACAAAGACCACCCAGAACCCAATATGAGTTTGGCGTATGACTTGTCACTGGAGAGTGCTGCTTTAAAACTAGTTTTCTCTTTATTTTTTTTTAAATTTCAATACTGATAGAAATGGTGAGAGAGAGTCAAACATGGATTCTTAAGACAGTAAAGACAGTGGTTGCTTACAGAGCATCACTGGAACACCTTGGAGCAATTGTTGATGTTCTCTGTGGTCCTTTTCTGTTGTTTACTTAGATGGGTCATAGCAAATTTTAAGTCAGTTCCAGTGTAATTTTCTATTTTAGCATTTGTAAGAAAGTACAAAATATTTGATATTTTTACTTCAGATTTTTAGAATTTATTGTTCTTAGACTCATATTGATCCCTTTAAAAGGAAAGCAAAATGGTTTTCCTGATGGCAAGAACTAGTAAAAGTATTGTGTTAAACTGGGAGTAAATCATAGATGGTAGCATTTGCTTATTTTGCCCCTATGCTAGAAACATTCTCAAAGAATGTATGAAGAAAGTCATGAATGTACTAAATAACACACTGATACTGTTTATATCCATCTAAATGTTTCCTGTTGGTTTAAGTAATAGCAGACCGTACTCAAAATGGATATCAGAGCAAATATGGCTATAATAAATTGAAATAATTTTACCAAAGATAAAGAACTGTTACCACAATGTCTGCATCTGTTCATTTTAGTGCATAAATTTATCAGATTGAATGTAACAGAAACCAAGACTCTTTTGTCATTGTATGCTACCTAGAAACTCTGTGAAATTTTTTTACATGCACTTTTATGGGAAATATAAAATAACAGAATATATTAATGGCTGTTTAATTTGTGGTTGCAAATGGCTGGCCAAAAGGTAAGAAATACAATTTTTTTTTTCTTATCTTAATGTCATACGTTTTACCTTAGTGGTGTCAAAGCTCCCATAAGAATTCAATATATATTAAACTTTTTTACAAGGGATAGATGTTACTAGCTAGCATGCAAGTTTGAGACATACTGGCTTTTATTGTAGATGTTGATATTATGTAAAAAAATCAGTCAACTCATATTATCTAAAAAGTAGTGAAAAAAACAGTTTGACAACTTTGACCATAAAAATGATAATTTTTGAAAGTGGGTATAAAAATATTTTCATTGTATTTTTCTCTCTTCTTACTGCTGTGTACATTCCTTTTGTCCCACTCTTCACAAACCTTTCGTGATTCATTTGATTGTATGGTTTATAACTGATACCAGGAAAATACAGACATATAAATAGTGGCATAGTTCACTATCAAAAGCTCTTGCAGTGCATCTGAAGTACAGCCACTTCATCCAGTTGGTCAGTCTTGTAAATAAATTAAAGGTATATTATTTTCATACAAGAGGAATGTTGTCTGGTGATTGATTGGGTACAAGCAGGATTTTTTTCCTATAAAGTCTGTTCCTATAAGGTCTGAGATAACCTTGGCTAGTTGGATAAATATATAAAGGAAAATACCCCAGTTTGCTGCAGCCATTTAAAAAGATTTTTCTGTCTTGCAGAGGTCTGTTTAAAAGAATAAACTTATAATTTTGAAAGTGAAACCGTGATAGGAGGTTGCTACATGTAAGTTTTGGGCACATCTGTAGCTATGCGCAGTGACTCCCTATGGATAGGTATTACTTTCTACGTGTCCTGTTAAGGTGGGTATCAGGTGTCTCTGTCTACTTCTTACAGTTTAAATAGATCAGCTTTCAATAAGTAATGAATAGCCCATTTCTAAGCTTTCTAAAAGGAACAGTGTAATATGTATCATAATTCTTTATTTTTGCATCAGCATTTTCTACAACTTAAACATTTCCTTGGAAGCTCTGTAAAAAATGTAAAACAGCACATCAAAAGGGAGATGAAGCATGCATCAGTTTATTGCCTGTTACATGTATTCAGGTAACAGAATCAATAACAAATGTGTTGGCAAATGAGAAGAATCTTTACTGGAAATCACTTTGTTATGCTGATGCAGTACAGCCAACAGTGTTTCATGTTCTGAGAAATGTTTGCGACTTTTTTATTATCTTCAAAATGCAAATAATTTATTTCTAGGTACGTTTTAAAAAATCTCTCATTTGTCTCTTCAGTTATTGTTTGATGTTAATATTATAGCAGTGAGAAACAGAATTGTGTACTCACAGCTCTGCAAATGCACACCAGGTCTAATTTCATGCTGGAAGGGGCCAACATGAATTCTACGTCCCCAAGAAGCCCAGAAAATAATGTGCAGGTTTTATTTATAATTTAATTCAGATTTTGTTTTGCTGGTTAAAGAAATGCGGAACAGCTTCAAAATTCAATGTCTTAAGCTTGCCTTGAGGACAGGGCATAAACTGACAAGTGTTCTTACCTATAAAAGTGCATTTTAGTTGATTGTACTTAAAATTTATGGAAGAACAAGTGTGGCAGGTTTTTCTGAGTAAATGAAACAAACTCCATCACTATTGTTGCCAGCATTTCATTGCTGCCTTGGTTTGACTGATTTTTTTCCATTATTACTACCACTCACCACCAATGGAGTAACAGATTTTTCCTCAGAAACATTCTGAAAGTATCTCTTTTAATGTGCCTGAAGTAGATGAATAGATGAAGTTATGGTTTAGTTTCCTCTTAATCCTCTCTTAGAGTTGACTTCACTTAGAAAGGCAAAACAAGCAAGAAATACACATTTGCTTGTCTTCATCATTCCCTACCTACTTTTTTTGTCCTAGTAAATGTTAAGACAGATAAATTTCTAGTGGAGATAGGGCTTTCAAAATCCTCATTTTGACCTAAAATTCATTCATCTAAACTTTTTACTGGTAGTGATAGTCTTAATTTCTTATAGAAGTGTCTCATAGAATACATAATACGTGTCTTTTTCACAGCTTACATAAATCCTGTTCTGAGAGGTCATCTCTCCTGCTGCAGTACTGGCTGAAGGAGCTGCCCTGGCTTTGCCAGTCCCAGTGCTGGAAGCAGATGACTCCTAACAAAACCAAACCTCCATCACATTCACGTTTTCCTTGTACCTCATCTGACTGGCAGGAGATTAACCCTTACGCTGTATTATTTTTATCCACCATATTCCCCTTCATTTTTGTCATTTTCTGGATGCTGTCATTTCTAGCTAATGGCTATGAAAGCCTGTGATGTGAGTGGACCGCTTGCTCATTCTGTTTCCTGGTCTGTTCCATTATGGGACTGTGGTCCCCATTGAGCATTTTTCTTTGATTAAAAATGCAGAAGGAAGAACTTTGATTCCCACGGGAAGGGAAGAGCTGTAATAGGAAAGAAATAAAGCTGTTCTTTTCCCACTACTCCCCTTTCTTCCCCACACCCCAAAACAAAATTGAATAGAGCAAACCTGGTTTGGTTTTAGCTATGTTTTCCTTAATTTCTGTTTTAAAATTTAGTGAAACTGACTTCCCAGTTGTAAAATGGGCAAAATTCACTACATGTCCAATCACACTAAAATTGATGTTAATAGATGGAAACAGATTATTACTGAACATTGGAGGAAGATCAGTTAATTAGTATCTATATACACAGAACACATACACAAACGTCAAGTGATCACTCCCAATTTCCTTCACAAATTTCATTATAGCAAAGCAACTGTTTGTCCTTGTTTCCAGAGGCATTTTGTAGTCATGTGTGTTAGTGCTTACTTCTCTGGAAGGCAAAATATTGCTTTAATCGTTACACTTTCAGGAATTTATCACTTGGTTAGCACATAAGACTGTTAGTGAGGTCTACAAATGTTTCTTGTGAAAAGAAAATCCTAAGGTACCTGTCAGCCTTAGGAGTGAATCACTTGATAGGATTGCATCCTACATTTGCAATCTGACCCCTTGTATAAAACCAAAAGTTTGGCATATCATATAATGTTGTCCCTTGTTCCCTATCTCTCCTTGTTCCAAGAGTCAACAAAAGACAGTCTCCCTCCCTGTAGTGCTTGTCTGTATGCAGGAGCACTGGAAACCAATGAATTTTAGCTTCCGCAGTGCTCAGATTTGCATGCCTCACATGCATCCCTTTGCATTTCTTTCCCTTCCATGCCACCATAGACTGACCATCACACTTGGCCTGCACAGGCTGTTGAGCACTGTAATTTGGCAAGTGCTGAAGGCAGACTGTCCTGTTCTGACATGCCATTACAGGAAGAAAACAGCCAACCCCAAGAAACAAAACAACAAAAAAACCCAACCAACAACCAACCAACCAAAAAACCCAAACCCAATTCCCCACCAGAAACACTTCACTGCTTTTCTGTTCTAAGAAAAAAAAAAAAAGACTTCTTACATGTGGCCAGAAGGGTCAGGGAATACCTGCTGCCTCCCTGTCAGTCTGTAGGCAGCAGAACTCAGAACCTGTTCAGGAGTGTCAGTGTGTGCCTACTTCAGTTGACCAGGCTCTCTTCTGCCAGACCCAAGTCGAACTCCTGTGGGAGCAATTCCCTGCTATTCCTTCACAGGGTCTGCTCCATAATGCAGGCTGGCTCACGTGCAGCTCGTGCAGCAGGTGAGACTTGCAAAGCTGCTAGGTAACGCTGCAGGCTGTGCCAGGGACAACGGCGTCTTGTGCCCACAATGTGACAATGCCTGCCTCTTATGGGACAAAGCAAAGTCGTCTGGATCAGATCATCTGTCTGTGCAAGGGCAGGCAAGCTGGACATTCCAGGTCCATGCCTGAGAGCCAGCATGAGGTTGGGTTTGCCTGAGATTAATGCAGAGGTGGCTTGGACAGCTTGAGAAGTGACTGATACATTCACATGAGGCTGTCCAGATGACTGTGCTTCCCTTTTCACCTCTTGTTAGTATCTGTGTGAAGAAGGCCTTTCATATAATTCCTCCACCATGCAGACTAAGAATGGCAGATCCCATGTCCTGGAGCAGAAAATTCGTTTCAGCAGTGACAAAGGCAGAAGTGGTGATCACTTATCCAAATCACTGTTCATACCCTGAACTCTGAGCAGGAGGAAAAGCATTTGAGTGTTTATCACCACTCCATGCACAGTGGCACTAGAGATTTGGTAGTTGACTAGTGGCCGATTATCTGTTTTGGGACGATCCTTAAGACTTCTGCTTGATCACTTCTTACTATTTTGCCATATCATCTGACCACACTTGGCTATATTATCAATGGACTCCATCACCTTAAATTCATGGCTGGTGAAGGGAAGATGTATGGTTGATTCCCAGATAAGTTTATGTATACTTTACATGCCCCCTGAAGGTCCAGGAAAAATTATGGATGTGACATGCCTATTCTTACACCTCAGAGAACACATGCTGCCCCTGCTTGCCCTTCTTTGGGTCACAGTTTTAGTTCACATGATGTTTAAAGGCTGCAAAAACAAGTGCAACCTGCCTAGCAGTGTCTGACCCCAATAAAAAGGTCTGATCAATAGAGAAGCTTATCCAGGATAGATCAATGTAGCCAAGCAGAACAGCTACTCACCTTCCTGCTGTCATAGTTTTCCTCTGAGATCACCCTGCCTTGTGACTGAAGCTTTCTATTTTGAAGCATACGGGTACAGTTCCCTCTCCAGCCATTTCAATCCTGAAACCACAGAGGGCTGTTTCACGCATCACAAGACTCCTTAGGAAGTCTGACTTTCTTCTTATTTGCTCGTACCACTGATGGATCAACACTTAAAACCTGTGAAAGCCTGTTTCTACCTTCCACTGTCAGTGAGGTTTTGGTGGCAGTCAGAGAATCACAGAATGGTTTGAGCTGGACATGACCATCAAAGATCATCTAGTTCCAACTCCCTGACACGGGCAGAGACACCTTCCACTAGACCAGGTTACTAAAAACCCCATCCAACCTGGCCTTGAAGACTTCCAGGGATGGGGGATCCACAATTTCTTTGGACAACTTGTTTCAATGCCTCACCACCTTCAACAATAAAAAAAAAGTCAATAGCTAAACATGTATCTGCATCTTTAAATATCTACACAATCAGAAAAAAACCCCAAACCAAACCAAACCAAACCAAATGAAAAACAAGAAATGAACCAAACTGAAAAAAACCAAAACAAACCAAAAGCCAAACAAAAACCCAACAACACAAACCCAAAATATTTTAGCTATGCCTGAAGAAAGCAAGAAATTATTTTAAATCCTTCACTCAGCAGCCATCACTCTGAGGCTATGGAGAGGTACACCCTGCTTAAACACAGCTATTACTCAGTAGCAGAAAAGCT
This sequence comes from Dasyornis broadbenti, assembly GCA_013397935.1. NCBI lineage: Eukaryota > Metazoa > Chordata > Aves > Passeriformes > Dasyornithidae > Dasyornis > Dasyornis broadbenti. Next base: position 878,786 of record VZRN01005002.1, on the reverse strand, counting down.
GCTGGCATGAAAGGAAGAGTGTCCCAGAATATGCTCCTGCTGCCTCTTCAGGGCTACCTTTGTCCTTCTGAGCTCTCCAGACTAGACTGGGAGCAGACCCAGACTGGATGAACAGTAGCTACCTGCTCCTAGTGGCCAGCTTTCCTGCACACGCACACCTGTGTGTGGCTTTCTAAACATATATGAATAATAAAAAATCAACGTGCTTCACAGTTCATCCAACAAGTTGTGTTGGAAGAAGAACATGTTCAACGTCATCAGTGCAAGTGGTTATTCCTGAGATGCCTGTCCAAAGTGACAGTATTTTCTTGTAGCAATATAGACGTGAGCTTCTTTACGCCACCTAAGTTTTAAATACCCATCTAAATGCCACAATGAAATTAATACATGACAATCTGAGATTTCATCTTCCTCTGCATGGTTAGTTAAACAGTAAAAATCGGCAGTACTACACACAGCTCCTCACTGATGTCTTCTCCATGAGAGCAGAGTATCACTGCCATGATTCACTCATAACTGCCTGACACACCTGGTGAGAAGACTAGCCTGGCAGAACAGAGAGCTTTGTCTGAACTTGGAAAAAAAGGAGAGTTTATGACCTCTGGAAGAAGCAGTAGGCAATTCAGTAGGCAATTCAGAGAGAAAAGTGGAAGAAACCAGAACTTAATCTGGCTGCTGCCATGAAATATATTAAAAATGTTTCTATAAATACATTAGCAACAAAAGGTTGGCTAAGAACAATCTGCATTATTTATTGGATGGGTGCAGGGGAAAATGTGACAAAGAAGGCTGAGATACTCAATGCTTTCTTTACCTCAGTCTATAATAGTAAGAACAGTTGTTCTGCAGGTACTCAGACCCCTGAGCTGGACAACAGGTAGAAGAATGTAGCCCCCATAATCCAAGGGGAAATGGTCAGTGACCTGCTGTACCATTTAGACACACACAAGTCTATGGTGCTGAACAGGATCTGCCCAATTGTGGTCAGGAAACTGGTGGAAGAGCTCACCGACCACTTTCTATCATTTACCCACAGTCCTGCCTCACCAGGGAGGCCCCAGGACACTGGAAGTCAGCCAGTGTGATGCCCATCTATAAGAAGGATTTGAAGAAGGATCTGGGAAAGTACAGACCTGTCAGCCTGACCTCAGTGCTGGGGAAGGCCATGGAGCAGATCATCTTGAGTGCATCATAAGGCATGCACAGCACAACCAAGGGATTGGGCCCAGCCAACATGGGCTTGTGAAAGGAAAGTCCTGCTTGACCAACCTGACCTCCATCTATGATAAAGCAACCTCCTTAATGGATAAGGGAAAGGCTGTGGATGTTGTCTACTTGGACTTTAGTAAAGCTTTTGACACCATTTCCCACAGCATTTGCCTCGAGAAACTGGCTGCTTATGGCTTGGACAGGTGCACTGTTCACTGCGTAAAATCCTGTCTGGTTGGGCCCAGGGAGTGGTGCGGAATGGAGTTACATCCAACTGGTAGCTGCTCACCAGTGGGGTTCCCCAGGGTACTGGGGACAGTCCTGCTAATATCTTTTATCAGTGCTCTGGACAAGGGGATCAAGTGCTCCCTCACTACTTTATAAATGACACCAAGTTGGGTAGGAGTGTTGATCAGCTTGGGAGTTAGGACGGCTCTGCAGAGGATCTGGACAGGCTGGATCAATGGGCTGATGGTTCAACATGGCCACATGCCGGGTCCTGCCCTTGGGTCACAACACCCCCAGGCAGCGCTACAGGCTGGGGACAGAGTGGCTGGAAAGCTGCTCAGTGGAAAGGGACCTGGAGGTGCTGGTCAACAGCAGCTGAACGTGAGCCAGCTGTGCCCAGGTGGCCAAGGACAGTGGAATCCTGGCCTGTATCAGCAATAGTGTGGCCAGGATGAGCAAGGAAATGATTGTCTCCCCTGTACCAGGCACTGGTGAGGCCACACCTCGAGTACAATGCCCAGTTCTGGGCGCCTCACAAAAAGCCGTTGAAGGGCTGGAGGGCAATGGAGCTGCTGAAGGGTCTGGAGCACAAGTCTCCTCAGAATCTACTGAGAATCTTCCTGAGAATCTACTAAATACTGGGGCTATTTAGCCTGGCAAAAAGAGGCTCAAAAAAGAGGTTGCAGGAAGGTGAGGGATGGTCTCTTCTTCCCGGCAACAAGTGATTTGACAAGAGGAAATAGCCTCAAGCTGCACCAGGTGAGTTTTAGATTGGGCAAAGGAAAGATTTCTTCCCTGAAAGGGTTGTCAAGCATTGAAAAAAGTTGTGCATGGAAGTGGTGGAGTCACCATCCCTAGAAGGATTTAAATGACGTGTAAATGTGGCACTTAAAAGACACAATTTAGTGATGGACCTGGCAGTGTGGGTTAATGGCTGGACTCAATGATCTTGTCTTTTCCAACATAAACTATTCTGATTCTGTGATTCTCTGTCACCATGAATGTTCCTGCTTAGAAATATGCCACTGCAATCAGTATCCTGCTGTATTCTTGGTATAGCAGCAGTGCATGTAAGCATGGAGTTGGTACTGTTAACCTTTAATTAAGATTAAATAATGAAAAGGAAGCAATTTTACATAATTGAAGGCTACTTCATGAATACAGAGATAAAGAAAGCCATTCTGCTTGTTGTGATGTCAGCTTTAATGTAACCTTTCTGATTAACAAAATTAGACAGCTATTAAATAGTGATCAAATCAGTCTTTATTGGTTCATTATTTATAAGAAACTGCTTGGAAATATAAGTGTTGGATCTTTTAACCTGCAGTACCACAAAGCAAAGCTAACAGCAAAAAGTGACAGGCTTATTGCATGATTATTGATGTACGCAGCAGAGGGAGAGAACATTCTGACACAAGCCCTTAAAAAAAGGGTACTGTAATTTTGTTTAACCAAAATTCATATTTAACAAAATAAAATGTTTTTCTGCGAAAATCTTATGCTGCCACATGCAACCCCTTGTTACTTAAGTACATCCTGTTTGGGCACTTTTAAGTTTTTCCAACGCCTCAAAATGACTTTGTATTTTTCACTTTCAGTTTTGTCAGATAATTTTTTTAAGACTACCCGCATAACTACAGCAGTTCCTGTTTCTTTATCTTCACCTATTATGAGATCCAATGTGTCACCAAGTTTCACCTGGAAACAGAAAGAGACGATGAGTGATTATAAACATTCCCTGGGGAAAACAAATCCCTGCAATCTTCCTTTCTTTCCACTTAATATTCTTATCTCACAGGAGAGGAGGAAGGTAGCCAATACCAGACCTATTATAGATCCTCCAGCTATGAATTTCTAGGAAAGCCGTGGCAATATGAAATTACATGTCTTATGACCTTCCCTGCCAAGAGCTTCACCCTTCGTGTTATACCAATACCCAATTCTGTGAAAAAGGTGTCATGTATGGCTTTTTTTCCTCCCATGTGCTTCCCACCAATCTTTTTAAATCAACACAGACACAAAACAGCAAAATGCAAAGTACTTCTTTGTGTCTTTAAAACAGTTTAAAGTGTTTCAAAGAACAGGGTGCTCAGCAACTGCCTGTGCTCCTCTCAAAGGTCACAGAAGCAGTACTCCTCTCATAAACCAGCCTCAACTCTATGAGATCAGGAATCAAAACTTCTCGTCACATTGCCCTTTGATGACAGTAGTCACCACCGGGATCACCCCCACATAAAGAAAGGGTTGGTACAAGTACGTGTCTGGTGACCCTTCTGGCTCTCTAACTGTGGTCCTGTGTGCTCTATTACAGTACACCAACCTTCCCTCAGCTACCCCAGTTTCAATCCCTTTCTGTCATCAAACTTCTTCTTTAATCATGTGCCTGCTCCACCAATATCTCAGATTTAATCATTCCTACTCCATCAACCTCGCATACATATCATCACTTCCTTCAGCAACTTAAATGTCCTGTCCTTGCTGCCTTCTCCTGACTTTCAGCCTTAGATTTGACTCTCCAACAACACAAGTTTCCTGTCTGCCTTAGGGAATAAGGTTTTACCCAGGGAATCATAGTCACACCATCCCCCCCAGGTGGAAGTGGTGTTAGCAATTCTAAGCATTCACCTTTGCAGAGTGATCTAGAGGGAGAAGATCATGCCTTAGCTATTTTCTTGTACTATATTAAAAAAAAAAACAAAAAAGAAAAAAGTCTTACAGTTCTACTTTTCTTCCATAGTTTTTCTCCATTCAGCCTGAGTTCGTTATTGTAGAATGCATCTTCTACTTTACTGAAGAAAAACAAGGTTTATTGCAGTTACAGCGTGCAGCAAGCCAAATGCAATTGTTTCTTTGCAGAAATGCAACACCACCATTCATGGGCAAGGCACATTTCCACAACTCTTAATTTGTGCGTAAAGGACACTTTCATTTACAGTCAGGACAGACCTGAACTGGAAGTAAAGAAAAGGTCTCTCACAGGCATTAAATAAAATAATAGCATATAGTTGCTCTGTGCCAGAAAAGCTGTTTCCAGAGATCTGTCTCCTGAATATCCAATGAATAATGATGTCCCCTTTCCTGCACCAGCCAGTTTAATAATTTGTAAGTGATCAAGTTATACTAATATTCTGTTCTAACAACATAGCAATGTCAGACTTCTGTAGGTTGCACTAGATCAAACATTGTGATCCATTTATAGACCGCACATTTAACTGGTGGACCTTGTACTCTAGGCTTATACTCATCATCCCCTATTTCTCCGTCCATTAAATAGTGCATTATTCTACTCCCTCAATATCAAATTAGATCTTTTTGTATTATTCAGTATACAGTATTTTGTGTTTTCTTCATTTTAAATTAATAGTAAGTGATACAAAATGTCTCCTCAGCAATCTTAGAAATACTGCAGACAGGGAAAAGCAAAATCAAGCTGTTTCAAGGAAGGTAGGGTGAAATAAACAGGAACATCCACACATCCAAAACATATATTTAGAGTCAAAAAACTCCCCCAAATGCTGAGTTATTCCAGAAATAAAAGGTTATCGAATGTCAAATTTTAGATGCATGACATCTTTCTCACTAGCAAGTTGTTTCTTCTGTACTTACTTTCTTGCCATGTCTAGACCAGCTTTCAAGATCACATCATATCGAAGAGACTGCACTACTTTTTCAAGATCCTTGTAATCTTTTACTACATTGGGGTCATTTTCAAATTCATCTTCCAAATTACTTTCATCTTCATCCTCTTCTTCCTCCTCTTCTTGTATGCTTTGTCTGCTCCTTTTAGAGCTTTTGTTACTTTTGTTCCGCAGAGAAAGTACTGAGATATACTCTGGAGAGAGTCTTAGTGCATTGAGTTTGACTGGGGAAAAACTGAAACATCTTCTGTAGTTTATTGTGCTTGCTTGACAGTTACAGAATATGCTTCTCCTCCAAGTGGGATACAGTTTATTTGAGGGAAATTTCTCCCACAGTCCGAACCAGACATTTAGTTTTCTGAAAGTGGTGATGGGGAGCCTGAAGCCAGTCATAGCACACCCTAAAACAAAACAAACATTTGTATGTAAAAATAAGCAACTGATGGATTTGGAAGGATTTCCCCACATATGGCATAACAGTTACTACAAAAAGATGATTATCCAGTTCCCCATACAGTGATGTATCACCTGAAAGCACAAGGCTTTAGGTGGCTTTATGATCTTTCTCATACACTGTCAACCACTACAAAGAGGCAATATAAACACCAGATGAGAAACAAACACTGAAAAGCCCAGCAGAATACTCCACCTATAACTTCTTTTCTGGTGTTCACTATTAACTGTCCAAACACATTTGTGGCACTTTCCTCCCTACATCTTAAATACAATTCACAAAATACACAGAAATGACGCTATGCCATAAAAAACACAGGGAGATCTATATTTATCATGAGTCATTGTCAAAACAAGAAAGTTGCTGAACACTACAAGCAAGCAAATTCAGAAAAGCCGAAGGTTACTTAACTTCAGTTTCTGCTTGGACCACAACACTCCTGCGCAGCAAAATGCTGCACAATATCCACCCGTTTCTCCAAATGGCAGCTGGCACCCTGGTAGAGTTCGGGAGGAACAACGTGGCTCTTTTTGTACCGCAACAGGACTGACACCAGGAGTGACATCGGCAACAGCAGGCTCACGTGCAAGCACCCTGGTGCTGCTGCCCCTCTCTCTAACCTGGGACAAGTGCGTGGAAACACCCTCAAACACCCCAGATGTCTTTCAACTCTCTCAGAAACTGATTTACAGTCCCGACTAGCTGGGCGCTGCGCTGGCTTTTACTGTGATCTTATACCCATGGAAACATCTGTTTCCTAATGAGATTAGAGTTTGGTTTCCCCGCACCCAAGCGACCTCTGCTGAAATCTGAAATGAGGCAGTATTTGTGGTTGAGAAAAAAGCCCTGATCAATGAGGGCAATTACTGGCTAAATAAAAACAACCACACCTCTCTTGGCTTTTTTCTTGTATTGAAATATGTGAACTTAAAATAAAAGACATAAGAGTTTAAATTGTAGGACGGTACAGTGCTCGCAGAAGATACAGGCCTCTCCTCAGGTCGGGGGCAAATTCCAGCAGCTATTTGAACATGCAGACAATTATTATTGCTTCTTTTTAGCGCTCGACCTCAGTTTGTTCCGCGCTGGTCAGAGGGTACAAGCGGGCCAGGAGGGCCCTGAGCCCGCCCCGCACAGGAAGCGCGCCCTCCTCGCCTCGTTGGAACCCT
>VZRN01005002.1:841902-859248 GCA_013397935.1 Dasyornis broadbenti | reverse complement strand
AAGTTGGGAGTTCGCTGCCTTTTTTTTTTTTCCCGTGGGATCCTCGAGGGAAAGCTCCGGAATCGTGGTGTGAGCGGCAGCTGAGCATTCATCCCCCGCGCTGATTAGAGGGAGAGCGATCCCTCCAAACCCGAGAGAGCTCCGGGAAGGCACGAGTGTTGCAGCGGGACCGGGGTCTGACCCTCCCCCCACCGAAGCTCCGGGGCTTTGTGTCCGGTCCTGGGCTCGGTTCCCGGCAGGAGTGGGAGGTGTAGGGGCTGGAAGCAAAGGCGCCAGACTCTGGCTGCTGCGCTGGCCGAGCCGTGCCCTTGGCGCAAAGGTAATGGATGCAGGAGCGATCCGCTTCTCTTTAAGCGGCCAAGCCGAGCGGGGCTCCCACATTCCGTATCGTGTGTTGTTCCTAGAGACCACCTCTTCAAAAGGGTGAATAACACAATATCAGAAAAATAGAGAGCAACGGCGTTGCTGGATAGTGTTTTAATTTCCCCCTCCTCTCCTCTTTGTTTGCAAGAAAGGGTATTATCCCTTCTCCTTTGTGCTCAGTGGAGTCTTGCTCTTGGCAGTGATGAGAGCAGGATCAGACCCTTGGATTATCCGTATTTATCACATTCACATTGAGAAAATCGCTGGGGTCCTATCTACTGTGACGTTGTGGAACTTGGATATAAGCCCATTCTCTTCCACTCAAAAAAAAAATAAAATCGAGAAACTAGTTTTTTTTGTTTAAAACCAAGAAAACTTTAAAAATACATAACCAAGAGTGGAATAATGGTGGAGTCTTTGTATGAGACTGAAAAAAATTCCAGGGCAGGTTGGGACTTGCCTTGTAGGTTATTAACTCAGCAATTCATTATTGATCACTTTCAGACTGGTTTCAACAGAAACTTCAACACAGCGATTTTTATCCTGCAGTCCTAAATTGCTTCCAGCATGGTGCCGGTTGCCAAAAACCCTAACTACCAAAAGCTTTACACCATCCTTATGTTTTTCTATTGTATGCTTTTTTGAAGTAAAAAATACTGAAAGGAAATGCTCATGCAATTTTCTAATAAATTTAACATCGACTTCATAGCTTCAGTATTGAGGGATTGTTTTTTTTTTTTCTGCTAATCTATTTTCTCAGCAGCACTAGAAATATGAGAAAATAAGGACACATTTTGTGGACAGAACTACTTATTAAACCAACTAACCTCTTGTTAAAAATGTGGTTTTACTTGAATTAACTCTAAGAGCTTACCAGAATGCTCTGGTAGAATACAAGTTTGCTACCATGGAGTTGAAGCCAAGCTTTCTCTATTATGCTCAATTTTGGGGAGGAGATAATGTGATTCTTGCTCTTGTTTTTTAATCCTTGTGTATCACATGCTTTTTTCCACTGGAATAAAAATACTTTCAGTTATCTTTGAAAGTTTTCCTGTGCATGTGTAGAAAATAGCTTGATATTGAAGTCGCACAGAGTGCAAGCTTTTGTTCTGTCCCTATAATGCAGAATTATGAGGGGAAAAGGATTTTTTTTTTTTTTGCTTTCTATCAGCATTTTTAAAATTTGCTAATATATGGTCTTTTCACAGTGTGCTTTTTTTTTTTGTATGTTCTAGAATGCTGATAGGTTGTGATTTAATCAGTATGGTTTCATTGTTCTAGCTTCTGCAGTTCAGTGCTACCACAGCAAGATAAGAGAGGCTGAACTATTAAATCCACTCACATAAAGCCCCAGCATTGCTTGAAAGGAAGCTGCAAACCAGCCCCAGAAACAGTATCAATAGATTCTTGACCATTGTTTCCTCATATTTTTGTTTGTGGCTTAGTCTGCAAAGGCAGACTGCAAATCATGCAGTTGTTTGAATGTCTTTCTTATCCTAAGATTTGTCTTTACGTAGCTCTACATTTGCACTTTTTGTTGTGTGAGGTTTTTTGAAACCTATTTATCTTCTAATTTAGGGAAGGATTTTGATAAAGTAATAGTTATGTAAAAACATTTAGAAAAATACTAGATTCATTTCTTTAACAAATCCCACACATGCAATTCAAAATGTCTTTGTCCTTAACTGCACAATGAAAACCATGAGCATTCGTATATATCATCTGAGCACTGTGACTGAGTGGGGATACACAGTGTTCATTGCTACTAATTTGTCTTCTGATTTTTAAAAAAAAGACAATAAAACCCTTTTTATTACTTTCCCTCCTCTCCACATTCTAGATCTACTGTGGTCTCAATGGAACAAGTCCAACACCTTCAAACAATTCTTCAGCAAGTTCCACTTCTCTGTCAGCTGTCACAAATTCACTGAACAATACCACCACTCACGGACATGGAAATTCTCTTCACTCAACCACAAGCCTTTTTTTCATTCTCTCAATTTCTCTTCTGTATTTTTGCTGTTAAGAGACTCTGGCATGGAAATGGCTACCACTCCCCACTCCATTTCCTGAACCACCTGAGATGGCTAGATCTCCAACCCAGCATGAGAAGAAATCAATCCAAACTCCACATCAAGCCAGCTTGGTTCCACTCCATACTCAAATTAGTACCAGTCTGACCTAGAGAAGCACTCAGTATTCTGACTTTCAAAGCTGACCAGTGTGAAAAGACCAGCTTCAGCAAGGAGGTAAAATTATGAGCTCTTTCACCAAGTGAGTTGGAATCTGAAAAACAAGATGGAAGCAAAAAGAGACAGTACTGACAAACCCAATTTAAAGCTGAGAAGAAATACAGTATCTTATAATAAGGATGGATAATAACACTCCATGAAGAAAAAAGGCTAGAGAGTTTATCTACCATTTAGAATACGACTTGAAGAGTTTTTATTTTTTGTTTAAGTTCAAAAAAGTCAACAGGCTCATAGAACCCCTAGAAAACACAGAAAAGCTCAAATGATTCTGTTTCTTGCACAGTCTATACGGTTATAACTTCTGGGTATTAGGATGTATGAAAAGGAAACGACATCAGTGAAAAGGGTTTCTTCTAGATTTCATTTGTATGAAATAGTTACAAGGCTAAAATAGAATAACAAATTTTTGTAAGAATCCTCTTATTTAACCCCTGAGTCCTAACCAAATGGTTAGCCAGGCAGGGCTAGTTTTGAAATAGCTAAAACCCCACTAGTTTTCATAAGAGTGGAATTATTTATGGTGGGAATTTGAATTTGACATTTTATTTAAATTGTTTGTATATTAAACCATATGTGCCAGAGAAAGGAGGTGTGGAAACATTGGAAAAGTACCAGGAGCTTTTTGTAAATGCAATTCAGAATAGAACAAGCAAACAAAAATGTCAAAGGATTAATGTCTCCTCTTTCCCTTATTTCTCCTCCCAGGTTCTACAAGTTGTATAAGTTTTTTGCTCCTGGAACTTTCCTTAATTATGAAGGATTTATGAAATCTTATGAGTAATGTTATAGTGCTGCTTTTTTTTTTCTTTTTTTTTCTTTTTTTTTCTTTTTTTGGCACAAGGTGAATAACTTACTGTTTTTTGAAGAGTTTTAATTGTGATAGTCTACTTTAAACCTGGGCTAATATTTGTGGTGGGGAGAAGGAATGGGGAGAGGAGAGCAAACCGCCAAAAAAAAAAAAAAAAATTAAATGAACAGGTGTTTGGAATGCGAAGACTAGAGTCTTAATTTAAACACTGAATTTAGAAGTTACCTTTGTAAATACTACTTTTTAAAATTTTTTTCTGAATCAAAATTGCTACACTTGCACAGATTTTTTCTGTATCATCCAACACTTTAGAAAATAATATCTGGTACTTGATCAAAACAAGCTTTGCTGAGGAGGTTCAACTACCTTGATGAGGATACCTTGTCAGAAAAAAATTAACTATGTTGATATGATCACATGTGAGTGTACATGATCATACCACTGTCTGTAGATATTTATCTCAGTATAAGATCATGTCAAACATGAGTGGCTCTCTAATTTTTTTTTTTAATACACATCTGTCTTTCAGTTACACTACCACCAATTCACAGTATCATATATTAGTAGCAAGCTAACACAAATTCATGTCAGTGAGCGTACATGGACATTTCCTTATGCTTACCATTTGTATCCAGTAAAATGTTAAATGATTGTATTTTGTGTTTGTGTAATAATGCTTTGATTTATTAGCTACTGATTTTCATTGAAAAAAACCTGTAAATAAAACAGTGGCCAGCAGTGCATTCTAGATGCACTTCCAGACTCTTCTACAAAAACTTGTAACTTGCCTGCGTTAAGTGAATGAACTGTTAAGCAAGACGGTATATGTGATTAAAAACCTCAAGGTCTAGAAATGCTGAAGCGTAATTAGTTTTATTTCTCTGGAAGGTTTTGTGTCGCTGGGAGTCTGGATTTCACTTTGAAACCAGAGAGTGAGATTTGATTAGCATCTCTAGTAACTAGTAAGTTTTCCATACTTATTACAGCCTCTTCCCTTTCAAAGCATGATTATGTTTTCATGTTAGACAAACAGTGCTTAGACAGAGTTTTCCTTTATGTCTTTTGGTGGCAATGAGCAGTTTTCCTTATGATGGCTAAAGCTGTTTCTGGTTATCAAGAAATGTGAGTTAACTGCTTAAGATTTCTGACTCCCACAGATCACATTAACACAATAGGAATATCCCAGTAATACAACTTGAACCATGCTTGATGAAGGACAGAGGCTGGAAGAGGTAGGAATTTATGCAAAATTTGGCTGAATAGCAAAAATTAACTGGATGAGCATTCAGTAACCAATAGTTGCTGTTCATGACATTCCGAATCTGTCTTTGTTGTTTTTCAGGTACGTTCTTTTCTAATACCCCTTAAAGGCCCAAGAATAGTCTGTGTGATTATCTGCACTCCCTAGATGTGGAGAAATACATTTAAAAGTGCCTAAGCACTTCGGCATACTGCACATGGGTCTGCATTTGCCAGTGGGAAAGAGGCCCCTTGGAGAGGCCTCCCAGGGCTCTGGAGGGAATGTGGCGTGGCAGGCCTTTGCTTCTGTTCCTTTGCTTTTCCAGTAGGCTGAACAAACCCAAGGAGCAGGATAAGTTTATCAAAGCTCGCTGTTTGACTAAATCTTGGAACGTGCAGGGAGTATCCGAGCACATTGTTCCTTTGTTTAGCTTTTCTCCGAATGCTCCCGGAGAAGGCAGGAAGATAAACCAACCAACCCGGTTATGTATCTTTTTTTGAAAACTTAAACCTAAAAATAGCCTCTCCTCAAAGACAGGCAGACAAGGAGAAAGGCTGCAACAATGGGCATTAATTCTATGATATACCAGTACAATAAAAGAAATAAAAGAATGTGTTTGAAATTTTTGCGAAATATTCATACAAAATGGGATGCTTGGCTTAATTGGTGCCATGCTTTTTTATTTTTTTTTTTTTTTTTAAATTTGAGAAAAAGAGCCAGATTGCTCTTTAATAGCATCTAAGCTATTTAAACTCTCTTGAGTTTTAGAGTTTTTCACCAGACCAGATGAGTGATTTAGAAAAATGATCTGGTAACCTTTGTTCTGTTCCATTCCATCACAGGACAATGGAATCAGTGATGAAGAAATCCACCCAGGGAAAGAGGATGTGATGGATGTACTTAACAAAGCGGGAGAGGCGGAAGGGGAGGGAGGAGAAGGGAACCTACGCACTTCACAACTATTTAACTTTTTAAAATAACACCTACAGTAACTAGAGCCAGCTCTTACCTATGCCTCTCACTTTCACAGATCTGTCCAGTTAAGTGTGTCTGGATAATGTATATTGCAATGACTCTGAAACAATTCTGCTCTGTTTGATGCATGGCACTGCTTTCGTTGTAAACATACACTAGCCACATATGTCCTGAATAAAGTATAGTGTTATTATTTGATGAAAACACCTAAAATGAGCACTTACAGTTTGTGTGCAGCTTACAGTTCCTTCCTTCACAATATCATACTCTGAATAGCTCTTAAATTTTTCCAAGTTGCAGTTTTCAGCTAGTTTAGAAATCCACAGGGACTTTGAATGAACAACTTCCATTCAACAAAAATCTCTACAAGGTGAAGTATTTTGGGCCAGATCCAACACCACGGCTAGTGGCTTCCTTGTTTTCAGCAAGACACAGCCCTGTCCCCTGAGCCTTTCTCCACACAAGAGCAGCGTACATGCGATGCTATGTTGTACTAAGGGTAGTCCCCCTCTGTTCACATGGGGATGGGACATTGTTAATGTCTCAATAAAGGAACTCAGGGTTATTTTGACAAGCCGTTCCCAACCCCTAGCCTAATCCATCAAATTAGGGTTTGCCCGTTCAATGCAAATGCTCTCAAGCTAGCTGGAGACAGCGGCATGCTCTCTAATGTTATTAGTACATTGTTTAATATGGAGTGATTTCTCCTGAGAGTCATTCTAATGCAGCCTGTTGGCCTCTGGAAGGGCTCATGGGAACAAACACTTGCAGGGCTGGGCTCTTTGTCACACATCTTTCCAAGTCAGCATTTCCCTGCACTCCGGTTACACCAGGCTCTGTAGTGAGCTCACAATGACACCTTGTATCTGAGAGTGAGGATGTATGTGAATGTGCTTGTATTAGAGGCAGTTCAGAGTGATTTGCATTTTGTGTGCATTCAGGCTTATAGGGTTTTGATTTCCCATACATGACTGAAATGATTTAGGTAGCAGACTTTATCATCCAACATCTTTATTGTAATGGATACAATTGGGAACGTTTCTTGTTTTTGCATTAAAGATAACTTTGAAACTGGAGCTGTCAGCTCTGCCTCGTAGCAACACAAAGCTCTTCATTCTAGAATGCACATTACGTTTCATGCACTGTACAGGTCTGCTGTGCCCAGACAGATGAAGGGGCTGGTTATTTTAAATCCATCAGTTTATCTACAGCAGTTTGAAGAGCAGCACTAGGCTTTCTGCAATACGTGCTTTGAGATGTGGTCTTTTCATCATTATGCAGTAGCCTCAGGAAAGATACTTGATCCTTACTTTGGTTATCAGCCTTCAGTTTTCCAAGTGAAACCCTCAGCATCCTGCTCATGAATGCATAATTGCTCTGGTTTAGGCTTCATCAAAATGTCCAGAATGAATGACCTGGAGCTGAAGAAAAAACCTGATAAATTCTATACTACCCAATCAAAATCCTAAATTAACAAAATCTCATCTGTGAAGGGTCATTCAATTCTCTCTTGAATCCAGTAATACTCCCTGCAATGTATGTGCTACAAATACATGAATAAAACATTTTCAGGCTTTTCAGAAGTGAAACGAGACTCTTTCTTTTATGCTTTCAGCTTAGCAGGAGCTATGCTTTAACAACTGATGGGTGTACAATATAAAATTTGAGCACACAGCAGAATTAAATCGTGGTAGCTTGGTTTTGCTGCATAAACTGAATGATCGCATTCCACCAAAATCTCTCTTGAATGACCTAGTGTGAAAAGTATTCTTTATGTGGCACAAATTATTAAAGGAAGCAACGCCTCTGTAAAGCAATTGTTCTGTTTCCCGCTTTTCAACCACTCTCACTGAAAGCACAGCGTGGACTTTTTTGCATCACTTGGTGTGCATAACCTGGACTTTAAAGTCTGTGTTCATTACATTGAAATATGTAAACTTCACATGACAAAAACTGTGTATTTTTTCTACTGAGTTGTATAAAATGCAGATGGTTTTTGAGGTGTAAGACTGAACCTTGAATTCAGAAGAATATATACACCCGAGTACAATAACAAATGCATACAATAACAAATGTGTGATTGCTTGGACTAGTAGGATTCAAATCTGAGCACATACAGCTCATTATAGCAAGTAAAGCCATAATAGCAAGAATTAAAAACAAAAAAATAAAATTAGTAGAAACTATGTTGTGAAAACCTTCCTTGTTTTAGGAGTCAGGGAGAATTTCCCCTGAAAGCAGATTATCTGGTAGCTGTTCAGTTACAAAGACAGTCTGAGTCATGTTAGTAGAATGGAAATGGACTTCATTGAATCAGAAAACATGATATAGAATATAGATTTAATGGAGTCTTTGCTCAAACATGGCAGTTTCAGTGTTTTAATGCTTAAGTACAAAGAAGTTTTTGAACAATAAGCAAGAAAAGTCCTTTGGCAGGACTGTGCATGTAATGCAAAGAAGAGATGGCATCATTCTGAGACATGATAATGACATTTGCTGTCACGTGTCTATTATCTACAGTTTTTAAAATATATTTTCTATTACTTGCTGGCATTTTGTGTCTTTTTATGTTTCCAGCAGTATCTTCAAATTACTTTTCTTTAAGGCTGTTGTCACTACTCTGATTTTGTTGTCTTTCTTGTTTCAGGAAACTAACACAAAATTACATACAACACAGCAATTTTTTCACATTGGAATTAATCTCCTTTCCAAACTCCCCAGGCTTCTGTAAGGTGTGCCCTCTTACAAAGTGCCATCAGTAAATGAAACAACCTGAAGCATTACCAGGATGACAGAGGGGATACTTTCTTCCTGGCTAGTTTGTGTTTTTACTGAAATTAAAATATCAAAAGAACATTCAACTATTTTCAGAACACAAACTCCACAGTAATTTAGCCCTGTTAATCTGGCACTGATCTGAGCGCTCTGACACAGTTTCACTGTAAGCAAAAGCACATTGCCAGCATGGTGGAGGAACAGGATGAGAGGTAAAGCATCCATGCATACTCCTGCGACCTGACTGAGATGCCTGCTTTGATCCCTAAATGTGTGATTCATTCCACTAGGGATTTGTGGATTTTGCTAGGCAGATGAAGGGGGTCTGTGACTTCAATTAGTATTTCAGTGTGTTTACATTTAGCAGGTCTGTTCTTACTCAGCAATGAAGGCTGACAGTGTTCAACTTTTACTTCATTCCTTTTTTTTCCCCTCCAGTCTGATATGAAGCATTCCTCAGAGCAGAGGCAGTCTGTGCTGAGGGCCTGCAAAACTCCTAGTAGGCATTAGCCATTTGTCAGCAGGTTTTGCACCATTTTCTGTAACAGCCCAGGTCTTCAAAGGTAATTTGGTGCCTGACTTGATTCCTGTTAAGATCAGTGTCCTTGTGGGCTGTAGTCTGACTGCCCTCTGTTTAAAATCGGTGTATAATACGGAAAGCTTTTATGGACCTCATGGGATCTCTGCTTATTTTTCTCTTCTGTTTTACTTGCCTGCTTGGTTTGCTTCCTTTACTCTAGAACCTATGATTTCTGTGGCAGAAGGAGTGTTTGTAAATACCATTCCACCAAGGTGGTGTCTTTCATCTCTGCCGCAGCTGGGCTGGGGGCGTTTAACGAGGTCAGAGCTGCCTGGTCTCCACAGTCTGCCCGCACTCCTGTCCTTCATACATGGCGAACAGCACCATTCCAGAGCAGCCACACTCCTTTGCTGCTTCAACCCAGGGACAGCTGAGGGCCTCAGTCAAGCCCCAGTTTTGGGCTTGAAGCCAATCACTGCGCTGAAGACCAGAATGATGGGTTTATATTGATTTCTGAGAAGAAAGAAGGAGCGGCTGAGTGAGAGGCTGATGAACTGACAATATGGAAAATTGCATTTTTTTCAACTGGACCCTTCAAATTTGATTTCCAGTGGCACTGAAATACTCTATTTACTCTTACTTATCAGCTAATTATAGTTTATATATATATAATACACCTATATTAATATATATATAATACATCCATATTAATATATATTATATATAGCTAGTATAGCGAATTTTGGCTAATAATTTATATCTAAGGGCCTTTTAAGATGGTTTCAGCCCTGAAGAACTTGCAGTCTTACTTCAAAAATAGACACAATGCATCCACTGTGATTGTGGTTGACAAGAAAAAGGTGCTTCCTCATAAACCCGGCACAGCCCAGCCTTTGGGATGTGAGGGCAGTGGGTGCCCTCTCACCTCCTCACCTCCCACCTGGAACAGGCAAGGCTCCCCTGCCAGGCACACTGCCCTGAGGCAGGAGGGAGCTGCTGGCTGGGGATAAGGAGCAGAGCAAACAGCAGCAGCTGTCACCCCAGGGCAGAACCTAAAGCAGAGGGCAGGGAGCATCCTGCCTGTGCACCTGTGGAGATCCGGGAGCCCGTGGTCATGGCACTCCTGAACTCCCTGGCTCATGAGCAGAGCCAGCAGGTCACGAATGAGCTGAGGGAAATTATTGCTACCCTTCATTCATCTCCCTGTGAGCACATTGGCCGTACAAGGTGCGGTTTGGGGACCCCAGTGCAAGAGTGGAATGGGAGAGGCCAGAGGAAAGCCACAGTGGTGGTCTTGGCTCTTGAACAAGTAGAACAGGAGGAGAGGCTTGGGGAGATGGGTTTGTTCCATCTGGGAGAGGGAGTCAAAAATGGGGTTTAATTGCTGTCCTGCAGGACCTGCATGACGGGGTGGGGCATTAGGGAGGCTGGGGAAAGGGCAGGGGTTGGGTTAGCAAGTGGTGGATTTGCTGGGGAAAAGAACACTGCAAAAAGTAAAGAAATGTCTGAAAAATGCTTAAAGTGAACCCTTAAAAAAAAAATCTTACAAGCTCCAAATAAGAAGTCCTGTGTCCAGTTTTGGTCACTGCAGTTAGCAGATATGAACTGGTAAAATTCAGAGTAGAGCAACGAAAATCACAACAGCTGTAGATGGGAAAGAAGTAGAAAGAGTGGAGCATATTTAGCTACAAAAAGAAAAGTAGGAAGCGTATTGAAACTTGTAAGTAAAAGACAGTGGCTGAGATACAGGGACAGAGCCTGTCCTTCCTGCGTGTTGTGAAGATAACAAGTCACATTCATAAGCATTGACTTAGATTGCTGGGGAAGCTTGTGGATGTTTCTGAAAGAAGGTTAGATAAACATTATTTTGAAATAATTTAGATCTAGCTGATCATACCTTTGGGCAAGGGGAAGGCTGGAGGGCTTCTCACAGCCCTTCTTTTCCCTCTGGCTCCAGGGTAATAGCGTTGATGCAATCCCAGAGCATGAAGAGTACACATTCAGAATCCCTCCTTTCCACTCAAGAGAAATTTTCTTCTGTGCAAAATACCCCTTTAAATAAAAAAAAGTCATAATTGATAATGCTGAGTTGCTCTGATTTCCCACTTTTGTGAGTATTGTCTCTTTCAATCAGTTGCTTCAGTGTTGAAAATTCAGATTGTCAGCTGGGCAACACAAACAAGTTTATATGTGGCACTGGAGTGAGACTTTACCTTTCTGTGTGCCCAGTATATGGTTCTTTGTTTCTAGTGTGCTACAACAAGATATGTAGCCACAGATTTTTGTGGGCTTGTGGCCATCTCCACCTCCAAAGTGTATGTCAGAAGGGGTCATGTCACTGTAGCAGGAGCTAATGGATGTGGTCTCTGTCTCAGGTCTGCAGAAAAATTGGGTAGTGGGAGACAAAGGGGCAGAGCGGCCAAGGATTTGGGGGATATGGAGAAGCAATGTGGCCTGGTGATGTAGGACTGGCAGAGTTGTTATAAGGACAAGGGTAAATAAGGAAAGACAGACAGCTTGTGTGGATGAAAGACAATTTTAATGATGCTGCATGGTGGGCACAAGGAACTGCTGTCACAATTTCACTGCTTTTGAAGTTAACTTTATTTGGTCAACAACCCCAGGAACACCGAAGTCAAGGGAATTCTGGTGTCTAGCAGACACTTTCTGAGTGAGCTGAGACTTTAGAAAGGCTCTCTATCTCTCACATGGGACAAGTGTATGCTGTTCCCAATATCTTAATTAAGGCTTTTAGAGGATTCTTTTCTTTTCCCTAACTCTCTGTTTTCATGGGATAAGCAGGAATTTAATTCTATTTATGGCTTTGACCACCCTGTTAAAATCTATTGAAATGGGCCAGTGGGTCCCAACATACGGATGAAGGGAATGTGAAAATGTACACAGACCGCATGGTCACGTCAGCTTAAAGTCAGTTAGCCACGCTAGAAATTATGTGAGCTTTAAATAATAAAAAAAGCTATCATCCCTTGGATGGCATGAGGGAGACAGTAAGGAAGTTCAAAGAAGTTGTTTCTTAATGCTTTATTCCTTGAAATATGCTTCTGTATGTAGCAACACTTAAATCAAATGGTGATAAGGCATATGTCAAATAGCTCAAATTTACTGTGCTTGAAATTGGAAGAGGAGTTACTGAAATTTTAGTAAGTGCACGGGAAGCCTGGAGCTCATAATATACTATGAAAGGTTTGTTTGTTTTGTCTAATTTACATCTTTCAACCTTTCATTTTCTGTAGAAGGAGGTAGAATACGAATTGCTTTTTTTAACGCAGCAAAGATTCTCTAAAGGTTACTATAGTCTCTGTAGTCCATTCAGCACATTCAGAATGCAAATTAGTTCCACATCAGAGTCTTTTTGTGAGGCTTTTCATTACAGGGGGATATGTAAAGCACTCGAATTTCTTTTTTAATTTCAGATAAAGGTGGATCAAAAAGTGGATAGATCTCTTTATTTGTATTTTTAAGAGTCCTTTTAATACTTTTTCCTATCAAACATGAAAAGGAAAATAGTTGCATTTCTAGGCATTTGGGGACCCCTTTGAAGCACTGAGCAAAGGAATGCTTAGTACTTTGAAACTATCTATTATTGAAACTATCAATTACTTTAACATTTTTTCAAAGGCAAAACAGGATCCTCACCAGACCAGCTTTGTGTCTCGTTTTTCTTGTTCTGAGAGATTGTCTATCTGTATTGTAATGAGAAGATGGTCAGACTAGCTTAATGTTTAGCACTTTTCACTGTTCATCTTCAAAATGATTTGTGAACATCAAGCAAGCGTATCAACTTGTGTTTCTCTGGAGAATACCTGTGTTGAATACAAGCAACAGATCATGATTTTTTGTAAGATTTTGTGGGAATCATTATATACTGGTGTTAATTTTAAAACCTTCCAAAAATTAAAGAGGGCAAAATCAGTCTCTTTTTTTGGCAAACTAAAATTACACTTCTTGGATTTCTAGTGATAAATAACATTGTCTGCTGACGATTTAGTATTGCTGAAGCCTGATTTTGTAATTTTAACTCCCGTTTTTGTTGAAGACAAAGATTTCAGCACTGAATTCTGTTTGAAGCAATTGTTTTATTCTTTGCTATGTGTTTGATTAAAGCTTTTGTGACTCCTCCCATTCATCTTGTTCTTGCTTACATTTTACTACCACTTTTAGAATGCATGAACAGAGATGAGATGTCTACCTAGAATATATGCTGTGTCCTGACAAGAAAGACAGGGAATATACCATAAAAACCTGATATTGTAGAGGTTTATGGTGAGAAAACTGTGCTGCGGGGGTTGGTTCTTAGTCTCTAAAAAGCTCTCATTTATCAGGCAATATGTCAATATTGTGGTGCTAGGAAAGGTGATGGAGAGAATAAATGGACCAGTTAATTGTTCAGTTCTGGTATTGGGTACTGCTGAATGCTTATTTGATAAGTCTTGACTCATGATGTGTGCAGTGGTTATAAAAATGGAAACCTCTTCATCTCAAAGGAAGAAATAATTTGGAAAAGTCGGGGTAACTGCACCTGGAAGATTTCTGTGGAAGAGTGACACCACTGCACATGTTTATATTGTTGAACACTCAACATATTTATGTAAGCAAAAATGCAATGACATATGGAGGAATAAAAATGGGTTATAAAATTCTCTGATTATGTTATTTGGTTTATGTGACCTTTCTTATTTTCTTTTTATTTTCCTTTGAAAATAACCTCCTTTTGTTTTTTCATCTATTTTCTTAGCTACTGTTTTGTTTTAAATATTAACGATACTTTTTTTTTCCTGGTGATATTCAGTGCCATAATCTGTGGCTGGTCTTGACGCTATTCAAGTTAGCCATAATCCTTCTCCCTGCCAGTCTTAAATCATGCATATACTTCTGTGGCCTAGAAATTGATAGCATATTTTAAGGATTTGTTCCCCTTCCTTTTTTCTCCATTCCCTGGATTTTTTTTCTCCTCCAGGAGAAATCAGTACTTTTTAAATAATCATGTAGAATTCATCCCTCTTAAAGATTTCTGTAAAAATTCTCTTGTCTTCCTCTGTTTTAAAATCATAAATGGATAAGTTGAAGTTGAAATAATCTGAAGATGTTGAATCGTTACAAAAGCTCTGTAATTAGATTCATTATTAATGATTTTCATTAGAAAAATCTTTGCGTTTACATTGCTCCTTTCAAGCTCCAAAAGACTTATTGTACTATGTAGTAAAACATCCATTACAGCTGAAGACATCCCTGGAAGACAAATGAGGCCTCAGAGTTGTCTAAATGTGTGCAAGAGGAGCTGTAAGCAGAGGCTGCTTGCAAGACATTAGCTGTGGGCCAGGTCAGAAGACAGAATAATTCCCATATGACCTGACTTCTTTTTCCCCTATACTTTTCAACCATCTGCTTTTTTTTTTTTTTTTTTTTTTTGGTGCAATTTTGAAAGAGCTTTATCTACATCTCTCTGTGTCACAAGCATTGTTGCAGGGGTAACGGCCTCTTTCTGCCCAGGGGAGGATGAGACAGCTGGAGAACAAGAAAAGTGGCTATTTCTCTGGTCAGATCCTGAACAGCTGCTCCTGGGGTCACAGAGCCTTGTGCAGAGCATGGGGCAGCGCTGTGTGGCTCCTTTGGCTCTGCTCCTGGAGGACACAACTGCCAGAAGCTGGAGACAGCTCTACTTGAACACGCACCTGAATTTCCTTCTGAGTTTAAGGCCATGATACACCTCTGCTTTGGCCGTACTCCCTGACACCCCTGAACACAGAAACACACACTGTGGTGTTATATCAAATACCACGGACCTGTGCCTAGAAGAGAGAGAAAGGTGGTCACCAGAACTAGCTGGGACAGCTATCGTGAATGTGCACCCTTTTCTTCTAATAACAGAGAGCAAAGATGTTCACAAGATGTTGTTTGGTGCCTTTTACCAACCTTGGCACTGGAACACTGAGTAGCTTCCAATTAATCACTATTTTGCTGGAGCTAGAGAAAAAATCAACTCTTCTGGGGAAGTCAAATGCCTGAGCTATTTGTCATGAATGGCTTCTGCTAATGGTATGATATTTTATCTTGCAAATAACCAGAAGTTTGCATTGATACACAGGAGTATGAGGGAAGGCCAAGTTACCTATTAGATATTGCACCTCACTAATGGACAGATTAAGCTTCTGTCTGCAGTATTTCCTTGCAGCACAGAGACTTTCTCTGGCCTTTTTTTTGGGGGGGATAGGGAGTGGTGATGAGTGATATCCTGGATGACACCAAAACATCAGGCACTGACACCTGAAGCAAGGATATAAAATAGTTCATTTGGTGCACAGCTGTTTATTTCACCTTCTAGAATGGTTTCTTTTTTTTTTCCAGTTCATCATGTTACAGCATGATGCTGGAGCTTAAGCAAAGGAGATATCACTGCCTTTCAGCTGCTTTCCCCACAGGAATCCCACTTTGCATTTGTTGGAGGAGGAGAAATTTCATGGCTGCTGATAGAGTCCTTCTTCTTCAGGTGGGGTGTGATTATTCACCTGCTATTTCCTATGGAATGCAAGATCCTTTGAGATAATAGCATTTCACGGGGGCTTGGAAGTGGTGTTCCATGTGATTGGACAATCTTCTGCTGGACCCAGCATTTTCTTTCACTTTCCAGACTTGCCAGCTCTGCAGCCCATTCTGTTACTAGTCAAGGTGGCACTAGGAGCACGACACATGGATTATATCCCTGCTACCTCTTGCATAGTAACAAGCAAGATGCCCCTGCTGCAAAGACCTTGCACTTGAAGAGGCTACCATTTGCTGTTGCTGCTTTGGGGCAGATACCTGCCTTTTTGCAGCTCATTGTTCATTTTTGCTTGAGTTTAATCTCAGTTCCTCATATTTGACGGATTATTCTGTCAGAATTATCAAATGGGTATTCTTGATTGTTTTCCCCCTTTCAGCCATCCATATTCTATCAAAAAGATAGAATTCACATTCCATTGTGAATGGGAATTATCCCTTTGCTTTGAAAACTGTGACATGTCCAAGTATCCTTCTCAGCTTTGGGTAGCATGAAAGACATCAGAAAGTTTCAGCATCCTCTCAGTTGCTGCCTTCTTATATTTCACTGCCGGAAGTGAGTCCTTCAACTGGTGACATCCATCCATTTCTTTGTGTTAATGAAAACTGTTTGAGGATGCTAAAATTGATGAAGCCTTTATCTGACAGCTCTTCTCAGACATTTGCTGAGCATCATTCACCATAATCCCTTTTGGCTGTGTGCAGACACATAAATATGCTATCTGAGCTGAAGGGGGTTATAGAAATGATTCTTCTGCACTGGTGCAGCTCTGGGTGTGGGGCTGGAACACTTGCAAGTGTGAGAGCCACTGCTACAGCTCAGTCTGAGGCTGCCCAGCAGGCTCAGAGGCCTCTCTGGCCCAGTGTAGTGGTTCCTGAGCTGCATGATTGACTCTTTTCTGTTTGAAATTATTTTCTCCTGTAATCTAGCTTCACCCTCCTGGGCTGAAATAATACAACTTATCCCTCAGTCCCATTAGAGAGTCATTTGGATACAAGCAAAGAAGAAAGCTATTGATGAGTAAATTCAGGAGACTTGGAATGAGACATTTTTTTCTACTGACGGTAATTTCATATGACCAAATGAACTGGCTGCAATGTAATGAGGAATCTGGAGAGTAATACAAGAGTCCACCTGGCAGAAGGTGATCTTTTTAAAGTGTGATCTGTTTAAAATGAAAAAAATTGTCGCATCAACCTGTATTCTGTCCTGATTTCAAATGCAAATTACACTCAAGAAATGTGAAAGGCCAAAAGGTGGATAGAAAATGGAAATTCTTGGTTCCTTAGAGTGCACATCATGCAAAGGCAACCTTTTCTGAATCTTATTCACACTTTTGACTCTTATCATATTGGTTTCCAAGGCAAATAATTTATTTTTCAGAATAGTCTCTAGTTCTTGTGATTGATAAAACAGACACCTAAAGTGGTAGGAATCATCACACAACAGAAGGACTCTGGGATATTCTTAGTCTGAAAAGTTTCCGTCCAGTAAGAGACTAAAATGTGTGAAGTAGATTGAAAGTAAGAAAAACTGAGTCCTGACAGTAAATGTCAGGGAAGATATATTAATGTACAGTAATGGAGTAGGAAAGAGCCCTTTTTTTCCCTTCTATTGCAACTTCAGTAATTACTTGCACAAAATGTCTACTAAGTGTCTTTTAAAAAGACATGAACCAAGCTACACTATTCCTTATAAAAAAGCTTGAAGAAAACTAAAGATTAATTGGACAAAGTGTAGAAAGAAAATCTCATACAAGAGGTTCCCAGATACTTTGTAATCATGAAGCTTACTTTAATACAGTGATTTATTTTTTCTTTGTTCTTTTTTCTTTTTCTTTCTTTTTTTTTTTTT
>VZRN01005002.1:751629-837779 GCA_013397935.1 Dasyornis broadbenti | reverse complement strand
AAAAAAAAAAAAAATCAGCTCTTTAGAAGTAAATTCTCCGAGAAAACGTTCAAAAAGAGGCACTGGCACTGCTTGGAAAACCAAGGCAGTGTTTCATTTGATCTCAATAGAATGAGAAAGCAGAAAGTGTTTATTCTTCGTTCATACGCTGAGGGTGGTTTGGCTGGGGGGAGGTAAACCAGGCTCTGAGCAAGTTTATATAGGTTACTGTGCCAAGAGAAATTATGGGGTGTCGCAGAAGGGCAGTTTGCAGAGGTGTATGGTCCTGATCTTAATAAAGGCAGATGTTACTTGTGTGCCACGACAGGTAATTCCTACATGCCCTTAATTTTGCAGCTCAGAGCACAATAAAGTTCAGATGGCTAAAGTGCTATCTTGGAATGCACAGCAAGGCAATTTCTGTTGCACAGTTATTGAGCTGAAATGGGTTTAAGCATTTCACGTATGGTAGACACCAGTCTTGACATTTGGACCCACCAAATAAATAACCTCTTGTTCGCACACTTCCTAAGTTTGATGTAGGAAAACAACATCACAACTACGGATTGTTTATGCAGGTCAAGGTCTGAACTGCAGGAAATCACATCAGATTTTGAAATTGCCACTGGTGATGCAGAGTGGCCATCTAAAAGCACAAGTGAGAATGGATTTCAAAGTTTCCTTGGCTGCAAACAGAATAAATAAACAGTGGACAGTTTGAGGAAGTATTTGGTGCTGGACTTACTTTGGCCCCACTAATGTTTTTTTTGATTGTTGCAGTCAGTTCAAAAATTGTATCCTAAGCACAGGGTAGATTGACAGAGAGAAGAAAGCCCCAGTTCATCCTAGATAAATATTACCAAGGTTGTATCAAGGGTGCTGGGACAGTTGTTTGACTGTTAGAAAATATGCAAAGGGTATTTCCCCTGTGAGTTTTATCCCACCTTTTATTTGTGTTTCTACGTGCAGTTAGTCCCATGGCTCTATCAGGGTGTTACAAATTCCAATTCCTCCCCCTTTAACCACAGCAAGTGTTTTTAAGGCTGGTGCTCTGTGGCCAGTTTCTGATCTCTGGTGTGATGAATGAAATGTGAGAAGGATTTACGGCACCACCCAGGGTTTGCTCCTGGACAAGCAAAAGGAGGAGTGGGAGGCAGATGGGTAAAGGCTGTCAAAGAGAGTGTTAAGGGGGAGCAATAGTTAAGAAAAACCCCAACAAAACAAAGAGCAAGAATAAAACATACAGCAACAGTTCTTTTTATGCATAATGTATTGTTTGAGTCTCTTGATGATGTTTTGTGGGTGCTTTCTCCTGTTCTCATTTTTTAGTCTATTATCATAAGAGCAGGTCATGTAAGGTTTTCAGGTCTCTCTAATACAGGCACCGCTTAAAAAGTTGACTGAATATTCTACCGAATGAATATTCTGAATATTGACTGAATATTCCATTTTGCTTCTCTGCACGCTTTGCTCTGTGAATAGTAGTTAAAATTCCAGTGGGCTGCCCACCCATTAAAATACCTCTAATGTTTTATTGGGATGCCTCCTACTTGACATGGTTTAACACATAAAGGTGCTTTGCTCATTTGAGAAAAAAAAAAAAAAGCTATATTGCTGATGCAGAGGCAAGATTGTTTGGGTGGCTCTCCTGTAGATTGCTCTTTATGCAAATGGTGCCTTGGGAACGGGCAGATTAACGTGTTTCAGGGCAGGATGGAGATGCAAATGTTGCATCTACTTGCCTGGGAGTGCTGTGCTGCAAGAAGGGAAACAAGCTCTCCTGCACGTTGCTGACTTCTCTCATTCTCTCTGAAAGTTCAGTGAGTGTCCTGGAAAATAATTACTCATTCAAAGCAAGGAAGGAAAGTCCAGTATACCTGTTTCTGAGCACTCTGCTTTCTTTAAGAAGAAAAGATTTGAACCACTGTCTTGATGAAGATGAAAAAGGGAAGAAAAGTAAAACTGGAAAAGGTGATGCAAACTAAAAAACAACAAAGAGAGTACATGAAATCTGAATGTAAAAAAGTTAAATCCACATAAGTTAGTTCTCGTCAATGACTAGAATAGGGTTTTCTATAACTATGAAAACACACGGGTAGCTGCTGGTTGAAAAGTGCATTTTCCAAGCCAGTCTAAGCAAAAAGAAAGCTGCACTTTGGTAAAGGGAAAAGAAATCAGACCATCCAAGCTGAGAGCAGAGAGAGGCAGAATTCAGCTCCAAAGATTCTGATTAAATGTTTTTCTCAGAATCAGTCTTTTCTGGGTTTTCTCAGCCCTTATTTTAACACGCATGGTGGCTATCTGCAAAAAGCTTTTTCTAAGTGTTGTTATTGGGTTTTTTGTCTTGTTTTGGTTTGATTTTCTGTTTTGGTTTGATTTCTTTTATTATTATTATCTATCAAAGCCTCTTGATAGTGCAAAAAATGCTTTGTGCGTTCAAACTGCTCTGTAGATGTATCTTTGTTGCCAGTGTGCAACTGCTGACACAGTCGTGGTGGGGTTTTTGTCTGCCTGCCCTGAGGGTCTCCTCCAGACTCTTGCCAGGACTGCAGATGCAGAGCTAGATTTTTTTTTGTGAAGCAGTGTCACACGTTTGTCCTCACCCAGTGTCCTCCTCAGAAGACAATGGGACATGGGTCATGAATTGCTGAACATCTTCGGGGGAATCAAGGCCCTGGAATCCACCTGAAATCTCTGAAGGAACTGGAAGATTTTTGGGGGTGAAATAGA
The DNA here is from genome assembly GCA_013397935.1 of Dasyornis broadbenti. NCBI lineage: Eukaryota > Metazoa > Chordata > Aves > Passeriformes > Dasyornithidae > Dasyornis > Dasyornis broadbenti. The sequence continues at coordinate 835,070 of VZRN01005002.1, read as the reverse complement.
GTTACCTTCAGCTCTGCTCCCTGCAGGACTCTAGTAAAGGCTTGATTCAATACCAGAATTCACTCTTCAGTAGTGGCTGTTTGTGCTCCATGGAGACGCCTGCAAGGGGTTGACTGAGCAGACTTCTGTTTCTCATGCCAGCAGTTCAGTATGACAAAAGAAGGAATGGCACCTTGGGGGGTCTGAGGATAATTCCAACACATGGGTGTGTGTAGAAAACCTTGTTGTAGCTACCAGTAACCATGGCACATATTTTCTGTTTGCCACCCTTACACAGCATTTTCTTTGTCACTGAATTAGTTTCCAAACAACTTGCAGTTATCCTGGTTGTCAGTTGTACCCATGGAGTGCAGCAGAAGGTTAAGGGAGGCTTAAAGAAAGACTGAGACACTGCAGGTATTGCAAAGAGCTAATGGGACTTTCTTCATTGGAAAGGAAATCTTTTTACAGCTCCATTGAAATGGCTAAGCCCTTTTACTCAGCCTCTCTGCAAGGAGCAAGATGTTGACAGCATCCCTTCAGAATGTATTATCCCAAATAATGCCTGTAAACCGGGCCTCTGCCACTGCTACTTTGGAATGCCTGTGTAATAAGTGTCTCTCCAGCTATATAATTGAAATACTATCGCTGCTTCATTTATGACTTTAGTTAACAGCCTGCTGCAAAACTGAAGTAAACTTCCAAGTCCAGTGCTATGGTACAGACCTGCTATGCCTGCCTAATTTAATCAAAATATCTGGAAAACTATCAGCATCTGAAGAACAAAATGCCATTTGCTGTTGTGCAACAACTCTTACTGGAATCTCCTTAACTACTACTGAAAGAGAGAAGACTCTCAGCCCTTCCATTTGCCCTCCCTCTCATCTCTCCAGAGGAGGACAGTCCATTTCCTCCACTAATTGAATTAAAGACTGAAAATTCAATTTGAAAAGGAGAGTGGAACTGAAGATTTATTTTGATATGCAGAAGTCTGGGGGTTTACCTGTTGTTTTTGGTTTAGGGTTTTTTTGTATGGATGAGGAGGGACCACTGAGGTACAGATGGCTACCAGAGCACGATTTGTCAGAATATGTACTGTCCATCTTCCAGGCTGGAGAACAGATATGGCAGACAGGGAATATTAAGGCTTGAGTGTTACAAAAGGGGGTGAAAGTAATTGTGCCTAGAATGAATGGGCCATCAGTCCTAAACATAAATAGGTTTCCACATTTTCTCCGAAGTACTATCCAGAAAATTCAATGGACAAAGTAAGAGGGAAGGGAATACTCAGTGCCCATTTTTAACTTGAATTAAATTTTCAGGGCAGAAAAATGGGAGGGGAGACAAAAAATACAGAAGTATGACATAGTATGTTAATTGAATCAGAAACAATGAGTGATTAGATCTGAGATGTTGAGGAAAGTTAAAGGAGAAAGTTGTTAGCAAAGCACTAAGGGAAGTGTCTTTAAACCATATTTTTGAGGCCTTGGTGAACAGTATTACACAAGGTATTCAATGCAAGGTAATTTGCTCAATAGGGAAGTCTCAGGTGGAAATATGAGAGCACTCTGGAAGTAAAATGATGATATCCTGCTTTCCCAGCCTCCAAGTTTCAAAGAGATCCATTTTGTCATAATTAAGAACTGAAGACACCAAAATGTGTCTGTTAGCTCATTGTAATTGTGTGGGACTGAAAATAATTTTAAGCCAGCTGTAAAGAGGAAGAGGAGATCCAGGTGCCTGGGACAGATGGACACACCAGTCAGTCTGCTGTTTTGGTGGCAAGGATGAGAATTTCTGAATTGGGAATTTACAAGCAACTTTGGCTGTCAGTTTAAAACTAAACTAAATGAAGCTGCTGCCTGTGAAAACAGCCAAAAAAAGCACATTCTGAAAGGCGGGCATAAAAAACTATTGTTACAATTCTGAGGAATAATTTGTTTGGGGTTTGTTGTTGTAGTTGATTTGTTTGGTTGTTTTTATGCTACTACTAAACAAGAAAGCATGGACAATAATTTCTTTTTGTTCTACTTCTTAAAACTATTCCTGTTTTGTACCAGCAACATTATAGTTACATTCTCGCTCAGCCCAGCCTGAGCAAGACTCTGCACAGAAGATGGTTACAGAAAGGACTCCAAAGGTGGTAGTATCCTTTAGGCAGCAGGGAGAAAAGGTAATGCTGACACCTTTCTTGCGGCAGGCTCATATGTCAGTGATCAGGGAAGCCTGGGACAGTGTTTCTTATTAGGTTTCTGTAATATGATGCACACTGAGATAAGTATGCCACTCTTTTCTTTTTTTTTTCTTTTTGTTTTTTTTTTTTGTGCCTACGTCTCTTCTGAGAAAGGAAGAGGGAAATCTAGGAGTCTCTGGTGGGATTTCTATCCTCTTCATTTTTAGGGCCAGGGGCTAGGAATAGAAGATTCTAATGGGAGACAGTGATGAGGAGCAGTCAGAGGTACTTCTGTAAGCAGTTGTTCTGCCATGTACTTTAGAGTGAGTCTCTGCCAACATCTACTTACAGACAAAATTCAGCCTTCTGCATATCTTGAAAACAAGGATCAGAGGATTAGGGGGCATGATGCTAGAGGCAAGTGTGGAGTTCAGATAGAGATGTGTAGATATTCTGAAGGAAAGGGAAGAGCAGCTGCATAGGCTGCTCAAAGTTTATCCAATAAAAACACCCAGAGCATGAACTGTTTGATAAGGAGGATGACATTCCAAAAAAGAGGAACTTATCATTTAATGAAGTAGATTGATCTTGAAATACAGAAAATCACTCAAACAAACAAACAAAAAAAGGAGTTGGTGATGGAGGAGGAAAGGCATGATGCAAGTGAAGAAAACAGGCAATTCCCATCAAGGATCTAAAGTTAGGCTGAATTTGTGAAGAGAAAATATCACTGACAATTGATGTGAGTGCTCGGCAGTCTCAGTGACAAAGGACATCTTGACTGAGAAAGAAGGAGGTTTCTGTGGGGTTATAGGGAGCTGCAGTCCCCAACACGAAAGCCAGAAGAGTAGCAAAATCTGAGTCTTTGAACTAGAGGGTTCAGAGGACCACGAAGATGATCAGAGGGTGCTGCTATGATGACAGCCTGAGAGAGATGGGGTTCTTCATCCTGGAGAAGAGAAGGCTCCTGGGATACCTTACAGCAGCCTTCCAGTACTTAAAGGGGGCCTAAAAGAAACCTGGAGACAGAACTGTTCAAGTCCATGTTGGACAGGGCATTGAGCAGCCTGGTCTGATGGAAGGTGTCCCTGTGCATGGCAGCAAGGTTGGAGCTAGATGATCTTTATGGTCTCTTCCAAATCAAGTCATTCTACGAAAATGAAATGTCTGAGATTTTAATGGTGGATATGGGTCACATTGGAAATGTAAGCAAAAATCTCAGTAAATGGAACACAAGAATCTTCGCAGCCATCTTGTTCACCTGGACCACTTCAATGGCTCAGATGTCCATGGCTGACCTGAAAGAGGAAAGGAGACCCTATTGAAACAGGAAAGAGTGAGTGTGTGTGTTTGTGTGTGTAAGAGTTTTCATGCACAGGAACTCTTACTGTGTGAGAGTTTTGGTGCCTAGATAACGCGGCCACTGGGAGAGGCAGCATGGTTTGATACAGCTTGTGATGTGCAGGTTTGTGGTGTGGGTGTTGGGCAGGTGGTGAGAGGAACCATGCTGACCAGGAGATGGTGTAACAATGAAGAGCTGGTAGAATTCAAGAGATCTCTATTTTGTGACATGCTGAGCATCGTGCCTGTGCTATACACAGCCGTGCTCTCTGTTGTCCCTCTTTCCTGCAACTCTCTGTCATGGGAAGTCAGCAAGCACTCTGGCTTTTAGGTTTGTAAATGAAAAGTCCATCTGTTATTGCAGCTGTGGGACTACTCTCATTTTGGGTCTTCTCTGAAAACTGTTCAACACACGTGATCACCTGTCTTAAACTGTAGGACAGTTACTTCTCCTTTTATAAGAGAAGTAACTGTCCCCTCCTTTGATACACTCCTGCTGCCTGCCTAGGGGTTGTGTTGGTGCTGCCCAGAAATACTATTCCAGTGCTTGAATACATCTAGAAGATTTTCTCACCCATAAATATCAGGTTTGTTGGTGTAATTCCTTCCTTATGCCACTTAAACTGAGCTTGAAGTATTCAGTCTGTTTCTAACAACACCGATGTCAAATTTGTGTATGTTAGATTACATGGAAGTCTCTGCTGACTCTTCTCACTTTATCTCCATCTGTTCCTCTGCTATCCCAAGCTACAAGAGAATGAGGAAGAAGTGGGATAACTTGGATAAAGCAAAACCAAGGATAATGCAAAATCTTTGTATATTTACTTGGCATCTGCCAACTATGTTCCTGCTGCTCAGACCTAGTTCTGCCTCTCTGCACTAGGTTAAACAAGGTTAAAGCTGCCTCTGTTCTGGAGTCACTGTTTAGGGCATCCCAGGAATGCGGGATCTCATTTATATTTGTACCACACCTGGCCACAACTCGGTCATGGTCTGGTTAAAGCTGTAGATGGTACACGATAGAGGCAACTGCTGGGGCGTGATACTCACACAGAGTGTTCCTGTCCTTGAGATGGAGACTGTGGAAATGAAGGAAGCTATCCCTTCCCATAGTGCACTCTCATGTTCCTCCGATGTAAAGTATTTCCATTTGGAAAATGTCAACTTGCAATTGAAATGAGACCTTAATTTAGAAAAACACTGGTTTCCAAGTTGCCCATGGGCAACCACGGGGCAAAAGTAGCCATGAAAGTGGTACCACTTTCCATTTGACTGTGGATCCTGTGCATGCGCTGGAGCTCTGCTCCCAGGAGGCCCCACACCCACCACCCTTGATTATTTTGGGATGTGGTGAGGGAAGGCTGGAGACTGGTGAGAGCTCACTGAACACACAGGGACTCTCTCCTCCCTCCAGCTGGTGCCTAGCAATGCAGCTCCACAACAAAATTTTTAATTAGAAACCTTTTGCCTCAGGAGTCGGTATATGTGGAGCTAAACTTCCTGGCTTCAGTGAAGTTTCACTTTCTTCCCTAATTATTTTTTATTTTCTTTCTTCAAACAGGTGCTAGATAACGCTCCCTTTCCATGTGTCTAAATTGTGTCTCATCAGCATGGGTGAGTGAGCAGCCTGTAGGGCACTGCCCAGTGCTCTGCTGCATTTTACTGTGGTAACTGGCCTAGTGAAAACTGTGGGAGTGTAGGGGAGGCTTTCTGTACCTGCCATTGTACAATACCGCACATTCTTCTTAGATTAAACATTTACTGGAGCAAAGTTGGGCTACTGTTGCCGGAATCAATACACCTGCTTCACTTAGCAAAGTGTAGTCTGGCTGGGCCTGCCAAGTGCCGCTCCTTGACAAGAACCAGGAGCCACACAAGCGTGGGGAAACCCTTGGATATCTGCGACATGAGCACATCTTCTTCACAGTTCTTCAGGGATTTGATCTGGTTTTTGCTGTTGGCTTTACTGAAGTTGCAAAGTGCAGGGATTCCTCTGGCATGCAGATCTAATTAGGCAGAAATGTAGAAAAATCATTAACAAAGCCTTTTTCCTTCCCCTAAAGTCTGACAGTCCAGATCTTGCCATATAATTAAGAGATATTTAGAAAGCCCTAGATAAAAAGGATGAAGGACAGAAATCACTGTCACATTTGCAATCTGCATTTCAGGCCACATGAGACAGAAATCTAAGAAAAAATCCTCAACTTTGAATATTTAATTTCTTTTCTTTAGATAGGAAATTTTTGGGTGCCAGCTTTTCACACAGGCAAAGGCAATGTTATTGATACACACTGATAGTGAAACCTTATGCTATTTCTTTTTTCCTTAAAGCCTAGTGTTTATGGGGACTAGCTGCAACACCAATTGGACAATTACCCCATAAATAATCAGAGTTGCACGTTCAAGTATTACCAGGCATTTCCATACAGACAAAAACTGCAGTTAATTGACAACTGTCCCTTCCCAAACAATAAAAATACTTAATATAATAAGGAAGGAAAATTTTCTTTCTTTTTTGTTAAAACTACAAAATAGAAAATTAGAGATCTTGACATTGCCTCATTTATAGAGGTACAGAAGTTTTTGGCAGTTTAGTAACCGATACAATGTTTATTCTTTCAAGAAACTATTTTTAAATTGGTTGTTAGGCCATAGTTGTAATTCATGTGAACTACCAGGAAAATCAGAATGGCTGCAGGACCTCTTCAGGACCACGAGGTACTGAGCTGTGCCTACAGCTCTGCACAGCTCACACAAATGCTTTACACTGTGCTTGTACATTGAGCAACACAGGCAGGAGAAAGGACATGACAATTTTCAGATCACTGCACTGCTTAAATGTGGAGTGATCTGCAGCTTTACCTGCTGAGACCTGTGAATGCTGGTTATGCACACCCAAGTGGTGTCAGAGCAGCCTCCCTGGCTCGCTGTGCTGATGGTGGTGGCTCACTCTGCCACGGTACTGAGCACAGACCTGTTGTTCTACTTTCCAAGGCCTCTTCACAGCTTAAGCTGTTTGTACATTGTAAAGCTGGAAGAGCTAAACCAGGCAGATTCTCAGCAAGGCTAATACTGAATAGAAGTGATAATTTTTTACCAAAAAAGAAATTGCTCTTCAGGAGAACACTAATTATTTTGGAAAATAAGGGAATATTTTCTTTCAGAATAATCCACCCACTCAGAGAAATCCTTATCTCTGTGCTGTCATTTTCAGCTGGTGCTCCCACTTCTCCTCTTCTAAACATCTCTGGTCACTCCTTGCCATCCAAGGGAACACTTGTGACCCAGCAGTTCCTCGTGCTCCAATTCCCACAGCACAGTCACAGTGCCAAGCCCCAGCTGTGACAGGAGCGTGCCTCATCTGCAGGCTTTTCCCCAGCAGGTTTATTTTCGTGTGTAGGGGTAAACTCTAATTTTTTGCTCTGCAGAAGAGAAGAATCTGTGTGTGGGCTGCTGCGTGTGTCACAGCGGAGCAGCTGGCAGGTGGTAACTTGTTTATCTGTGAGAAAGAGAGCTGCTCCAGAGCTTTCCCTGCTACCCCAGCTGCTCCTAGGCTGGGGCTTGCCTATGGAAACAGGGTGAGAGTCAGGCCTGGGAGAACTGGAGGCTGTCAGGGGAGAGAGGTAGAATGGGCAAGGATGAATGAGGGCTGTGGTTGTGCACTTGGGACATGCAGGATTGTGAGGATTTGTGGGAGAGATAAAGAGAGGGGTTGAAAAGTTGTGTGTTGTTTTGTGTAAACCAGTGTTGAGAGACTAAAGAGGAACAGAGGACAGGCAAACTCATTATTCCACAAAATAATTTCCAGCCCTGTCCTGAACGGACCCTTCTCCTACATCTCCTCCTCTGTGCTTGGAAGAAGGCATGAACCACACCACGACAGCCTCCCAGTCTCCTGCATCCATACCTGCAGCTGAGTGGTCACCCCTGCCAGGCAAGGGGAGAGCTGCAGAAGTCTCCACGACCCTTGGGCTGCCTCTCCTGCCTGTTTCCCACTCAGTCGTGGAGAAGAGCTTGTGCCTTCATGTTCTCCTGGGGATAGACATGTTCTTATATTCTGGCTTTGGCTGCCCATTACAGTGGGAGTTTCCCAGAGTATAAGACTTACCCTCACCACCCCCCTGGTCTGCTTGGAAGGGGAATAAGGTCTCAACTGTAATTCTGAGGCTTTTAACAGAGTATAATGTTTTTCTCACTGCTGGCAGTGGCGGGAAAATTACAGTTGCCATTGTAATCAGCGGGAGTTGGAAATACTCAGCACTTGTCTAGATAGAGCCGGAGGCGTGGGATGCCTAACTAGGGAGTCTGGAAGTCAGACATCTGAACCTGAGCTGGTCACCCTAGTCACTTACTTATACCTCAGATAAAGCTCTCATTTCACATGTTTTCCTCTGGCACAGAAGACCGGGGTGGTTCGGCTGTTAAGTGATTTATACTGCAGCCACCAGCGAGTCAAAGTCTTCCAGAGATGATGAGTTTGGCAAAATTTACTTTTGATCTTTCATCAGACTGATAAACAACCTTTGCAGGGAATGCTGGCCTCACAGTCAGGTGCTCAGGAGTGCATTGCATTAAACTGCTTCTGCTATTTACTGCCCTGCTGACTGATGGCAGAGAAAACACATGGTGATTTCTGCTTTGGCTTCCTCAGTTGCACGACACCTTCCTAGCTCTTTAGGGTTACAGGAGCTGAATTTTTTGATGTTGCAACTTGAGGCTATTGTAGGTTTGGTTTACTGTATGGTTTTAGCTCATCTGGAAGGCTCCAGTGAGTTTCCATGCAGATTACAAGAGCTGGGATTACTTCAGGAACCCTCTTCTCCGATGAGAAAATGTTCTCAGCAGGCCCTGCCCCTTCGGGCAGGAAAGACAATAGGTTTGCCTGGCAGTATCTGAATGTTTATCAGGTATTCTAAATTCATTAAATGAAATGGAATGGGGCTTTTAGCAGTATTATTAGCAAGATGACTATAATTTAAGAGAGTGGGAGAGTGCTTCATTTCCTACCTTTAGTAATAAACTGAAAATAAAACGTAAATGTCAAGTGGTAATGTAGCAGTGTGCTTAGCAACCAGATGATCAAATGTTAGGAAAATGCCAACAGCAGTAAGTCAGAGCTGCCTGCTTGTGTGTTTTTGTGCATGTAAACAATCTTCCTTCCGCAACTAGGGCCTAAGTGTTGGCAAAAGTTATTTTGTTCCATTTCATCTCTCTATTTGAGACATAATTAGCTCAAAACCACTAAAATTAAAGCAGAAAGACAATATAACTTTGACAGAAAGGCAACCCCGAAATCTCCAGATACAGTCAAATACCTTAATATTAGCACGGCAATCAAAGTGGTATTAGGAAAGATATAAATGTGGTAGACTTTTCATGCTCTTCCCAAGGCTGAAGTTGGTATGAAGAGGAGATGTCTGATAAGTATGACATTATAAGCAGTGCCCTTAGGCTTTGAGATATTAGGTCAGCTATATTTGTGGGGATTTAGATTAAAAAAGTATGTAAAGGGACAGCCTTGCACCTTAGGATGTTTGTGAGCCCTTCATATCCATTAGAAAATCTTGGGACAAAGAGAAGGCACTCCTTGGGTTTGCAGAAAACTTGTTAGATCTATCAGGAGGAAGTAAGGGAATTATTTCACAAGTTATCCAAGCTTTAGTGCTAGGTAATTGGTCTAATAAACCACTTTCCCCCCTGCCTTCATGTGTTCCTGACTATACCATATAACATTTCTTTCCTTTCTCAAATATTTGTAGTGTTACCAGTCCTTGCTCATATACTCTTAAGATTTTTTCTTGGTTTTTTTTGTTTTCTTTTTCCCTGTTATATCAGCCTTTGTGGGGCATTACAGAGTTTTTGTTGCTCTTCACTGAACTATCTGTATTTTATCAATCTATTTTTGAAAATAAGCTGCCAGGTCTTACTGTAGTATCTGCTCTCATGAGAGCAGTTACTATTGCTCCTATCCCTGGAACAGCTGTGCTTTATAAAGCGAAGAGATTTTTTTTCCTTCAAGCCATTTCAAGCAGCCTGCAAACACCAAAGGACTGAGCTACTCCACAAAAAAGCTCTTTCTGTGGCATTATGTCTAAATTTTATCCATGAACATACAGCTAGATGTGGTGCTAGGAAGCCATAAACATCTATGGGCATCACTGGTGAAACAGGCCCCAAAGATTCTTCCCCGACAGTACAGAGATTTCTGGAAAATGTATTATAAATGTAACACAGAGTGCCTGCTTCCCAGTGCAACCACTTACTGGTTTGAAGGGTTTCTAGGCTGAAAGACATGGCCTGGGTAAATACAGCGCCTTGTTTAGGTCTTTGTAACTGTTGGATGGATTAGATTTTACTCAGCACGTTCTGCCTCGCCCTGCCCCTCCTTCTGCATTGATTTTCTTCATATGGGGTAGGAGAGCTTTTGTTCACCTGAGAGCAATAACCCTGGCCTCCCGCTGTCCTGCTTGCCTTGGATCTCAGCCCATGCACTGCCTGCCTCCTTCCCACCTCAGCCCTCTCCCTCAAAGGAAAGGCCAGGGATATGAGCACCGTTTCATGCTGTTATTGATCACCAAAATAAAAGCCAATGCTCTCACTGACATCAGTGAACACCAAAATTCATGTTAATTCAGCGGGGCTGCTATTTTATTTTATTTTCAGAAGGAGATATATGATTGACTATAGTGTCCTCTGTGTTGTCTTTACATCCAGTTGGTTCCAGGTGAAGGTTTGTGTCGTGAAAGTACAGGTGTCAACTGTCAACCCAAAAGGAGACCTGAGACCATGAGTACCTAACATCTTTTTTAGTCTTTCATCTGCCCTGTGCCTATGCTGAAGGCTGTACTCTTTGGTAATGACTAGATCTATGCAGGAGCTGGATTATTCCTCTTATGAGAAATTCCTGGGGTTCCCAAACCTGCTATTTGCTACTAAATTGACTAGACTAAAGAAAAATTTCTTTTTCTGTGGAAAAAAAATATGAAAGCAATCAAAAGGAAACAAAAATGAAACTGTTCTGATTTTGATGGTTGTCTTAAAAGTTTTGGATATATGAATGTCAAAATCGTGGAAAAGTTTTACATATCCTTTTGTAAATGAAAGAACATATGCTAAAAAAAAAAAAAAAAAGAAAAAAGAAAAGAGCAGATGCTACTTCTAAAGACAGTGTTTACATTCCAACTTTCTCTCAAAACAAAGCTGCCTTTCCTTTCAAAGAACATTTCCCTAAGAAAAAATCTCTTGCAAAGTAAGCAGTTGATGCCTGGTAGCTCACTTTTCCCACCTGTGTTTTGGTTTGCTGAGCTCTCCTAAAGCCTTGTGGGTTGCAAGGTCAGCTAGAAACACCTCGCACATAGACTGCTACATGGCAGACATGGATTTGTTTTTTCTAAGTCGGTGCCATGAAGCCATTGATAGGGATTCTGTAGCTAGATTTTTTTGCAGCTGAAGGCTGCTGGCACAGGCAGCTCCAGGCTGAGGAAATGCTGCACTTGAGGCATGGGCAGCAACAGCCGTCTGGGCGTAGTCCTCAGTGGAGACACAATGGAGAGACAGTGTGGGCTTGCTCGCTAGAAACCAGAGAGGGACTGGTTCTTAATGAACGTTACTACTAAAATATCAGACCTTTAGAGAAAAAGTAGTTAATGAAAACTAATTGTCTTCTTCCACTGAGTGAATGAAGGGAAAATAACTGTGGCCACCTTATTTTGCTGTCACTGTTGTTTAATACCAGATCACTGGCTGCAGAAAACTCTGGTGAAATGCTTGTTTCCTGTATTGACTTCCATTTAAATATTTTATATCCAGATAATGACCAATTTACGTTACAATGATCCAAAAATTGCAAATATAGCTGACTAACAGAATGACGAACTATTTGACAAGAAGAAGGTCTCTTGGCAGCACATAAAAACTCCTCTCAAGTCTTTGGCTGTGTAACTACAAATCATCACTAGGATCCTTTTAGGGTCTCCTATTGGAGTGCAGTGTACATACAGCCCTGTGTAAAGCTGTGGTGTTCTGCTGCCGTAAGTGGATTTTTGACCCTTTTGGTACTGACCCAACCTGTTCTGAGCTATAATGCAGCGGCTCCCTCACTTTCACAAAACTGCCCTTGGTGCAGACCTGGATCCACTACCCGGGTAGGTTTCTTCTGTATAATTCATGCATTAACTACCAGGAGGGCACAGATCATGGTATAGTCTCCAATTTGTTGGAAGAACTTGGATTCACGGAGGGAAAGTGAGTTAAACAGGAAGCTTGGAAATTTTGTCCAGACATCAAAGTTGGGAAGAGGTTAAAGCATCAAAATATCTGGACTGCTGATACAAGAGAAATTCCTGGAAGCCTGAACACTGCTGCTTTCTGCAGCACTGTGAGTTAATTTTGCTGGCTTTTTTGTTGTTAATGCCACTTGTACTCAATTAATAGTTAATTAATGTGAGTAAAAACTGCAGTAGGGAAAAACATAATAATGAGCCTGCTTGCTCTTTCCATTCCCAACAAAAAAATAATGCAAGCCATTCGTTTCTCCTTGATGATTTGAAAGCCCAAATAATGCGTTTGTATACTCTTTCTGTGTTTGTGTGTACTAAATTATAAAATTTGTATACGAGGTAGATGTTTATGAAATCGAATTTTAAGGATTCATGACTAATTTCATAATTTTTCCCAAAACCTCTGTGGCTTTGATTATTTTCCTTTTGGATGTAGGAAGAAATTTTTTTTAGGAATTAGACTTGGCATCACAGTCTGGGGAACTTTTCTTAATGTGCTCGTTGGCTCATGCTTCACAGCTCTGTTTTTTTGTTCATTTGTTTGGGTTTTTCTGAAGATTTTAAGTGAATGCAACTGATACTGACTTCTGACTGGCAATGAATGAGTTCAGCGCAGTTTTTTTCTGTCATTAATTTTAGCCAGTGGTATTTTTGCCAAGATCTCTCTTTGCTGCTCTCTAAATTGCAATTACTCTCCCAAATGGGAATAAATGTTGCCTATACAAATTCTCCTGTATGGTTTTATGTAGACTTAATTTAACATACTGATCTCATCTCACTTGAGGCTAGAAGTAGAGCATCTCTCATGTTCTCACATTTTAAAATTAGTTCTGCCAGATTCGCTGTGATTAATTTTTCAAGAGAATTTAACTTTCAGAAATAAGGGAACTATCAGAGGGTTTGCCTTAATGAAGCTGTTTCCATTCTGCTCTTCCATGATTGATAGGTTTTATCTTAACTAGTTAAACAAAAATGCTGTGATGAAAAAGGAACTTTAGAGAGAAATAATCTCTTAAGTTATTCTGTGTACCAGAATTACCTCTCATCTCTAGGAGGCTGACCATGTGAGTATATACCTATCATAACTTTTCAGAGGGTTTTTTGTCTTATTGCTATGTTTTACACAGAACACTTCAACTGTCATTTAATCGGCTTGATATACTTTCTTAGGAAGATTAATAGATTCACAAAGTTCCTAAGAGGATTTAGATACATTACTAATCACAGAGCTAGGAGACTGGCAGTAGTTAGTTTAAAAAAACCCAATTAAGCAGTTTAATGAGACTGCAAGCATAGCTCTGCAGAGTTCACGTTCTTCTCTATGTGTGTGTGTGTGTGTGTGTGTAGAGAAAGAAAATATTTTCTGCCAAAATCCCTGTGAAGAGCTGCTTGCTGTATGCATTGTACATGGGCTGCATCTAGGATGTCAAATCCAAAGTCTGCCCTTCTGGTCTTTTTAGTGGGATGGGGTACACACGGTGAGTGCTGTAAATCCAGGACCAGTGATGGGCAATTCACAATAAGAGCCCACAGCAAATTATAGATTTTTTTCCAATCTATGTGGTTAACTCTTCAGGGGAAATAAATTAACATAAAATAGAAAAGCTGTATAATTAAATGTCAAAAAATGTCACTGTCTTCTGTTGGTTCCTTTGGTTGGACTGATGCATCCAGACAGTTTGGAGTGCAGCAATAATGGACTGCTCTGCTGGCATCCACCTCAAAGGCAGACAGGCTTAAAAAGTAGTGGATTCTGCTACAGAAGGTGAAATATTTATCAAACTGCAAAAGGTTTTGCTTTCACCTACTCTGATCTTCCAGCTACCATCAACCCTGGACTTTCCTTAATTCCCATTTTGAGTCAATATATTATAGCTCAGCAGTTTTTAAAAAACCCTTTGAGTTGTAGAGAAGCTATCAGAAAACCTGGGAGGCTACTCCACTATCTGACAGCATGTAAAATGAAAATATTTTATCTTTTTATTTTGCCTACCCTTGGGTTCCTGCGTATTACACAGAATGGCTCTGTATCTCCAGCTGTATTCTGTAAAGTTGGTATTTACCGTCAAATGAGCTGGGACTTGATAAAGATACAGAACTCTGGATATGGATATCTGTGCTTAAAGTATATTTTGCAGTTCTTTGGTTTTGTTAACCTTTATTTGGTTTTGTTAACCTTTATTTTTTCCACAATTGTGGGCATTTGAATTAGTCAAAGATCTCTAATAGCACTCACAACACAGAGGCAAAATGCCGTCTGTGATACTGCCCCATGCTCCTGTTGGGATTGTGCTCTCTCTCTCAGCAGCGTCAGGGATCCGGCTCAGCCGATCATCCCCAGCGATATCCAATTTCTTATCAAAGCTGCTCTTTCCTGGAAGAGCGGATTTCAGGCTATGAGTCTGGCATGCAGGCTTTGTTTCTAGATGTTTAACTTCCAGGTTTTTGCATCTTAATATTTGTATTTTATTCTCTCTACTCTTGTACCGTATCCCCTCTACTCTTGGGCCCTGTCCCCTGAGTTGCTCCTTTTCTCTGTTCTTCAGGTCACTTGCATACTTGGGTCAGTATCAGTTTTTATACCTCCATTTCACTGCTAAAAATGTTGCACAATTAATGTCTTCATGAATTTGTTAGAAGCCCGCCTTTTCAATTATGATGTCTTGTTTATAGAACCTGTGCTCGTAATTTTTGGTCTGGTGTTTAGTGTCGACTCTTTTTTCCTCCAATTTTTTTACTATATTAAAATATCATATATATACCTCAAGTTAATAAGTCAGTGCTATTAATTTAACAACCAAACTTATAATATCACAAAAAGGTCATCAAATTTATTGGGCAAGATTGATTTTCCATAAATCTGTATTACTGGCATTACTTGTCTCATCTACTTTTACATCGTGATAACTGTCTCTCCTGTCAGGTTGTCAGTAATATTGACTAGGATTGTTGTCCAACTGATGCAGTGTTTATTTATCTTAACTTCATTTGCAAAGTCTTGGCACAATATTAGGACTCTTTCCAACATTTTTAACTTCTGTAATACTCAGTGAGCTATTGAAAACTGATGTATGGTCTGATTTGTATAATTCCTTGACTAACACTTTTTGATGTTTGGATACATTAGTTCAGGTTTAGAATTTTTTAAAAAACATTTAAATTTTGTTTAGATTTAACTATTTATTATCCTTCTCAGTTACAGATGAAATAAAAAGCTTCTTACCAGCCTCTGGTTTAACTGTACCATCTGACTTGGTTTGGTTTTGGTTGTTTTTTTTTTTTTCAAATCGAAACCCAGCAAGGAACTTTTGTACTCTAACTTCCTAAATAAAAGATAAAAATCTATTCTAAAACCAAGATAGAAAATGGAGATGTAAGTCAAATACAGTTATCTGAATGGAAGACAGAAACAGAATATTTGTATAAACCCATAGAGGGATAATGAATGCCCAGAAATCCTGTACTTTCAAAGTAATCTCATAAAAATCTGCTTGTATATCCTTAAAAAGACTTAAGCATAGCCTTATATGTCAGAAAGATCCTCATCAGGTTACTGGAAATACGAAATACCTCGCTTGCTTAACGACAAATGTGGATTAAGGCAGGGAAATTCTTTCCTGTGAGATACTGTTCCCAATGAGAGAGAGAGAGAGAGAGAGAGGTGCCAGCAGGAGGGAAGGGGGAAGAGTCTGCACTTGAGTTTAGAAGCTGCAGTGTTGCCTGCCTGGAAGGGAAAGGACTCCTGGGAAACCTACTCAGCAGTGATGAGGATGAGAGAATGAGAGGAGGCTAGGAAATACTCCAACCTCGTGGTTGACTTCCCACTGAGGGGCAGGTGACGTGAACAACCAGGTTTGCAAAGAAAGGTGAATAATGGTACTGCAAGGACCAAGAAACACTCAGGGTGCGTTGCAGCCTGGGGTTCTTTGGCTCAGCAGGGTAGGAACTGCGCTACTGCCACGTATCCATTGTGATAAACACACATATCTAAAAATGAAAGCAAGCAGCAATTGGAGGGGAATAATGTCACTCTGCAGGTGTCTTTCCCAAGCCCTTGGATGTGCTTCTTACAGGTCAGGTGTACAGTTTTGAGGGATAAATAGATGGTGAGGAAAAGAGAGAGAGAGAGGATCCTTTATGGCTTGCTCTCTTCCTCATACAGCACCTCATCTTCCTTGCCCAGGCAACAAAACAGAGAAGTTTTGTGTTTTCTACCCAGGAACAACATACTAGTGGAATAAAGCTTCTGCAGCCTAAGGTAAATTTGCTTTTGTAATAAAAATGGTTTTACAAGAAAATTCAGAAAACAGGAAATTAGACTCCTTCTGGAAACCAGCCCTTTCCTCCTCCTGCCCCAGATAATTTAAACATATTGACCAATTCCAGCCTTGTGTGACAGAAAGATTTGAGGAATTAGGCTCCTACTGACTTTGTTAAAAGAGTTGCTGTGAGGAACCATCCCAGGCCTGATGGAAGCTGCAGCACATGCACAGTCCTTGTTAGCCATCAGAGAGTCCACACTGCTGTTTACCTTCAGGATGTGAAGCACAGTACATTGGGTTTCCATCGAATTGCTGCCTCTTGCTTTGTTTGTTTATTCCACAGCCTGTAATCCTTAATAAAAAACATTAATGACAGAACAATTTCCTGTTTGTTTCTTAATTTACGTCGTTACCTGGACCTGAACACAAAACTGCACTGACCTTTTTTCATTAAGGTATAAATTTTATTGATAAATACTTCTGAAAGGGTGTAGTTCAGTTTGTCCGTAAACATTTTTGGTGCTTGTTGATGTTTACACCGCAGAACTCTACCCTGAAATGCTCTTGGGGAGGTGGGCTGGTCACTCATCTGCTCCATTAATAACCGTTTTTGGGATGAAGTGTGGGAGGGTTGTTTTCACTGAGCAAAAGCTAATTTACCATGTCCAATATTTTAGAAAAAATGCTGTTACAAATGTGTTACAGTTTCTTTTTTAGGATTCATTTGCATCCTTGAAAAGAAAAGGGAGTTCATATCACACGAATCACAGTCATAAACGCCTTCATGAAGACAAGCTGATTCTTATTCTAGGGCAAATGCTTATCTAAGTTTATTTCTTCAATTACATTGAAACTCTGATTTGTAATACATCACAATGGAGAAGTTATAGAAGTCCTGTGAGCAAACACAAGCCACTCTTTGTCCAGGTGTGTTGTTTAAATGACAGCAGGGTCGTATGGACACCTTTTTAGGGGCAGTGAATTGGTGTGAATTACCAATATCACATGAACACCTCCTGTCTCCAGCTATGACTGTGAGAGAAGGAAAGAGGGGGCTGTAGGAACCCTTCACATGGGCTGAGCCCAAGCCCATTGCAATCCTGCTCCTGCTGCAGACACTGCCTCATTGGAATAGCCTCATCTTGGTCACACCGTGCTTGTTGCGTCTCCACTGTCACTGAGGTTCATATGCAAATAGTTACGTTCGTTAAGGAAGAGCCCCATTAAGAGTATTTTCCTACTCTCTGTCTAACTTATTTAAGGGAAAGTGATGTTTCTTTTTATTTGGATGTAACAGCTTCACTTAAACCCTTGGGTACCTTACTCCCAATTTACTAAAACTTCTGTGTATGTCTAATGTGTTCTTCCAAGGATAACTTTTTCAAAGTGTAGAATTCAGTTTAGTTACCATCAAAGCAGTAAAATCCAGTATTTCAGTGTTCCTGTTAAGACTTTATTAAGTCATTAATTGTGCTAGTGCCAGCAGGGTATCCTTGCAAATTTAAAGAACAAAGGCAGTTATTTTGTAATATGCACATTCCAGGACATTTAAATTATTGACCAGGTACGTAAATAATTGATGGCTCACAAACGTATCACTGTAAGAGCCCTGGAAAGCATTGCATTCATTTGCCAGGGAGATGGTTGGGTCAGGACTTCTGTAGTGAATAATGATTCATTCTTTCCTTCCCCACTCAAATGCCATTATCCTGCTCAGCTGCGTGAGCCGTACGTTTAGGTTCGAACCGAGGAGCAACCTTTGACGCATGCACTAAGTATGAGGAACATTGTGTAAAGGTGCCTTTTAGTGACAAACACGTGAGTCTGTTTTCGTTTCTGTCCTGTCCCCAAGCTAAAGTGGCATTGGAAATGAGGAAGCTCTGGGAATTTCTCAGAGAACAAGCTGACAAAAAGAAAGCAACGGCGTCCATTAAGGAAAACTGACCCTTACATGTCACCCTCTTGCTGCCTCTGCTTTGTGTCGTGCCTCCTGCAGCCACAACAGTTCTGTCCTAGCACAGGACATTTTTTTAAAGTCAGTTCAAGTCATCAGTCACTTAGGCTGATGTTTTTCCTCACCCAGCTTTTGCCACAGGCTTGCTGACCCTTTTTTTCATATACCAAGATAGAAGAAGGGGGGCATGGAAACATGAGAAGTGATGGGTGACCTAGAAGCAGAGATGCAAGGACATGATGAAAGGTGACCTGAGCTCATTCTGGGCAGTGGGGTGCTCCAGCAAAGGGTAAGAAGAGCAAGTAAAGGCCAGTGGGAAGCCCAGAGGAGAGAACACCAAATGAGGTTAGAAATCCTTATTCAGGAGGAAGATATAGTGTGTCCTTTCTTGCCAAATGAGAAACAGAAGCAATTTAAAAGTCAGGAACAGTGTGGAAAGGTGAATTGTAAAGAAAGAGCCTGAGCCTTGTGGAAGGTGACAGTCCCTGAGTGGACCAGCAGCTGCAGGAGCCTGAGACAATGCTCTCTGGGAGTGAAGGAGCCTCACCATCCACCTTCCTCATGGATCAGATTTTCTCAGCACTGGTTATTACTCTCTTAAATCTCTCCAGATTGGCCTCCCCTTTGCCTTTTAAGTGCAACACTCCAAAGCGGACTTAATAGAGTGCTGTAAGGAATGAAATGATGTCTCCTCCTGTCTCCACAATTGGCAACCCTTTTAGTGTGCCCCAGGCTTACACAGCTTCATGCTCCTCATACATAGGAAAGTTTGGACCCATTTTGCTGCCCAGCTCTTTTGTCAATCCTTGTTTTGTACTTGATTTTTCTCTCCTTCTGCAGTGTAGCATTAGCACTTGTCCTTGCTGAATTTCTTCATAGTGATTTCATACCCTCCCTCCAAGCTATTATTGATCACTTTTAGCTCTAACCCTGTCCTTCAAGGCATTTGCAACTTACAGTTTGTTGTCATCCATTCCATGTGCCATCATTGAGTTGTTAATAAAAACACTGAATGAGAGAGAGCTGACAGTCTCTCACCATCTGACAGTGACTCACCAATGGCCCCATGCTAAAAGCAGAGTTTTGACTCCTTTTGCCCCTGCCTAAGGCTGGTTACAGCTAGACCATGCTGCTAAAACTTGTTTATGAGGATGTCATGTGAGATGGTTGTAACTCATGTATATAACATCCCCCTCAGCCACCAGGCTGGTTACCTTGTCACAAAAGGACACTAGATTCATCTGGTGTAAGTTTTTGACAAAACAGAACTATTTGGGTTGTTTCTTGATCCCTTTGTCATCTGGTGGGTACATGTGGGCTGATTGTTCCCTTGTTTTCCTGGGACAATGGTCAGTCTGTTCTGGTATTCCCATGTCCTTCTTCATATCAAATTTGTCTTCTGCAGACCTCTCCTCTCTTCCAGACAGTATTGAAAATAATTGCTGGTGATTCGAGGTTTTTGTTGGCATGGTCTATTATAATGAAACCTGCTCATGTGAAACTACCCACCTGCGGAAAGGCTGGGTGATGTCTCAGGCAGAGTCTCATAGAGTTTCAATAACTGACAGATCTTCCTCAGTTCTGGGAAGGTCAGTGATTGCTCAGAGTAAATAATGCAGTTGTAGGTGAGAAACAACCTCAGGGACGTGAGAAATGGGGAGGGAAGAATTGGGCTTCATAATGACAGCAGTGTTTCTGACAAGCTGATAGAAGCATGGTGTATAGCAAAATTTACAAAAAACTGTTGCTGTGAGAAGGTGAGTCCTTCTTGCAGTCTTTCTTTTTGCTGACTGCTGCTTGCAGGCACAAAATGAGAAGTATGATATAAACCTCCCTTTCCAGAGATGTTTTCATTTTGGAAGACCTGAGTTGCTTTGTTCTTTAGGGGATTATTTTCTCGCTCCTGGTTATAAATGATATCCAGAGATTCATCAAAGTCAGGGAAATTGATGGCATTTGTGTTCCCTCTGGACCTCTGATTCCTCCTAGACCTAGGGATTCAGCTGGAGGCAGACATGACTGCAAGAGTATAAGGAGTGACGATAACAATAAACTTAAAATATTTAAAGAGACTGAGATAATAAATTTGAAGTCAGATAGCTCTCCTATGCTTTTGAAGATATTTTCTTAATTTGAAGTGCTCTAATGTACAAACCCTATGTATTTTAAGAAAATGGGAAAATAGATGTAATTTATTGTGTCTGTCTGAACATCGTCACCTTGCTAAGTCTAAACTAGTCAGCCTAAGCTTTATTTACATCAGTGAAGAGAAATAGGCCCCTCGAGAAGGTAATTCATCAGACCCACTTAATTTACATGACTTTGTGAGTCATTCTTTTGAGGTATCTGCAGCTCTCTATTGCGTATAAGTGGAGATTAGGATGATGTGGATAACTTCACGATGTCCATGTTAGATAAAACAACTGTTCATCAAGCATGTCTGAACTTGTTTAAAGAAACAGTAAGAATTTTGGGGCTATTTCAGTCTTTGGTTTTAAAAAAATACAATACCAACAGTAATAGGAAAGCCAATGAAAGCAAGTTAATGTGCTTTGGCTGCAGGCTGTTGGGCCCAGGAGAATTCAGGAATATTCAAATTTCATTTTTCTGAAAGGCAAACTAATTACCATTGTCAATTTTAATGTTATAAAGCTTCAAGGAAATATAAAGCATTCAAAGATCAGTCATTTCTGTTTTGCATTCAGTACAGAAGTAGCTGAACATTTGTTTTCCTAATCTTTTATGCCTACTTTATTGTCATATGTTGTTTGACATTCAGGAAATAACATAATGTTTTAATCAACAATGTAAGATTGCCTTAAAACTTGATGGCCCATGGCTTAATGGCAAAATTGAGTAATTAAAGCTGTGGCGTAAGTCATAGTTGGAGGCAAGTTCTGGCAAGATTTCTCCTGCAAACAAGAAAACTTCCAGGACTTACCCACCCACGTGCAGGGACACAGAGGCAGAGGAGCCATTTTTATCTCTTTCGTCTGTCCTGTTGTATGTAGTGAGCCCATCAGACCTTCAAATTGTCGCGAATGATGTAGCTCAGCACCCTTTCCAAGATGCAGCCCATGCTGACAACAGTGACACTGTTCCCTAATTTGCCAGACATGCTGTCCTTTGGACAAGTAGTCCTGTAGTTGGGATAAACACCAGCAAGGATAACATTATTGCAAATATTGAAGATGATTCTGGTGCAAGCAGAGGATGTGAACTCTGCTCTGACCACCCCCACACAGGTATCATGTGTCTCTGACAAGTTAACAGAAGGATTTTCATTACAACCAAGAAGAAAATCCATACTGAAACAACCTGGCATGAGATGGGTTTCCTCTTGTGTCCTGGAGCCCTCTTCCTCCTCTCTCACTGTCACAAGTCAGTGAATACTTCAGGTGTGAAAGATGCCTTAATCTTCAGCTTTGCTGTCATGTCCAGTACAAAGCATGATTTAAAACTTGCGTCTAGGGTGTCTGGTTTGTAACATTTTCAGTGTGTGTGTAATAAAGTGAAAAACCCTTTCTGGTATCTTAGAGAACATTAGCTTCCCAGAAATGTTTGTCATCCCCACACTTTGACCACACAGGTCTCTCGGGCTTGCCCACTGTACATAGCAGTTAGGAAAGGGAGTGTCACGGGAAGGAAGAGGGTCACACCATCTTCCCTCTGCTGCTTCTGCTTCTTGTAATGCCATCGTCTCACAAGTGTGGAGGTGTTTAAAATGAGGGCTTTGAAACTAATGCCCGTGTGGCAATGTCCTTTGAAGGAGTCACGGAGTGAGATGACATGAACATGCCTCTCTGAGGACAGTGAGTCACTGAGCTCTGAAATTCAGCTGGATCTTAGAAAGAACTGAGAGGAACAGGGCTACATCAGAGATGTGCTGGATGATGCCCCACATCTCTGGGGCTGCATTTCAACCAGTAAATTGAACATAGTGTTTAGAGGTCTTCCTTTGTGAAATGTAATTATTACTTATTAGAAAAAATCTCTTGGTAGTGTTCCTAATACCTCTATAGCATTGAATAGACATTAATTTTGCATCTGAAAAATGGCTTTTTAAAATCTTAAAGGTAAGACATATTTAAGGTTTGTAACAGAATGGCTGTAGCATCCTGAAAGTTCTTTTTCTCTTCCACAAGGCAATTTTTGAAAGGAGTTCACTTTCTTTACAGAAACACAGAATCACGGAATAGTTAGGGTTGGGAGGGACATCTGGAGATCATCTAGTCCATGGCAGGGTCACCTAGAGCAGGTGACACAAGAACACATCCAAGTGGGGTGTTGAATATCTCCAATAAGGGGGAGAATCCATGATCTCCCTGGGCAGCCTGTTCCGTTGCTCTTCCACCCTCAGTGCAAAGAAGTTCTTCCTCATGTTGAGGTGGAACACCTTGTGTTCCTTGTGCTGTCACTGGGCACCACCAGAAAGAGTCTGGCACCATCTTCCTGACACCTGCCTTGGAGATATTTATATGCATTAATGGGATCCCCTCTCAGTCTTTTCTCCAGACTAAACAGGCACAGCCCCTGCAGTAACTCCTGATAAGATAGATGCTCCAGACCCCTCATCATCTCTGTGGCCCTCTGCTGGACAATTGATTTCAATTAGTTTTCAAAATCCTTTGGACATGTGTATGGATCTCATGGATCATTAAGGGAAAAAAAAAATCCTTAGCAAAGTATGATCTTGTTCATGCAGTGTTTGCTTCCAATTGTACCTTCTTCATATAAACTGAATTAAGTTCTCGGTTTTTCAAACGGAATAATGTGATTGCAGTAGCAGTACTATGGCAGGCAGAAAAAAACCCCCTGCAATCCATATCCCTTTTGTCATTCCTATAGAATGATTTGGAGCAGATATTTATCACTGTACCCAAACCCAAACTTATGGTACTTGCCTCAGGAATTAGAATAAGTTTCTTAAACTATTTTTTAAGATACTTTTCTTGGTCTAGAGATAAAATAAATTAATTTGGATCCTATATGGTACTTCTCAGCTATCTTGTAAAACCAGTAATTTTCTGTGTTACAGCATAATAACTGTTCTAAGTAGTATGAAGTAATGCCGTTATTTTTTTCTTTGTGGGATGTAGTTTTTGTCCTCTGCCTGTCTGGATATTTCTGCTGGTTAATAAATAGGGAAGAAAGAACCACATCTCTGATCCTTGAGGCCTTTCTTTTAGAGGCTGAGCCCTGAACTTGGGGTCCCTCAGTAAAAGAGCCTAATTGCTCTCTTCACACACACACTAGAGATACTTTGCAGACAGTCTTCAGTTTCCATATTTCATATGAAATGGACAGAAGAGGCAAAGTAGTTCCACACTGATATTTACAGTACAGTTCACCTCATCACTACGTAGTAGCAGAGGTGAGAAGAAGCCCACACTTACCTTAATCAATAGATTGCCCTGCCTGAAATAGCATTTATTTGTTCATTCATGTTGATCCTTGTCCAGAAAGATCATTCAGGAAAGAAAAATCTGATTTAGAAGACAAAAATAAATGCATTTACCTAGCAACTAACTGGGTTTATTCCAGTACTTGCTGAACCCCCTGTGGAGCAATTCTTATTGATTTGTCATGGAACCTATCAAAAGACCTTTTCCAACTATAGATGTGCTGTATGTGAGACTGAAACTGGTGAACCCTATAGTGTTCTGTTCCTGGAAACCTTTCCGCTCCTGAGATCAAAAGAAAAAATTAAGGGGTTTATTATTTTCATGTCCTTTTCACATGCTGGGATCTTTTAGCTCAAATAATTTAGGTGCTTCTCAAGTGAAGTTGGCAAAGTCTTCAGAGTGGGAGAAATTATTTACTTGTATGCTCAGGTTTGCTACCAGCCAGTATTCCAAAAAATAGCCATGCTAATTATGGGCTGAGATAAGGTCTACAGTCTGGCTAAGTTAATCATAAACTGAGTTCTGCCTTTCACAACACCATTAAAAAAAAATAAAACAACCCAAAACCAACAAAAACACCCCAACCTCTTTTGTATTCTGACCAAAGCTTCAACAGGCAAGGATTAAGGGTTCTTGTGCTGAGAGTGGCTGTACAACCAAGTGCTTCTGTGCATGCAGAGCTGTGGTCAGGTTTTGCCTAATGATCTCAGAAGGCTCTCTTGTAATAGCCTGATAGCATTAATTTTTGCTCTGAGACCATTTAGATGTCCATACTGATAAGTAAGCAGATTCCAGGAAGGCAACCCTTCCTCCACTGCCACTGTAGTATTTGGAGAGTTATTCAACCAAGAATGGGAAAACCACACTGAGAGCCTTGCGAGAAGACTATTGAATGGTCTAATTGAGAGAGAAAGAGTGAGCGGTAAAGCTGATGTAACAGAAATTATGGGAATAGACATCTGAAAATACTTAAAATTTATGGTGTTCTTCTCACTTTTTTTTTTTTTAAATACTCTAGAGCATTGTGATTTACATTCAGACAGCCTTGTAGGTTTAAATTTTAAATGAAGCTTGCTTAGAATTATGAATAAGGCCATTAAGTATTGCGTTAATAACCTTTTATTGCATGGAACAACTTCCTTAATTGCAACAGGGAAAAGAACTTCAAGCATTTGCATTTGAGTAATTGATGAGCAATTTACAATGTTTGTTTTCTATTTTCTGGGGAGAAATGAAAGGGCCCTAATTCTGTTGTTGACATTTGTTTTTCTCTAATGGAATTTTCAGAATCCGGTCCCATTGATCAAGTGTGCAGAGTTTATAAAAGTAGCCAGCGGTTTTGAACCTTGGAAGAGGGAAATCACAGAATTTCTTGGGATGACAAGTGTGGGTCTAGTTTGGGCAAAGTAGTCTGTGCACCCTTGCTGCTGCTCTGCAGGGTTGTCAGCTCCACTGGTTTTACTTGAGTTGCATCTTGCCTTTGATTCTAAGGTTGTAACAACCCAGACACCAGCCTCGAATACCAAGTAATCCCCAGGGGTCAGGAAATGAGAAATAGGACTGAGAAAGGGTTCTTTAGAAAAACATGTTGCAATATCTGTCCTTTACATGGGGAAATACACATTCCCACTTGTAAGTGTGACTGCTGAATCAGAGCAAGGACTACACAGAATAGAAAGGGCAGATTGATTGGCATCATCGTGGTGCTGTAAAGTGGCATTTAAGTGCAGAAACTCAGATTAAAAGACTGCAGTGAATCAGAACCCCAGCTGACATCATTTATGCTAGGAGTTTGACTTGATACTTACAATGCTGGCTCAAAAAGTCTCTTGATGGATTTCACTTTCCATCCGAGGTTCCTTCAGGTCAAGCTGTGATTTACTGGTGCTGCCCATGCAGTCTTTGTTGGTGGATAAATATTGAGAGTGTTCTTAGCCAGGCAGATTTCAAAAGCACTACATATTTTTTAATGTTTTAATTGATTTTTGGCCAAAAAAGAGGAAAGCGGGAAAGAAACTAAAAGCATTAGGCAGCACAAGACAGAAGTACCAGTATTCACATTCCCGTAATGCAGGTGAACTTCTTAGAAAAAATACTCTGATCAAGAAGGAGTTTGAAGTAGTCCAATGTGAAAGTGACAGAGAGTGAAGAACACCTAATGAAAGGCATCTACAGTGATAGAAATGGTGTTTGGTAAGGCACAAAGCAGAAACTTCAAATTCCTTTGAAATGTTCCAAGAAGTCTCGGGAACTTGGGAGCTTATGCTTATTAATAACACACTGCCTTTTCTAAAGGAGCTCAGAACTGAATTAACTGTGATCCACGACCTCTTGTTTACCTATTTGGAGAACTGGAGGTTTTAACTGTGACAGCAATTTTTGAAGGTGCTTCAGAAGAGATCAGGGATACTATGGATAAACAGATAAATACATCTGCTATGTCTGTAGCTGGCAAATCACTAGGAACTGCACTAGAGAAAAGTGTTCACATGGGTAAATATGATATATAGGGGATGAGCAAACACTGCCAAAGTTTATTCCTCAGAAACACATCAGAGCTGTTTTTCTGAAGAGTTCAGCAGGGATATTGATATAGGAGATCCAGCTGCTCAGCCAACAAAAGGCATGAAACAAGGCTTTAAACCAGGCTGCTGTGGACATTCATCTTTGAGATATACAACTGTCTACATGAAGAGGACAGAGAAGTTAGGAGTCTTGGATAGTTTTCACACGGAATTCCTGCCAGCAGAGATTAATACAGCCTTAGGTTGGGGGAGAGTGGTGTTCAAGGTCAGTGAAAGGTCTAACAGGCAAAGTGATCAAAAGAGCAGTAGGATATTTAGGATAGTACAGGTAAGGGCTAAATGTGAAGGATCTCCTAATATTGTGTGATGAAACGGCAGGTGAAATTCAACATAGATAAATATCAAGGGACGCAAAACCCACTTCTAGTTTCACAGTGTTGGAAGCCGAGCTGTCTTTTTTGAAAGGAGACTTTGGGGTTATTGTAGATGTTGCCAGGAAACTCAGGAAGGGGGAACTAAACAGATTAGGGGTTTTTTTGGCGATCATCTTGTTGCATCCTCCTGTTGTACTCCACCAACCCCACTCCAGCTCCCAGAAAAGGTATAATAGAACTGGGAAAGGCAGAGAAGAGGGAGTGAAGGGCTGAAAGCAAACAAGGAATATCTACATAGCCATAGACTTTTCAACCTGAAAGCGAGGCAACTGAGTGAGGGTCTGGCTATTTATAATATTGCAATATTATAAATTATATAATATTTACAATATTGCTAGTGGATATGAAGAACAATGCTAGGGAAAAATGCTTATTGTATCATGCAGCACAATAGTTAGGAGTCCTCAAACAAAACTTCCACATTCCAAACAAGCACATTCCAAACAAGCAAAACAGATAACTTTTAGGAAACATACAAATAAACTGGGGAATTTCTGGCACAGGAATTTGGGAAAGTCTGAGGTTTATAACTCTTCAAAATGCAACCAGATAAATTCTCGAAAAAAAGATATTCAAAGGTGCCAGGTTTGACCCCAGAGACTCTTGCACAGGCGACTGAGATGTGTACCAAGGAAGCTCAGTGCAAAGAGTGCTGCTCTTGGACATTGGAGTGGGCCGCTGATGGAGACAGAGCAATGGAAAATATGAACCTGTGATATCCCCAAGTATGACTGATTTTCTGTTCTTATATTAACATTCTTCCAGTCTTCAGATAATGAAAAATGCAAAAACAATGAATGTGTTTTGCCTTTGTTTCTCATTGGAGATTAGACCTGGTGGAAAACAGACGTTGGACACACGAGTGCATCCAGACCGTGTGACCTCTAGTTATGACTTGCTGGAACTGGAGTCGCCCCAGCAGACATTATATCATGTGCTGTCAAAAAGATAATTTCCCTGTGACTATCTTGGCATTCTATTTGGCAAGTACTGTGCAGCGTGTCTCTGGAACCAAAATTTTAGTATATTAAGTTTAAATGTTCACCTGTTTTCACAGGCTGAGCCTGAGAAAGCCAAGAGCTTTTGTTTTTCTCCCTGCTAAAGCTAAAAGGTCATAGCATACAAATTCAACTGATAAGTAGCTTATGGGAAAGTGTACAAGAAGGTAAGATGGGAAGCTGAGTAATAATGAAGTGTTATAAAGATTTTTTTCCCCCCTTCCCTCTCCTTGCAAATATGAGGTGATCTGCTGTCTTATACTTTCAGGAGTGGAAGAATAAAAAATTCAGCAGTCCTTTAAAAAGTTAATCTCAGACCTGTGTTTTACATTAAACCAGTTCTGAGCTACAGCCACCAATACTCAAGTTGAACTTAAAATTGACATGCCACCACACTACGTGCGAGAATGCTTCCTGTGGAGCAGCCTCTCCAGCTGAGGTTGCTGCTTCCAAGTTCCTAACTGTGCATTTCCTCTTCAGCAGACACTCCCCGAGGGCAGCAGCGTGAGGTTCACTGTAGCCAGTGAACACAAGCTACACCAAGTTGAACTCTACACTCATACTACTTCCTTGGGCATCTGTTTCTTGAAGCCTTAAACAGAGGCTGAAAAAAGAAACCCTGGGAAAAGCAGCCCATAACTGTAAATGAAAGATAAATCCTGGGGAAAACTGCAGCCTTTCTCCCTTAGTGTCCTCATGTACAGCCAAGCTTTGCTGCAGGAATAGCAACCCGGGATTAAAATCCTGGTTCATGATCAGGGCCACAGTTTTCAGTGGCTGTGGCAGATGGGTCAGACGACTGTCACAGAGGGAAAAGGAGGATTCTTGGCACTGTACAGCAGGACTGGATGTCTAGAAGGTGTTAATTTTCCCGTTGGACTAATGAAAGAGAGGAGGTCTAGTTAGGCGTTAAGTGCAGTTTTCCTTGCAAAAGCAAAAAAAGTTTTCACTACAAATGTTTTCATAATTTCCAGCAACCCAGGAAGATTGCAGAGAACAACTGAGAAAGGGGATTTTGAATCTTGATACAGAGCTGTCATCTGTAAATGATAGTCACAGGCTGTGCTGGAAAAATCAAATTGCTACAGATCCACTTGTAATGTAATTTTTCCTTTTTTCCTGCCTTTTTTTTTTTATTATTTTTCAATGTTTTATATGAGATGATTCTTACCCTGAGATGACTGCTAAGAACCTTTATAAATCTCATTGGTTTATAAAGAAGCACAAGGGAAGATTTTTGGCTTGTTTGGTTTTTTTTCCTCCCCCCCACCCCTTTTATATTAAAAGAAACTGTGGCACAAAGGTTGATGAACTTGCACAGAGTAAGACATAGGAACAGGTCCAGTTTTTCTCATTTCCCTCTATCTTGGCATTTTATCTGCTGACTCGCATTCACTCTAATACAATAAACAGCATAGCTAATGCTAGATTTGGCTCTGTGCATCAATACTTATCATGGACTGCTGCACTCTTCATACCTGCCAGTCACTTCATCCAAAGCTCTCACCCATCTATCATTTCCTAGAGGTCAGTTCTTATATTTGCCATGCAAAGGCTGATATATTCCATTTGTTATTTACTTTCACAGTTGAATATTCATGGTTTTGACAAGTTATTCCAGTCACTTTCTGGATACCTCTTCAGGTAGAGTCTTCTTCATTGTCATTGCCATCATCAGGACCAGCACAGACACCAAGGAGGGACAAGGCAGGAGATACTGTGGGGCTGTGTCTTTTTCACTAATGGTGCAGAAACACTCGTGATATTTTTTGCCCCATGATGGAAAATTCCTATCAAGCAATCTCTGTGGAGTAACTCAGGACAGCTGGTCAGAAGGATGGTTTGATGTGCAGCGGGCATGACTGAAAATCTCATCTGATGCCTCCCCTCCACTTATTCCCCTTCACATTTCAGTAATAAATAAGTACCAAACAGAGCACAGAAATATTTTCCTGTTATTTGACTCCCCTCTGTTCATAGCAGTGCTACTCAGTGTGCCTCACTCTATACCCTCTCATGCCTGCAGAAGGCTTTATTCAATAAAATGTATTCAAGCTTAAAGTAAAAGTCAATGCATCATGGGTCTTAAAAAAAAAATTATTGGGAATATTAATGGAAGGAAATGTCTTCTACTACTTGTCATCACTTCCCAGGCTCTAAATCACATCTTAAGAACACACCATTGATGCTGCTCTTTTTTCGGTTCCACATTGACAGATGTCACTGGAATAAATGTCTTGACAAGCAGTTGTCATAATTTCTTTTTCCTCTTCCTTTAGACAGTAACTGACTACCGAAATGCCAGTTTTCCCACACACTGTGTCATACATTTAGAATGCATTATGTATTAAATTACTTTGAAATAGTTGGCAAACGAGCTGGCATCTCTCTGATAACTCTGGAGGAAGCCAAACATAATATGCATGCACTTTTAAATTATCTATAAGCAGTTCTGTTCAGTTTTCAAGGGTGAATGCTCAGCTGTGTTTCACTTCCAACGCATTTTTGTTTAAAGCTCATATTTAAATGTGAATGTAGTAGTGCATAGGGGAAAAAAAGAAAATTAATATTGTTAGTGTTTTCACAAATTCAAATAGTTGCATGTTTTATACTTCAAATAAGACAATGAAGCATAGAGAGAATTTTAGAAACAACAATTTTTGAAGGGATTTTAAAGCAGGATCTAAAAGTGTATAGTTTAAAAATTATATTCTCTAGAAAGTAAATGCAAATTCTAACTTTT
Organism: Dasyornis broadbenti; assembly: GCA_013397935.1. NCBI lineage: Eukaryota > Metazoa > Chordata > Aves > Passeriformes > Dasyornithidae > Dasyornis > Dasyornis broadbenti. Next base: position 804,977 of record VZRN01005002.1, on the reverse strand, counting down.
AATGGTATTTTGCCACTTTGCCTTTAGGCACTGCTTTTTCTCTATCAACACCCTTCTTGAACTTTAAAATGAAGCTACTTACTAAGTTTTTTTTTTATTAAAATGATACATACAAAAGACTCAGATGAATATCTATGATAAAGCTCATAGTAAAGTGTGAGAAATATTTCTACATGTAAGAAGATCCTATCATGAGTGTGTAGGCCAAAGAAAAATATGCGTAAAATGACCTGATGCAGAAATGGTCACCACTGATGTGAGAAGATGGGCTCCCGTGCTTATCCAAATAACTGGCAATAGAGACATTGGAGGACAAGTGGTGACACAACCATCCAGTAATGGTGTCCCCTGGTATGGCTGTGACAATATGTCTTGAATCAGGCTGCAAATAGCTGTTTCTCTGATGATCATCAAGGCAAGAGCTTGGGAGACACATTACCAAAGCTACAAAATAGTGTGATTCCAGGGCAAGGGAAAGATTTGCAAAGAGAATTTCAGAGGAACTTCAAGAAGGAACCTGCAAATTGGAAGGAAAAGAAATAATAGGCTCAAGAACCAGAGTCTCTCTTGAGCTCATCTCTTGAGGGATGTAAGAAAATGACAAATACTCAGGAACAGCTAGTCTAATAGATATATAGATATTAATTAAATTAAACATGTGCTTCTTTCATTTCTGACTTTAAAAAACCTCTGAACTGCCTCATTGCTTTTGGCTTCTGCAAATAACCATGAAAGAAAATGAGTGTTTATCCTGGCTTGTGCTAAGATTGATTTTGATATATTAGTTAACATGAAGTTATGTCATGGTTATCGTGATAATCTCTGAACCATGCAAGGGCCCTGGCACTTCAGTGTTTTTCCCCAAAGCAGGGAAATTGAAATGGGGTGTATTCACTAAAGATGTTGGCAGAATGTTAGAAAGTTGGTTGCATGGAGTTTTAATAGAAGGTGTCTCTTCAGAGCACAACATGAAATAAAGAGAACCTGCTGAACCTGTAAGCAGCACTTCCTTGAAAAATTATAATCAATGTTGTAAATAAATGTTTGGGGAACTCTGTCTTGGAGAAGGCAATAACCTGCTACCTCAGCACTTGCTCTAAACCAAAATGTTTGTTACCAGCACATGATTATGGTAATTTAATTTCCATTATACACAGAACAAAACAGAGAAGTGGTTTGCTCATGGGTCTTAAACACAGAGAGAAATCCCAGTCTAAATAACTAGTGCAACATCTCACTGTGTACTTAGAACGAACTCTAAAGGTCTCACAGTCTCTGCAACATGGTAGACAATCTGGAGGCTGCTTCCCAGCAGCTCCATCTGAGGAGTACCCAGTATTCTGACATCATTCAGTATCCATTTATAGAAAGGAAGCAGGATTTTCCTCTGCAGCCCAGACTTTGTCAGCTGCTCGTGTTCTAGTCTTCTTCCTCTCCTTGTTTCTACTTCATTCCCTGATCCATAGAAGAAGTGCCCTGGCTCCTCTCCTCACCCATCGTTGATTGCTGCCACACAGCTCTAGGAGGGCCTGGCATCCTTAAGAATAATCCAAACTCTAGGTGGATATTTACATTATTTTCTCCCTTTGTATTTTCTCCTACAAACTATTTATCTATATTGTTTGTTTGTATTTTGTAAACAGACGTTTTTATTTGTTTTTCACTGCTTTTATTTTAACCTTGCTTTCCTTAGAGTGATTTTAAAGTATTTATCTCTTAAAACCCTTCTGGCAATCTTAAAAGATAAGATAATGGCTGTTTTTCAGGTTCACAAGCTCCATACTGTACTCCACAGGTTATCTCGAAGTGGTTCTGCCTCTACCTACCCTTGGAAAGTACTTTGAAATTGGTTAATAAAGGTTTGGGAAGAGGAAATGTTTCCTGTTTATTACTGTAAGCCAGAAAATTTCTCTTGTATGTAGTAAACATGGAGAAGCCCACCTTATCTCCAAGGGTACTTTAAATTTCTCCTTAATAGATTGATTTCTCTTCCGAAGTGAACAGCATGGTGTTTAGAACAGAGGACATCAGTTCCTCAATAAATATTGGCCCTGATTTAACAGTGCAACAGTTCAATTATTTTAGTTCATATTTTCTTCATTTAATCCATTTAAACTAGATTAAAAAAAGAAGATTGGGATGGGAAGGCAGAAATAAGATAAATTCAGCTTCAGGATAGCTAATTGGGCATAGCTGATAATATAACTGAGGCAGAATGGCATTGAAGTAAAGTCATTTACCCCTGGACTGAGAAGGTTTTGCAGCCTGTGCTGTGCTCAGTGTTACTTCAGGTGTTTTACATGTAGCACCTGCCTGATCCAGTTACCTTAGGCACATCTACTCAAGCTGCACTTGAGCAACTCACGTAGTCTTAGCATTTATTTGTTTTATGGGTAGCATTTTGAATATTCATTGGAAGCTAATTCTGCTTCCTGCATATTAAATAGATGTGGCTCTTGGCTTCAGTGACAGGCAATCACTCACACAAACACCCTCCCTCCTTGAATATTCAATAAGATAGTATGGCTTGGAGTATTGTGTATGACGATATCAGTATAATCTTTGGAGAGGATGTGGATTTAAATTGGTGGCAAAGTAAGCAAAAAGCTGTGCTAGGGTATTGAAGACTAAATAAAAATACAGTTGGCTAGCTTAATTGTCACTGACAGTGAAATTACATGCCATTGGTAGAGTGATGGAATTGAAATATCGCTGCATTACTTGTGCTTATTTCTGTGAATCAGCCTCTTGAATGGTCCATAGCAAATGAATAGGCACCAAGTTTAAACTCAGAAACTGCTCACTCGCACAGCTGCATATCCTGTAATCAGGCACTGGGGAGGGAGGAACAGTCAGTGCTCCCCCCATACATTATACTGAATCTCATCATTTAATCAACCATGTCTGGCAAAGGATGAGCATAAAAGAAATTATTGTCTGTAATCAGCTGAGAAGCCCTGATCTTAGTGTTGCAGAGCGCTCTTTTCAGCTAAGTAATTAAGTATAATGTGTAAGAACTGTGTATTACATACAGCAGTTGACTAAACCCTAGTGAAGACTAGAGGAGTAATTTTACAAGTCCCAGATGCTGGACTTTAAGAAACATAGGTCTTAAAGGTGACTTTAACAAACATAGCCACTCCTGGTAGTGGTGATCTCCTAGCTTCCTACCTCTGGTTCTTGAGAGGTGAGGGGAAACACACCCAGGCCAGATGCTCATAAGCTATCAATTGTCACTATTCTGCTGGGTCTCAGCCTTACTAGGCCACTCTTTGCCACCTGACCAGTGGACCTAAATGTATTTTTTAACTATTGCAAACATATAAATAGACTGGATTCTTCTTCAGTTCACTGGTGGACTTAACTCTGAAGTGAAGTTAATAATAATAAAAAATTCCTTAGAATAGATACAAGAAATACCATGTCATGTTATACCCTTGAAAGTCCTTTTCATGAAGCAATAAATCATAATGCCATAAAGGCAGCATGTATGGAAATTTGCTGATTATTCAAGATCCTGATCTTCCAGGTTAGTAAGAAAGTTTAAAAGATTTATCTGACTAAATGTAGATGTCTACATATGAATTACTCATCTTCAGCCATCTTCATAGAGATACAGTTGAAAATGTAATAGGTTCGTGATGAATATGATTTGTGCCATCTCAGAGATTTTTAAATTTAGCTCAAGAGGAATTGCTCCTTCTGAGTACCTGTTTCCCTCCATCAGATACAAAGGAGTTCCAGATTGTTTAGACATCTGCAGTATAATTGTCTAGATCCGACTTGAAGTGAATTGTGCCCCATCAGCAGTGACTTCAAATTTTTGCCTGCAACCACAATAACAAAAATGTTTGGGAATCACTCTGGGTTCAAGTACCAAAACAACCTAAACTGTGATAGTGCTGAGATGCCCTGTGGTCTTGTCTATATTTGCACTGCAAACTCAAGAGAAGCAAAGCCAGTTTGTGAAACCCTGCAACACCCCTTTTCCCTCAGGAGCCAAGTCAATGTCAACCACATGTAAGTGCAAAGAATCCCTCTAGTAGCCAGTTGTGTTTTCTTTGCTCGGACATCTTTTTCCTCATCATCCCCCACAAGAAACTCTTTTTTCCAGGAGGCCTCATTTCAAGTATATTTGTTGTGAGGGGTCTCTGACTACATTAATGGAAGTTGGATTTGAGGGTTTTAACTACAAAGTACCAAATGCTCAGCTTTATTGATTACCCTGCAAAACTCACTGGACTATTGCTGAAGATAATGCTCAGACAGAATCACAGATTTATGCTTGGTTTTGGTGCAAGTTAGAATCTGCTGGGTTTCATAATATAGCTTAAAGCATCTTTTTAATCCAAAAATACTGCCAGTCTATGGCTCTGGATGTATGGGGCAGAGTAGTTTGTTTCCACTGATAGACTTTACAAGGCTTACAGTGATCTATACAGGGCTGGTTCTAGGAGGCAGCAGATACTAAAAATCCTTGTGAAGATGTTGGCAGTCATTGAGTTTTGTTTGGTGCCAGGGCTGGAACTGAGACCAGGGTCTGGGTTTGGAGGGTAAGTGCTGAAGAGGTTATTTTGTCACTAGGTCTATCCAGGTGCTCATGTTCGGAACTAAGGAATGGTGCCTGAAACAGACAGATTAATAATGTAAAGTATCTGTGGGGTAGTGTTCCCTTGGGGTGCAGTTGAGGCTATGCTTTGGCTTTGTTTACTGTTCAGATCTGCCAGAGATACAAATGCTAGGTATTTCTGGGTGTCAATCATTTCTTTTGCTGGGAGCGTGGGGTGCGGCCACGAGGGCAGTTTCAGGGGTTGTAGTTAAGTTTAGGCCCCCCTTAAGGTGTTGGACAGCTGGGTTGGACAACCAGGCTTACATCTGTAGAAGGAATGTCGCTCTGGCCTCAGTTATGGGCTGGTTGCAAAAGAACATTTTGTGTCTTTTTGTGGCCTTCAGCTAAGGCAGAGGTTACTGCTAGCAGGGCATTGTGGAAAGTAGAATTTTTGTGGCAGTTTAGGGTTGGGACTGGTAGCCAGGGGGTGAGAGCTCATTGTCTTTTCAAGCTCTGAGAAGTATCCTGGGACTCTAACTATGGCCATACTTCATGTTAGGGAAATAGACAGCAGGGCCAGAAGACCAGTGTGTAAAGGTGCAATACAGAAGGCACTGTGGACTAAGATACGGGCTTGTGCCAGGAGGCAAGAATATTTCATGCTTCTCTACAGCCTACAGAAGGGTTTCAAAGATATGATCAATTTTACCGTTGGAAACAGCAGAGCCTGAAATACTAGTTTGACTATTTGACTCCTCTGAGGTGCTGTGTCTAGGAATCAAGCAGGCATAAGCTTTGTAGCCTCATAATCCAGTCCAGGACTATTCCAACTGGATTTTGGATTTTTGGCTACCAGGCTCTTACAAGTTTGGCATGATCCGAGAACACGAAGACTCTTTCTAGGACAAAGGGCTGTGCAAAATCTTGGTGGAGAATGGTCTTCATCTTACTTTGACCTCTTCAGAAGGCTATACACACATATAAAAATGATGCATGTGTGTATATACTTTATTAACTGATTTTCTGTGTTTGTGTAAAGGGTTAATAATCTACCTTGTGCTAGGACTGGTATAGTTATTAACAGCAGGTCTTGAAGACTCAGGTTTTATGGCTACATTCTTCAAGCCTTAATCTCTTACAGCGAGAACCGCTGCTAGAAGAGAAGAACAGCTTACTTTGGGTTTGTTTATTTGTTTGTGTCCAGCTAGGCCTTTCTGTGTTAAGGCTAAAGCCGAACTTTATGCATTGGAATAAAGTCAAAAGTTTTTGTATGCTAAATTATACACATTTAGTATGCAGGACTGGTCTAACCCAAAGTCTTGACAGCGAGTCTTTTACAGTGAATAGTAGGGGGGGATTTTTTCTCCACCACTGTTGTGCAGTGACCACACTCCTAATAGTAGCTGTACCAGTAGTAGATGGATAAGGAGTATAAAGAGTTTGCTTCCATTTGGTATCAGTCTTTGTCCTGATCTGCTAGGCCAGACAACATCCTCGTCCTCCAGTCTCTGCTCTCTGTAAATGAACCTTAATCACAAATGCTAGCCACAGGTTTAATAATAATAAACAACTTATCCAAACAAGAAGAAAGGCCATACTTTCCTCATGGTAGCAGTCCAGTCCACAGGCATTTCAGTATCTGTGAATCCAAATAGCTCTTCAGTTGAATCTTGTCTTAATTATATAGCCCAGAGCTGTCTCTTCTCTGCAGTTCTCCCTTGAACTTAGTGTAACAAAGAAACCACACATGGCCCCACATCTCATCCTCAGCAGTGGCCTTTTCATCACTAAGTTGAGATCTTCACCCCCTTCTCCATAAGTCTCATCCCCTCTCCAGTCTTAATCTTAGGTGTAAATAATTTTTGAAGAGATGTAAATATCATTTTAGCTACAGAGATGAACTTATGACTAGCCTTAATACAGTTTCTTTTCAACATGACTTCCATCCCACTCCTCAGCACTTGACGTGACAAGGCTGCTCCTGCTTTCAGTGACTGCAACCATAAGGAGTAGCCTAACCTATTTTCACAAATGCTCTAGAAACTGGAAAATAAAGGAAAAACCAAGCAGGATCCAGCAAATGTCCTATCAATTTGATCCTTCCAGTTCAGAGCTCCACATCTAAGCCCATCCTGAACTTAGACTTGTTTAGGGCCAGAGAGATTCCTGCTACAGCAAGAACAATCTAATTTCAGCATTTATCCTTATTCCAACCCAGAGTGCTTTCTAGTTTACTTCAGCCTTTGGTTGCCTGTACTTTGCAACCCTGTCTCCAGCACCAGTTCTAGCTGTGAACCTAACAATAACCCAGAAATACCTACCTGGACAAGAAAAAAAAAAAAAAAACAACAACAAAAGTATAAGGTATTCTCTTCCTTGTTTGACCACATTTGTTTTCCATATCAGTGGACCATGCAGAAATGAGCCTTGCCTTCACTGGTGCATATGTTCATGCCTTATCTCTGTTCCAGCTCATTCTTTCCCTGCACTACAAGTGACACCATGGTTGTTTCCCTGCCCCTGAGTTTTTCTTTGGTCAAAGATGTTGTGTGAGAGAATGGTGGGCTCAATCCTTTAAATACAGCAGCTGTTACAGGAAAACCCCCAAAATTAACTTCTTACAGACCTTCTGGACATCATTGTGTTTCAGGAAGAAGACAAGGACAATGAGTTCCTGGTAGTCTTTCTTCTCTGAAGCTATTGCCCAAACTCTCTACTTCTGGGTAACAACAGTGGAAAATGAGTAAGAACTTATCCAGGTATTTGCTTTCCTTGAGTTCTTAGAAAATAATGGTGCTTTTCATGGGATCCAGTCCAACTGGTGCCTGGCTGGGGGCAAGCAGAGCTACATCAGTATCCAGGTGTGCTGCAGTCTCCGTGGCTCACCAGCTGGGCCAGGCAATGAGCAAAGAGCTGCCAACTCTTTGGGGAGGGGGCAAGAGAATCCTGAGAAGGAGGAAGAGCTGTTGCGGTACCATCCTACTTCAAAGTGCAAATACAGTGTCACACAGCCACCCATCACCTAGGGGGTAACTTTATTTACCAACAACTACAGGAGATATTAGCTTAACTTTGTGTTTGTTAGAAATTGTAGATAAACTAGGGCTGATCAGATTTTTTGCATCATCACAGAGTATCCCAGGTTCTTGTGCTGTTTCTCAGGCTCTGGCAATGCTCCATGAAGTTGGATGCTGATAATCTCTATTAAGTTTTCTTCACCACTCATCTTTTCTCATCAATTTCTCTTTATGAGTTCCTTGGTACTATGCAAAACTGTTTTTTACACCCAGTTAGAGATTTTATCACATCTACTATGGGTATTTTATTCTGGTTTGTTATTTCTTTTAACTTAGCTTCTAACTTGCTACAGTCTCTGAACTGCCTCTCTCCAGTTTATGTTCTTACTGAGCTTGACTAAATACAAGACCTTTCCTTGGACAAGGTCAGCTTTTTCTCAGGTCCTTGTAGAACAGTTTATCTAGCCAGGCTGTTTTGGGACCTACAATACCACGTGAATAACAATGCCTCCCACTGCAGCAGGCAACCTGCTGCTTAAAACCTGCTTAGGAATCTCCAAGAACAGACTGTCCTGCAGACCTTGGGGCATTAGCAAAACAGATTTACAGACCCACATGCCCCTTTTAAGACTGAGAATACACTTGGAGGAGGCCTTTCAGGTTTGTTTTGACTGCAATAAGTCTGTTTGGATGCAGCAAAGCTGCCTGTGGTACAGCCCAGAGTGTGGTATGTGGGAATGATTAGTGGAATAACTTTAAAAGCATGTTGTATCTCTGATTTAAGAAGCTGTTGTAGAGTTACACAGTAGTATGCTTAGACCCACTCCAGTAAGCCCTACATGGACCAACACAAATGTGAGCCATTCTCTGCCCTGAAATGGCTGCTACTTTGTACAGTGTACAATGTACAATACACCCATCTTGCCCATCTTCCACACTACTAATTCATTAGCAAGAGGGGAGCCCTCTCATCCCTTCTGGGAGCAGCAATAGTTTTCTCTTTCTTCTCATCCTGTCCGTGTCCCTGGTGCCCAGCCCCTGTAACCTCCTGCCAGCCCAGAGACAAATGAGGCCTGCTCATACCCGAGCTGAGCTTCAGTGCACACACAGATCTTACACTAGTCTTTGCAATTTTCAGAGCCACCTGCAAAGTTTAGACCTTACTGGCAGTAACCTTAAATCCTTGTCAACCTAAAAGTTACAGTAAAACCTTCCGCCCCATGCCCTATTCATATGACCTTCTCTTTGGCACAAATCAAACTCTTCACTCTCTGCTTTCCTAAATAATAAATCTCAGCCTAACCCTAATCCCAGTGCAAGCAGTAATCCTGTTACCCCAGCATGATCTGGTATGCCAAATGACTGTGACATTTCGGAGCCTGTTGCTTAATGGTTTGGGTTTTTTTCTTAATTGCACTGTAGGTCATTATTGTCAGAGTCATTTCTTTTCTCATTTGTTGCAAATTCTCTTGTTGATGCTAATGAGCAAATAAAAAGCACTTGTAGGCTGAGTTAGCAGTCAAGTTATGCTAACAGCAGGGACTAAGGATTGGGGTTGTTTTAACATTTGTGGTCAACAGAACTAGAATTGGGAGGTGGAATTAGGTGTCAGGGTAGGGCAGAAAGCTTTGTTTTTAGCACTGGTCGTACCAGTATCTGTGGGCAGTGACGAGAGGATTAGGAAGTTTGGATTTATAGTTAGGCTGTTATGTGTTGAAGAGACTGGTTTGCTGCTGCACCCCACAGAGCCCACACAGATGCTCTGGAAAAGGCTCTCCTGGCAAGGATACTGCCCACACCAGCACCCAGTGCGCTTCTGTGAATAATGACGGGAATTTTGTGTTTCCTTTCCTTGGCCTCATTTAGAATGGGGCAGTTTGGTCAGAGATCTGCTGCACCTGGCATGGCACTGGTGTCAGTGTGCAGTGCATGGACTGAGAAAATCCCACTGCAGCGTCTTTATTATGGAAGCTTGTCCAAGAGCAGATGAGGTGCAGACGTCATTTGACAAACATGGTAATCAAGATTTTAACTTAGTGAGAATTAATGTTTCTTCCATGGTAGTATCGCAGGAAAATGCAGGCTCTAAGAGTTTTATTCCCACAAGGATTAGAGAGAGTTAAGGTACAAGTGCCTCCTTCATCATCCCTATTAATTTAAGTGAGCACCTGAAACTTGCGTCCCTTGCCAGCAGACCTGAGCCAGCGTAACAGGTTCTGCTTGGAGTTGCCATAGCATCTTGTTTGACCTAAGAAACAACAGAACCTGAAATTTTCTTGATGTGTCAAGAGGTTAATTTTGCTGAGGCAAACGGCCTGCAGATAAACAGGGATCCCATGACAAAGATAAAGAGTCATTTGCAATGATGGAGGTCCTTAAGAATGCTGGGAGTTGTATAAGAAAAAAAATTATACAAACATATTAACACGATACTTGTAAAAACTGAATGTAAGTCTTGTTGAAACAGGTCATATTGGCAAACCTAGAAAATGAATTCACTGGTTATAAAGGGTTAGCAGCAATTCATTTACCACAATTTACAACACAGACCTGTTTGAAGGCTGAATTCATTATAGTGGGCTTAAAGGGAGCCTGCACACGCTTCCCAAGTAGTTGGATTTTCTGTGTGATGATGAAATTGAGGATTTAAAGGGCAATTTAAAGAAGTATATTTGTATTTCTGGATCTCTCAGCTGCTGATGGAGAGAGGGTAGAAGAACTGTGCTGTGTGGCCTGTTTTCAGCCTTGTGTGGGTATGGAGCTGTGTCTCAGCCTGAGACATTACATACGGTGTCTAATCCTCTAAACCATAAAATCTCACGTGAATAGTGCCATTGATGAAGCTTGCAGGTAAGGGCTGCTTGTGTGAATGACGGCTTGAAGGACCCAGCCACCTAATTTCAGTCTGTAGGGAACTTTCCTAGCGGTGTTTTGTGTAAAAACACTTAAAAATCAGATCCTAATAACATTCCTGGCAGACGTGCTGCTGTGGTGTAGAAGGTATTGCTGATATTTAGCTGACGGCTATGACTGTGGAAACGAACGGATAAAAGCTCTCAGTGGAGCTGATCCAATTGCACTGGGAGCAGACGTCGCTCCCAAATGTTGGTTAGGCTGAACCCTGGGACTGGGGATAGAAAACAGAGACAATCCGTGAAAACGCTATGAAACACAGTGAAACTGACCTTGCAGTGTCAATTTTATGCCCAAAGGAGAAGCTGGGAGGCAGGAAAGAGGGACTCTGGTTAATAAACTTGCGTTCGTGATGTGAGTCATTCCTCCAGTGTCTGCAAACAACCAGTTAATTTATCTGCCAGGGATAAGTTAACACTGTAACTGCTTTGCCGGGCTAATTAACTTCCAAGCTAAAAGGAAATGAACAGTTGTTGCTTAATAGCTTTTTCTACAATGAACTGCGGCAAACATTGGCAGTAAAAATAATGGAGATGAGGAGGTGTGCGTGGAGTGAGACCAGTGTCTTGCTCTAAGTCGTGAGGTTTGTCCATTCTTAGAGAAACTGGAGGGAGGCAAATTTCGTGCCTTAAGTTAACTGATACATTGGATATATGTGGCAGATATATGTCTTGCGGTAAGAAAGTTGGAGAGTCTTCTTCCTTACCAAGTTTGCTCTGTTGCATACCAGGACTGTTTGATTCTAAATATTTTACATGAATATGAATTTAGCTATTGATCATTCCAACTAAGAGATATATAGGTTGGTTGGTTTTGGTGGTTTTTTTTTTTCTTTACCATTCCATATCTTCTTTCATGCAAGGCATAACTGGAGACATAATTCTCTTAATCATTTGTACTCGTGTTCCAATACAATACTCGATTTTTTGGTCAGTAAACACTTTTTCTAGTGCACCCAGGGAAAGGAATATTAAAACCAATGTATTCCTGGGAAAGTGAACTTGAAAGCTTCAGAGACCCAATACTCTAATTCTGTGTCTCTTTGCTCTTCTTTGGAAATTTCAAATGATGCCACAAATTTGGTTGTGGGCACTAGGTGTGGAATATATCAATGGCTATAGCACATGCAACTTGATCTGAGGAGAGTTGATAGGCAGTCATTTATCACATGATAAGCTTATTACTAGATGTTTTCTAGGCAGAATCAAACATTTAAGTATTGTTAGAAAGACCTCTGCAGGTAAATGTTGTGGGATTTAAAGTTTTAGGTTGAAAATCTCACAGGATTTAAATGTCACAGTACTAAAATGCTGCAATATAGGTAAAGGAGAGATTAGCTTTTTGGAGGCAGTAGTTGAAGCAGAAAGAATCAAGAAACTCACACTGGGAATATTTGTACCTGCAACTTCCCACTCAAACCCAGTATTTACTGTGAACAGGCTTTTAGAGACTGTCTAGTGTGACAGTTGCTTGAATTAAATGCCAATTATTCATTACTTAGTCACCGAAATGTCTGACAGTGCATCAGTTTCTTAGCAATTGTACAGCTGGTTAGGAAAAAATAATCAATACAACACCTACTCAGCAGAATTTATTGATTTTTAGTCACAACTAAAATGTTATGCAGAGAAGGTTCTGATTCAGTGGAAGCCACAAATAGATATTTTCTCCTGGGACCACTGTACTTGATGAAAGGGGTTGTTGCAGCTCCTCTGCCAGAGGCTGCCACCCCAGCTGAGCTCCTGGCCAGGTACTCCCTAAGACCCGTCCTGCAAAATCAATCCTGGCAAATCAAAGGAGTGGCTGGGAAATAACGAGCTTGATTGCTTAAATTTGGTTTAAATGAATGAGGGAGTGCTTGGGTAGGAAAACCCTAGGAAACAGGATTTACCTTCCCTAGGTATGGCTGGACTTGGAGAGGACACCCAGAAGCCTGAGTATCTGTGACACTTAGGTGCCCGTGAACCAGGTTTTCTTTTGTCTTTCTTTTGACTCCAGACAATTTGTTTCACTGGTTTCTCTGTCAGGTACCCAGTGGTATGGCTGGGGGGTTTCCAAACTGCATGTCTCTGGGGCAGTTGGCCAAACAGAGGTTCTTGGGTGTTATTAGTGGAGATACTAAGTATTTTTTATACTGATAGAGTTTTGAATTGTGCTGGAGACAAAACTGTTTCGAAAGGTTGAAGTCTTTTGCACTGAGGAGTCTGCTCTCTCAATATGTCTCTGACTGTTTTGAAATTAAAATGACATTTTGACTGAAAGTGCATGAAAAAGCAGGCTCAAAAAGTGCTGGAAACTGAGATATAAATGTGGTTCCTGTGCAAAATTGGCAATTCTACGTGGCTGGCACAGTGTTGTAGGAAACTGGTAGGGTGGTGAAATGAGTTTTGGAAACTCTCTTCAGGAAGAAATAATTTCAGCAAGTTTCTGAAAGTCTGATGGACTTTCCTGGTATCATCTGTTACCCCGCTTTTTCCCTTGTTTTGTCTCTGAAGTAGGAAGAGAAGGGTAGAGGAAGGTTCAGTATGCAGTAATCTTGTCAAAACCCGCACGAAGAATGCACTTTGGGACAAAGAATTGAATGGAAGCAATGGAAAACTGGTTTGCCAGGAAAAGGCTGGAAATACAATTATGGTACTCCTCTGAATGTCTTTATTACTGAAGAGTGTTTGAAATACAGAGCCTTCCTGTGTTGTGCCAGTAGGGCAGTGGGTCTCCAACATTGTTGTTCTATGGGGTGGAGATGCCGTTCAGGAAAGCTGCCCAGTTTCTTGTACCTTTGCGGAGCCTATGGTTTCCATAGGAAGAAAGTAGTATATCGCAAGTAAGGTCAGCAGAATATGATTTTATCCTCAAGTCTATTATTGGTGGCAGTAATTCAAAAGATTAGGTATTCAAATTTTGAAATATGGAAAGTTTATGAGTTTTGGGGTAAAACTATTGGAATCTTGTAAAGAATTGCAGAAAGAACTATGCTTTCAATCTCTGCTTAAATCCATTAAATGATGTAACCTGAGAAAATGTATTAGTCTCCTAATTCTATATTTTCAGTAAAATGTGGCCTTGTTTAATTTTTTGTTTTCATTAATTTCTTTTTCCAGTTCTTGATTTATGTCCCTATTAATTAGGGTTTTGTATACTTTCTGAAACAACATTGGTTGATTTCAACCAGTTGGCCCAGGAGAAGGTGAGGAATCACAGGAAAAGTAAGGGAATATTTATGGGGAAGAAATCTGTCTGCTGGATTTTCTATTAGGGATCCAACATTGCCTGAGAAAGCAAGGATATTTAGAATTTGTAGTTAGAATTTCAACAACAATATTCTGTGCATTGGGTTTATTTCCTGGCAAGTCCTGCATTGGTCAGATACAACCCAAAGTATCTCCTGTTGATTTTGAATGTGCTGGAGATTTTTATAATCATCACAACATTGGGGTAGAGTGAAATAAGAAGACTGAATGCTAGAGAATTAAATTATAACTGAGTATGATTGATTATAGCTGTATTTTTTCACTTTGTTCATAATGTATTTTTCTCTTAGAATAGTTTGTCTTCTGTGCCAAGATGTCAAGAAAATGTTTGTTCAGTTCTATGAATCTTATTTTAAGCTAGAAAAGGAGATGACTAAGTAATACCAAACCTGTCTTAACTTTTTATATATGTTCTCAGTCAGTGAGGACTTTCATACAAAGCTAGATCTTTTCATACCTCCAGGGTGCATTGGTGTGATACACTTATAACCTTGTTATCTGTCTCACGCACAAACATTTTGAAGATTGTTCTGCAATTATTAGACCATTTTACTCACCTGTGGAGCTTTCATGTTATTTTATATATATATGTTCTGCACCTTCTTTCTCAAAAGACAGGAATAGTCACAGATTCCACAGAGTGACAGAAGAACCACCAAATCCACTGTCAGTGTCACTGAAATCCAGCGTTTCTTGATTGAAGGTGTTGCCTCCAAATGCAAGCGGGAATGAAGATGTGTCTGCATGCACATGTGGTTTGGGGGGGGTGTGTTTGGTGCATTTTTGTTTGTTTTTAATTCTTATAGCCTGAAGATTTCTGGGTAGATATACTGTGTTTATGAAGTGGTATGGTTTTGGAGTGAATTGTTAAATTTTGGATGCTAGAAAAAAATTTCCTCAGCTGCTGCTTTACATAAATTAAAACGAACATACAAGTTTGAATGAGAGCAGAAGCTGACATGTAGGTCCATAAATAGGCATGACACAGAACCAAAATGCCCAGGATCAGTTTCTATAAATCCTTTCTGATGACCTCTAAGGGTTATTGCTGTTGCATGCTGGTAGAATTCTGTGATCAATATACATTTGCCATTAAATCAGGGCAAGGACACTCTGAAGAACCTCACCCAGGTGTTGTGCTGGGAGCTGAGAGAGGTCCCCTCATCATTCTCAGAAGAGGAATTTGTCCTCCAGGTGACAGCAAGGGATCTCCAGGGGTCCTCTGCAGTAGGGCCCTTCCTTCAGGAGATGCTGCATGGGGACACCTTTGCATCCACTCCAACACAGGGGTCAGGATGTGCATCAACTGATCAGTGCTCTTGGAGAATGGGGGCAGTGAAACAAAAATGGAATGAAAGCAGAATATAATGTTACTAAAGTTGGTCAAAACCCAGTAATTCATTATTACTGGCTATGCTATTGGTGGCATTGCACCTGGCATGCTGGTTTAAACAAGTGTGCTGTCCAGAAACTTCCATTACCTTGCGGAGACAAGAGTTGTTATATTAGAGTTCTTCATCTTAGAAGGTGGTCATAAGAAAGTTTAGTGCTGAAACTAGAAGAATTATACCAGAAATAAAATGCATAAGGTCATTGAAAATGCTTACACAAGCGTGTGTGGTTATTTGGTTATAAAAAGCCTTTAATTTAGTAAAATATCTGCTGTTCAGGAAAGGCTGGAATTCATATAAAGATTGCTCTGGGACTCAAAATCTATTAAAAAGAATTGTGTGTAATTACTTGTGGTAAATGTTACTGACATCGACTCATAGGGTCTGATGTACGTTGGCTTAACATTCCAAATAACAGATCTTAAAATTCAGATTCTTCTACTTTCAAGTGTCCCTAATACCCTGATAAATTAACTCTTAGAGTAAGAGTTGTTGCTGTGGATGGGGAGAGCAGATCAGTAGAACGTGGCTGGAAGGGCTCAGGTATGTACCTCTGTGTACTGAGGGGGTGTGATCAGCTACCGCTTATTTCCAGGAGCATCCCTTGCTCCACTTGTGTGGTGGTGTGAGTGTTGTAGTTACGGTTTAAGGATCTATCTTCAGTAGGATCTGCTTTCTCTGTAGGCACTTGTCTTTAGTGTGGTGTGAGGAGCCTCAGACTTTGCGTAAGAACAAGAAAATCTGTCTTCTAAAGGAAAAGCTGTTAAGCCACAGCTGAGGATGACAGACTTAACTCATGAACTCACTACATTGCACTATGCATTAAGTGCTGTACCTATACCTGAGGTAAAGAAATCTTCTGTGAGGAGGAAAACTTCTGAGAAGTTAATGTTAGTGACTATGTAAATATAATATGCTTTATTGGGAAAGTCAGTTCAGCATTTCACCAAGTGTGTTGTGCTAGAGAGTGATGGAATGCCGTTTCACTCGGGCATGGCATGGAAATTTCTGTGCAGAAGTCATAACAAGGCCCTCTGGAAATGTTCATTTCGCAGCCTATAAATAGGTGAGACCACCAGTCCTGTAAGGCGTTACTGGGTTGCTGGCACTTTCTGCGCAGGCAGGGAAGTCATAAAATGAGGATTTCATTACTTGATTGTGGAACTGGAAAGAGAAAAACATTGCTTTCAGAACCGGGCAGGAGGACTGAGAGAGAACTCAGAAAAGACATGAGGAGCAGAATGCCTTCAGAAGACTGGGAGTGGAGGCTCCATGGATGTTGTCCGAAGGCTTACGCTTGAAGGCTGGAGAGCCCAGCTGAGTGAACAACAGAGAAGGATTTTACTCCTCCAGAAAGGTTCTCTGACTTCCTGTCACAGACAGTGCCAGAAGGCTGGCTGCCCACTACTTGTTGAGACACCATTTGAATTGGATCAGCAAGAGTTTGCCATTGCAAAGGATCTGTAACATCATTAGTTCCACATTGAAATATGCTTTACATTTACTTTCATTTCTAAAATAGCTACAGCCTATGTAAAACATTAGAACCTCTGATTATGCTTAACTGCTCAAGCTTCTGGGATTTGGGGGTGACTTCAATTCAATTTTTCACGACTTAAATATTAAGTAAATAGAATACATCCATGGCTGACTGTGAAACAAGACCAGTTTGAAATACTAGTGATGTGTTACGGGTTTGACTGGTGTCCATGAATCGGGACCGTGAGCACAAAGGTAACATTTCCCCCAATATATCTGCTCTTACCTGTGTTGGAAGAAATGCTCTTTCTCACCTTCCTGAGAGGAGGAATGACTTTGCACAGATCAGTTTAGGTGCATGGACATAAGGCTTATCAGCACATGCAGAAAATATTTCTTTGACTGATGGGGCACTGTGAGATATAAAAGAGCAGGCAAGCAGAATAGATTAGAAAAAATTATTGTAATATAACTTGGACAATAAAAACTCTATAGGTTTTTGCAGAGAACAACAAAAATTAACGTTGTAAAAGTGGCAAACAGGAATCACACTCTCTGAAGACATTCACATAAATCTCTTTACTAAGACAGCAAATTCAATATCATTTTCTACTCATTTCTGAGGCAGCATAAGTTTTTAGAGTGAGCTCAATTTACTGTGAATAACATGATCCTCTTTCAATTTAGAAAACAATTAATGATAGTGGCTACTGATGGCTCAAAACCTTGCAAATATCCAAATGTTTCCAATATTTATTGTTGGGTAGGTAGAAAAGAGTAATATGTTCTCTACAAGAGTATTTGCAAGACCTCATTGAAACAGCATTATAAATATATGAAAATGTAACAAATGCATTACAAACAGGTAACTGGGGCTTAACCTGACTACCTTTACTTGCAGTTGTTACAGCTAATGCTAGTGTTTAGAAAACACTGTTTTCCTGAAAATTGGTAGGCAATAAAAAGCAAGACTTTTAGCTGCTTTTCTAGATCACAGGCAGCTTAAATGAGGGGGCAAACATATTTGTGAAGTTGATTTGGCAAAAGCTTTTTCTTGTTTTTCTGCAGCTCTGAAAAAATAAGGTTTGGAAATCATTCTGTCAGCTCTAAAAAACATGGAAATGTTGAGGTGCACCTTAGTAAGAAAGATGTTTAACTTGCAGTGAATAGGATCAAAAAGTATTTTACAGATCCTGTAAGTTACTTCTGTCCACTAGGAAAGGCTGCAAGAATTAAATTTTGTTTATTCAGGGTGATGAGGAGACTTTCAGTGAGTGCATAATGTTTCTCTTAAAAGGCATATTGTATATTTTCTGATAGTCTCAAAATCAAAATAATCACATCCTGACTGTGATATGTTGGAAGAACTTCTATAAATACATTAGACCATTAAAAAAACTGACCAATGTTTTGATTATAAATGTACCTAAATTGCCTATGTGACAGTCTGTACTAGCTCTGAAACCTGACTTCCTTCTGATTTCAGAAAACAAACAGGTTACTTTAACCACTTTCCCTGAGAAAACAGTGCAGACTTCAGGCAATTCCACTGTTTACTCGAGCTTACAGATTTGACAGAGGGTGGACACTGTGTCTGTCTGAGCAGTATTCTGTACTGAGAGACCAAGGAGAATGTGTTTACATGGTGTGAGAATATTGATTTCAGAAATTATAATTTTCTGACCTGTAAAACCTCACTTTTTTGGCTATTCAATGTCTGTAAGTACTATATTCATATCTACTGCTCTAATAGCTGAAAGACTACTTCCCTTGAGTAAACTGACTTGGAAAATCTGTGGAAGACTTAGAATCAGCACAATCATTATTTATAACTTTGAACTAGTTTATATTGCATGCATAAGGAATGGGTTTTTAAAAAATACGAAATGGGTAAATGTTACTTTGAGTAACAGATATTTGTATTTGAGCGTGTAAAACTTGCATTTGCCAGAAAAGTATCTGATATGTCAAGAAACATTTTCCTAAAACACCCTCTTAAATTAAACTTTATCAATGGAATAGATTTTTGTAGAGGAATGAATAGTTTATTGTGTCTGGGGCAGATAAGACAAAAAGCATATCTCACCTCACAGTAAGTTTAGGCAACAGGAAAAGCTTTCCATCAAAGTTTCTAGACTTTCTGCAGATTCAACAAGTATCAATAACTTAATGCATATACTGAGTTGAACTGTGGAGGACAGTAAATTATTTCCTGGGATCCTTTTAACTTTGCTTTGTTTTTCATTCTTTCCCATTACCTCACCACCCATTCTGCTCCCATTATTCCCCACCAAGAAGTTGGTCTTCACTCCTTTTCAAAAGAGGGGCAAGCTTTTCTAGACACCCCTGAAAAATCTGTGCCACTTGGGTTATAGCCCTGAGGTTTCTGTATCACAAGAACAAGTCAGCTATTAAATCAGGTGTTAAAGCACCTCATGGAGCTGGTTCTTGTCAAGGGCTTTGTTTGAGGATATGCTTTCCTCTCACTCTCAAACTGAGCATGGAAATCCACAGTTGTGGGCTTTCCTCCCTGGCCCGTTTGCAGAGTCAAAGCTGCTCAAGAGCAACACCCTGGAGGTAAACCAAGCAGTCACTACTGGCTTATTCCCAGGGAAAGCAGATTCATAAACCAACCTTTAAAGGCCATCTGGATTTGAGATGGGACAGACTAACCAAGATGAATTCAACTACTACTTAACTATCCACAGAAATGTGTATGCTGCAGTTACCTGCAGTTTGACATACCCTTCTCAAAGGAACTTGTCTTCGTGTGATATTCATTTCAAACAGAGAAGTGCTTATAGCTGGCAGACATCTTGTCTTTGGCAAGATGTCATTATTAGAGTCATGGCTTTCCGTCTCAGGATCAGGTTTTAATCCATTTGTTTCTCTCTTTGAAAGAGGATGACAAAAAGAGGAGGTAACCAGGGCAAGCATATACATTTTAAAATACTTTCCAAGGCATTTTTATGTTATTCATTAGCAACAGGTGCTTCACCCACATTTTGCCAGGTGATATCTGGCTTTACTGAGAGCGCTCTATCAGCTTACAGTTACATTGTGATTTGCTGGGCACTTCAATGCCTGACGAATGCCTTGAAATTAGGCTGAGTGTCCTGTAGTTCTCTCAGGTCATACCTAATAGCTGTCTTTGGCAGTCAGGTAACACACTTGCTTTCTGTGTGTTTGCTAAAGGTTTTGAGATTGCTTTGTACTGTTTTAAACAATGATATCTTGATATTCTTTAGACTTTGTTTCAGTGCTTGGCGCAATTTATGTTGCGTTTAATCAGTGGTGCCTGTAAGACCATCTTTGTTCCTTTACAATGTAAGTTAATTCTCAATAACACCACTTAAAAGGTAGCTTGCAAAGTCAGAAAAAGAGCAATCTCTTTGAAAATATCAAGATAAGTGAGAATGAACAGACGTTTACTCCTTGATTTACAAATGAAGAAATAAAATCTGATGTATAATTACTTATTTAATTTCTAACTGAACATTGGCACTAACTTTCTAATGAGAATATATGCATATCAATAGAAAAGTTAAAAAATATATTGCAAATGTGTAGAGATTTGTTGACCAACCAGTCTGGTTCTTTTGACCAGTGGCTCAAAACTGGTGTTTTAATGCTGGCAGGGGAGTGCTTAAAGAGAAGGAAGAGGTTGTTCTTGCCTTTTGACTGGCTGCAGGCTCTAGTGAAGATAACATGAGGACTTCCACAAACACTGCTGGTATGGTCTTAATGGGAAGCTACAGTGAAGCAGAAGTTCAATTCAGTTTGGATTTATACTGTATTTTCTCTCCCTTCTGAACATGCATATTGGGATCTGGCACTGTCTGAGAGGACAGACTGTCTGAAGGACTCAAGATGGACATATAGGGATCAATCAGATAAAATATAGGATGCAGAAACAATTCACTGAAAATTAGTTATTTGAACCACAGCCACGTCAAGCCTTTCCCCTTCTTATAGGCAACCATAAATCTATAAAGATTAAACTATCTTTCCCTTCCCAAGTTTTGCCAAGAAGTTGCACAAAACTTCCTGATCAGCATTTTTCTTGATGCTTTTTGCAAAGCTTGGTGTTATAACTCATCTTTATTTAAGCCTGGAATAGTGCCAGAAGAGTTGCATCTCAGTCATTTCAGGAAGCAATTTCTGACACTTGCCCAGTCCAAAAGGAAATAAAACTTCCAAAAAATTTATTTGCAATGACTGGATAGCTCCTTGTGATTGCAGCCTTTGCAAAGGAGAGTACAGAAGGTTCTTCCTCGTGGTGCGTCCAGGAGGGCACACCACCCTGAGGGTTCACGGAAGAGGTGGAGCTGAGGTGGCACTGTCACCCACAGTGTTAACCCAGGTGTGGCTGGCCTTCAGGGGAGGGAGTAAGGCTTTACTAAAGCAGATGGCAAAGCCCAGCTTCTCCTGCTCTGCTCCTCTTCACCTCCACCTGAATCCTTTGGTGTCATTAAAATAAAAGGGAACCCATGAAAAGCCTGCACAGAACTTTCTAAAATCCTAGTCGGCCTCCTTTCAGGTCAGCATTGATAGCTGAGAATGCTCCTGGCTTCATCCTTTTTTTGATCAATACAGCTGCATCAGAGGCTGCTGGTACCTGGAGGAAGGGAAGTGGGTGCAGTACAGCACATGCTTACGCATCTCAATGAGCTTTGTGACCAGAATACAACAGCACGGTCTGTTTGGGCTACACAGACCCTCAGAAACAAAGACCAACAGTGTTGAAAAAGGTCTTATGGTTGAGAAGTCTTAGCCAAGCAGCTCTGCAGCTTTTTGTAGGTTGCATTTTCTAGCTCTTACGTTTTATGAGCGATGCTTAGGCACAGTAGAAGTGGCCAGGGTGTGAAAAGAACAAACAGTTCAAAGTCAAGAACAAATCATGTGGCTGCGAGTCAGCCTGCTTGCTTGCCGCACTGGAAGTGCAGCCAGGTTACAGCTGGAAATTCCCATTCAGGATATAAAATTAGCAACTGTTTTGCACCGAAAATAGTGGAGGTGTGGGGAGACAAAGCCATCCACTACAGCAGGGAAACCCCCATGTTCTTGAGAGGGTGTCAAGAAGGTGGGAAATCAGATTTTGGGGTGAAGGTGAAGCAGCAGAGGTACCTGGAGACTTTGGTGCGGTCCACCAGAGATCTGGAGCCAGCTTTTGACCGTGCTGCTCTACCATACTGCCCACGCCTGCCTCCAGGCTCTCTCTGGCAGCAGCCCTATCCCATCCCAGCACCCCAGTCCCACCGCCTGTGCCTGCTGTCCCGCTGCCTCTGGGCAGCCACCGGCACACAGCAGGGCTCAGTCAGGCACAGTCACTGGGGACTTGCTGCCAAAGCCTGTTTTACACAGGCACATTCTGGCAGAAAAAAGTCAAAGAGCTTTAGGGATGTTTATTTTTACTTCCACCCTTCTTCTTGCTTATTTTTGGCAAAGGTATGCACTGCACTTGCTTTAGCAGAGGATTGATGAAATGTAGCCGTCCCTTCTTGACGTTATGCTGTTCTCAGGGCAGCAGGACTCACTTCTGCTTTCCCTCCCTGTTTAACAGTTAATGATCTGGAAAAAAAAACAAGGGGTAAGGTGACATTGGCAGCGCTGCAGCTCCCGGGGGAGACGGGCTCTGTGTAGGAGCTCGTGCCTTCTCTGGCTGTCAGGGGCCAGTAAGTAAAGTAGCTGCTGGTGTTCCCAAATAGCAGCCACTTCTCATTACATCTTTTATCCTTGAGACTGGGATGGGAAGGCAATGCTGTGAACTGCAGAATAGCTTCTTTGAAAGCTGCTCTGAACAAGGCTTGGCTTTATTTACCATTCTGGACTTCCAGAAGATGCATAATTTTCTCTCAGAAAATGTATGTTCAAAGGATATAAACAGCCAGTTTCTGTTCTAAAATTGTCTCTACATCATGACTGTTCAGGTATCAAGAATGTCAGCAATATAGCAGGATGAGAGCAAGAGACTTTACCTCCCACCCCAGATAAAAACACCATGATCACAGTAATGATATTCTGATTCTCTAGTTTATGGCAGAGAAAAGAATCAGAGATGCAAGGAAGCATATTTCAGTTTTATACTCTCAAAAATATTTCAAATATATTTATATTTTTCAGTTGGGTGAATTACTGGAAGATTAAAAGTTTTATTGCTTCCATGAATCCAAGTAAATGTGAAGCATTGATTTAAAAATAAATAAACATTGATTCCTTTAGTCACTGTCACCTTAATACTCACAGTGGCAGTGCTGCTTGGAGAAGGTGAACAATGTACTTTGCTGCCTTTTAAGTCACACAGCAGAGAAGACAAAGCTCTTCCTGCTCAAATTCTTGATGGTGCACTGCAAAATGATATGATAATTACATCACGTTGAGCACACGTTCACAAAGTCAGCAGCTCAGTTTTGCTTAGCTTGCAGCATGCCACGGGCATTTAGGGATGATTTTTCATTTGCTGGTTAGATGGAATCTTTTACACGTCAGTGTGGCTTAGGGACTTTAGTGTGGAGATACCTCCTGATTATCTGCATGGTATATTCTGTTAGACCTTCTCCTTCTGCTTCTTCATCCAAATCATACATGTATAATCTCAATATTATTACTTCAGTTTTGGTATCAGTCTCTTCTGTTTTCCATTTGTTTCTGTGAAGAACAGTTCTACTGCATTTTTTTTTACTGACAATCAAAAAATGCAGTCCCCAGGCTTCAAAAGCATAAAAATGTAGTTGGTTCAGGTGCTTCACTTTAGAAAGGTGAAACCACAGCAATTCAGACTTCTCAATTTCCCTGTTTCCCATCATGTGAGATACCTTGAGTCAGGTTATTTGATCTGGAAGGGCAAAATGCTTGCACAACTGGTCACTTGTGGGAGAATGCAATGAGGAGGCCCAGGCTGGTGTATCTGCTCCCCTGGCAAAGGACGTGGGGCTCAGCAAAGAGCAATGCTGCAGTGCGGCAGGGAGAGCCTGTGCTGCTGCTGGGGGTGCCAGTGGTGCTGGAAGAGGAGTGCAGGGCTGTAGCTGTGGGGCTGGTCTGATCTCTGGACATGGAGCTGAGTGGGCCCAGGGGATTCGGAGTCAGATTCGGGGAAAATACTTCCTTACAGTATGCATGGTACTTGCTAAGTTATGAGCTCTTTCATTAATTCCCAATAACAGTGATTCCAGTTCAGGAACAGCATTCTTGGAGGCTGCTGGGAGCTGGGTGCATCCTCACTACTTGTGCCAGCAGGTTTCCCCACATGAGTGGACCCTGGTAACTGTGGTAAAGGATGGGGGCAAGGCAGCCTGGTCACAGCAGCTCTTTGGAAATCATTGAAGGCTTTAGGAAGGAAACTGCCCTGTCTGTGAGCTGGCTGTGGAGGAGGCAGGGAGTAACTGTTGCTTAAAATGCAGCTCCAAAATGCTGTTCTAACTTCACCTTTCACGCTCCTTAGGACGTGCCTACAGAGGACAGCTTATTCTGCTATGACCTGTCAGGTAGATAAAGTGGTACAAGCTTATTAAAGTGGGTACAGTATAAAGAAAACAAGGTTTGTAAAGAAAAGTAGCAGCCCTTGTTACAGCAACCAGTGTACTAGAAAAAAAAAAAATCAGAGATGATTTCAGGTACTTGGGCCTTTTGCCAGATTGTCTGCTTCTTACACCACAGGTACAGACATGGTTACTAAACACTGTAGCGGTGCTGTAGTAAGACAGATGTTCCCGGGTGGGAAAGGAAACACTCAGGTAACAAGCCCTGCAGTGAATTGTTATATTTAAAAAAAACAAAACAAAAACCCCCCAAACCCCCCATACCAACCAAAAAACCGCCACAAGCAAAAAACCCCAAAGTAAACCACTTTAAAACAACTGAACGCTTCCCAACTCAGTTTGGCTTTAAATTAGGATTTAAAGCGAAGTTTATCCTGCCACATGTTACCAACACGACTTTGCAAACAACTCCGAGTTTTCCATGTCCACTTCTGCAGAGCAGAAAAAAGCATAAGCTTTTCCATTGCAATGTAAAGCTGATAATTCCTTCTGCTGGCAGATCAAGTTACACAAGACATGTACATCTGGATGTTTGGTGACAACAGGGATCTGAAGGTTCCACCAGTGCTCCTGGATGCCATAACACGAGGTCAGGGCAGGCTGGAAAGTCCAAGCAGTCACTCTGAAAATTGAAGAGTTTCATACAGTTGTGAATAATATGTTCACGCATTTGTTCTTCTGATGCTTCTTGTATATTCAGTGTTTTATGCAGTGTCTGGGTTTCATGCTACCTAAAATGTCCATATTGCCAGTTCATTAATATGCCATAGGAATTATGAGAGATGAACCTGGAAGGTTTTGACTCCTTGCTAGAATGTAACTGGCATTCAGAGAGGAATATGTTTTAGTAACACAATTATTTGTGAAATAGCTGAAAAAACCTCATTATCCAACTGATTGTCCACAGCTTGGTGACCAAGGAACCCATTGAAATGCATGAGGCGATTCGTGCTTTGCAAACACCATTGATTTAGTCTGGCTGCCAAACTTGGGAATTAATGCTGTAGCGATTTGTGCATGTTTCATGTTTTCATAGCCATAGATCTGGAAACATAGATCCAAAAACAAAAACAAGCCCTTGAATTTGGGAGGACTGGGGGAATACTGAGCTCCACAGAGCAATGATGAAAGATAAAATGCTGGATGCCATTCAGCCATGCTTGTTAAAGCAGACTGTACCTTTGTTCTTGGGGGCTATTTTCTAGACTCTTAAAAAATTTATTTCTTTTACTTTCTTCCAACAGAATGGCAAGGAAATATTTCAGAACTACAATAGCCTTGCAGTGGTATTGACTTTGCATTGAATTGAGTTTCTTTCTGCATTTGAAATAATGAGGGGGTCATTAACTGTGAGGGTTTATTGGGCTAAGCAAACTGAGTAAGAAGTGGTTACAGAGAATGCAAAAAACATCTCCTAAGCAAGAAAATGCTTCAGATGTGTGAGGAGGAAAAGTCTTGGCTTTTAAAGTGGCTGTATAGACAATAGTTTTTCTAGGACACTTAAGTGAAAAGTTGCATATTTGGTCTCCCAAGAAGGTGGAAGATCTCTCAGCACAAAATGCTGAGGCATTAGGAGATTTGAATTAGGAAAGAATCATTTCTGTTCTGAGAGTGAGGGAATACTGCAGCTGAGATTTTTATTCTACAAAGACATATAAAGGGCTACCAGCAGAACATTGTGCTACTGCATTGGCAAGATGACAAGACTTGAAAGTGTCAGATTTTAAATAAATAGGTGGAAATGCAATTACTTAAAATAAATTGGGGTTTGTCTCTTTTTATTTCACTATTTTTCTCACTCTCTTTCATTATTGCTGTTAAGGACTAATTACACTACAATTTTTATTGCAATCTGTAAGAATAATTGGTCCTGTTTTAAAGCACATCCTATAAAAGGACCATTTTACGACGCATTGACAGGAGAGTGTTAAATCCATTCTCATTTGGTGTTCAATACATCTCTAGTAAGACACAGTACAGATTTCAAGAATGAGTTTCTGAGGTTTTTGTTATTTATGCAGAATAACCATCCTGCTGAAATTTGGGATCCTACTAAAAATCAAAAGCAGGGCTGCATCATTAATGCCTGAATTTATGTGGAATAAAACAACTTCAGCCTTTAACTGCTCTTTGATATTTTTAATGTAACATTTCCTATAAAAGAATGAAAATTAAGAGCAAGGATGTGGATACACACAAAAATTGGTTTTGCTTTAAAGGTTCATTTCTCTCTACCTTCCTCTTAAGTGCGAAAATATTCATGGAGCGAGATTTTGGTTTGGTTTTTTTAAGGGGAAGGGGTAGGCAAAGCAGCACATAGTGACGTATTAACCAGAGTAATGTCAGAAACCACTTGTGCACGCTGAAGAAAGGCTGCAGGCATGAATTTATTTAATGTCTCCTGCTTTTGGCTGCAGGGCAGAAGGGAGGTTCCTCTTCTCAGAGGGTTTCTGGTGAGCAGGCAGCCTCTGAGGCAGCTGGGAAAACTCTGTGGCTTCCACCTCTGTGAGAAAGGTACTGCCCAGAAACAAATGAGCACCCATTTAACTCCAAACCATGCTATGGTGAATAAAATCAACTCATATGCACAAGGACAGGAGAGGAAATTATTTAGCTGCTTGAGCCAATATGAGGGTCTTAGATAATAAACAGAGAAACTGGAATTACTCATTTATGAATGTAAATTCAATAGAGATAGCATTGTTGGAACTTGATGGGAATTTTCTGGTGACTGAAATCTTTAAATCACAGGTAAAATCCTCTTAAGAAAGGTTTAGTGGGATAGAAGGGGATAAGAAATGGCATGCGATGACCCAAAAAAAAAAAAAAAAAAAAAAAAGACGAATAATTTACTAGTGACAAATAACAAAGAAATTATCTCATGGACTGATTTCCCATTGTGAAAAGTGCAAGATGGAGTCAGAGTTTCTCTCTGTGAGAGAAAAACAGCCCTACCTTTTATGGGGAACAGGTGACTGGCTTTTTCAGTTACTATCTATAATGTATAGGAGGAAAAAGAAAATTGCAGGTTTTGTGGGAGGCATTATCCAAATGCCATATGCTGGCAGTCTCATACTGCCAGCACTGAAACGTCTTCAGAATCACTAAATAACATTCTTAATTTTCTTTCTTGAAAATGATTGCTCCAGATATCAGGGAAACTCCAGACTAGACTTTTGTCTCAGCAGAGGAGAGGAAACACAGTAGTTAAAATTAGTGGTACAATAAATAAAAATGTTCATAACTTGATTATATTTGTTCAAGGAAAACAAAATGCAAATAAAGTAGTTTTAGCTTACAAAATTTCACAAAGTGGAAAACAATTCTGAACTAAGTCAGTTGGGGGAAAAATGTGAATTATAATTGTAAAATGTCTAAGAATATTTTATAGGCTGCCTAATAAGCCATAACTGGGGGGTGGGGGAAAGAGTACATTAGTTTCAAGAAAAACAATAACATCCTGGCTGAGAGGGGACTGTTAAAACAATAACCCTCCTCACTGTGATTATAAAACAAGTAGAAGAATGGGGAAGCTGAGAGTAACAAATATAGGACACAAATTTCTAGCTGGAAAAGCTGATACGCCTCTTTCCGTAGGGTAAGATACTAAATATGTGGCATAAGGTAAGATATTAAACACTTGAAGCCTAGGCTTTCCTAAGAATAAAAACCCACCTTCCCTTCTCAGCCCAGCTGTGCTCCTGGTCACCTACCAATGCCATTGGCAAAACAAAATCTTTGACACTAACAGCAGAGAAAGGACTTAAAGATATTTATAGATACGAACCAGAGATGTCATAGCTATTTCATATGACTGTGTATCTTCCCCTCTGGTAATAAATTAGAAGATTGCTAAATTGCAGCTAAACATTTGAAAATGCATAATTTCCCTCCAGGAAATGTAGCGGGCTGAGAGGCTGTTGTGGTGAGCGTTGTTGTGGCCACTGGGGAAGCCCTAAGGAAGGAGGGGAGGAAGCTACACCTTAGACTCGTTAGGATTTAGTGGGCACTGCCAACCATAAGTCTGTTGGTTCTTAGTCACAGGAAAAACAGCAGAAACCATGATGGGGGGACTGGACTGATAACAATTTGAAGACAACACAATGAGTGTCAACAGACTGTTGGAAAGCATTTTTGCTATCCATCTTGGGAGCTTTGTAAGGTCTTTATAAGAAGTGGCTGAAATATATTATAACATTGCCACTGTATATTTAGGGTTGTAGAGTGCTTTTTTTTTTTTTTCTTGGATGGTATTTGACACTTGTGTAGAAATTGGGAGTCATACAAAAGCAGTATAGCACACTAAAATAAGTAAAGCCTCCTTCAGCAGGATAGTAAGAAACATTATTTGCTTCAGGTGCAATCTCTGAGTACTGGCCTTCTCCTTGTAATGTTTCCTCAAACTCCTGAAAGGCAACCTCCACTCTGAGGCCTGACCAAGTGTTCAGAAGTAGTGACATGAGCAGAGAGCTAAGTCACTTCTA
This sequence comes from Dasyornis broadbenti, assembly GCA_013397935.1. NCBI lineage: Eukaryota > Metazoa > Chordata > Aves > Passeriformes > Dasyornithidae > Dasyornis > Dasyornis broadbenti. Next base: position 776,355 of record VZRN01005002.1, on the reverse strand, counting down.
AAAAAGATCAGCTTGAAAATTACATCTTCAGTTTCCTTGTGCAGCTGGTCTTGCTCAGTTAAGCAGAGAAAACCAGACCTTCCCACCTATCAGTAAAGACCAATATATTGAAAATAGAGAAATATATCGGATGTTTTAAAAGTGGCATATGAGTAGGGACCTGACAATGTTAGCCTTATAGAAACAGTTAGATCTCTCCAAGGGCTATTCATGTATGTGGAAACTCATTTTCAGATTTCACCTTTGGAGAGTTCATAATTTTTCAGGACTGTTTCTTGCCAATGTTCTTTAGTGGTAATTATAGAAAAAGGTTAGTGCTTGCAGCAGGTCCTAGAAAAAAGTCTTAAAAATGGAATAGATCAATATAATAATTTAGTCTTCTTGTCCCCTGCCCCTACATTATGCAGATACTTAAGGCAATGACAGCACTTTCTGGCTGTAAGAACTGGAGCTTGAGATGAATTAAATTCTCTTGTATTTAATAAAGTTGAAGCATGCTCTAAAATGGCTTCAAGGTGTTGTTAATTCAATAACACACTCACTCTGGTAATACTAGACTGCATGGAAATGTGATGTTTGTTTAGTGAGCTTGCTCACGAGAGCCAAAGCCAGTGGTTTAGGAAATGTCTGTGCTTTCAGAATAAAGAATACCAGGAGAAGGAAATTTTGGACAACTCTATAGGGAAGAGTACCCATCACTTCATTCACTGATGTCTCTTCTTGATAACAGCATGACCACTCCATTTACACCAAGCAGAATGTGTTCTGAAAGGTTTTCTCCACCACCTCAGATCTATCAATTAATTACATACTTGTTGGCTAAATTCATTAGGAAACCTTGGGTTTGAATGGAACAAATTTAGTGGTGGTGAAGAGCAGGAGTCAGAAATGCTCGACACGAAAAGTGCTAAGGCTGCACAGAAAAGAGCAGTAGCTCCCTGAAGTTCCTCTATGCCTCTAACTTGTCTTAGGGTCTTACTTTTTAGAAGAAAAGGAAATAGTTATCTTCTTTATTTTCAGTTAGGTTGCTAGGTTGGTGCATGTTCAACTGAAGTCTGTTTTTCACCAGGTTCATAGTATGCTAGATCTAGTCCTAACCCTTCAGTGCTCCAATTTGGTCTCACTCAGGCAATGGAAGTGGAGCAATACAGCTCCCATTCATCAGGCTGTTTGTAAATGTAACTGTGCTTGAAAAGCAAATGCATTAGAATGTTTTTCTGACTTGCTTGTAAAAACTGTTTCCTCCTTTGGTATTCCATTTGTCTCCCCTCATTTTTTTAAAGCATGATACAAATTCCTCACCACCGTTCTTCACCCCCATGGCATGTACTAAAAAAGGGGAATTTGATTTTAGAGAAAAACATGCTGTGTGGGAGAAATACACTTGGCACCTGCAGTGTCTCAGTGTATATTCTGGGGACAAAATAAAGAGTAGTTTTGTTTAACAATAGTATGTTTCACCAAGTTTCTCCCCTAAGAGAGCTACTAGGAGGTGTAACCTCCTTTCCCTTTGGGTGGAGATCAGGACAGCCTCTGCTTGCTCTGTGAGGGAGCCTCTCCTGCCAGGATGTGCTGTGGTCCTGCTGGGCTGCCCTCAGGTGAGATGCTCTTGTGGCAAAGATGTGCAGCACTGTTGGCTACAACAGAGTGTGAATGTTTTTTTGGTTTTGTAAGTGATTCTGTCAGATTGATGCTTTAGGTCCCAAATCAATGAGGCACGAGCAGTGCTGGGTTTTTGTTTCACCCTGATTATGTTTAGGCATGTTCTCCATGGCAGGCCTTGGAATGTGTTATTGTTCTGATTGTGTAGTCAGTGTTTCACATAGCTCTTGAGACTTCTGTAAGTTCCTCACACTTTCCATGTACATGCTGCTATGGTGCTCTGAGAACCTTGTGATTGATTTAAGATTCAAGTGTGAGATGGGAAATTGAGAAACACAAATTCCTTCTTGAGTCCTTGGAAGCCAACTCTTCTCGAGAGGCACCAGATCTACCCTCAGATCTCCCCAAAGACAATCCTTGCCCTGGTTTACTGGGCAGCCCTCTCAGGGACAGCTTTTCCTCCTAAATATGTTCCCTGTCTTGTGTAACCAAGTAGGTGGAGTCCAGCACCTTTCCACCTCAACCTGTCTGCAAGCAGGCAAGCTGGTGTCCGTGGGAGTGGGCAGATTGGCTCAGAGGTGATGCTTCTTTCTGAAGGACCTCTTGAGGTATTTTGTGCTCTCCCTGAGCCAGGCTGTACTGGCAAAGTCCACATCATCAGTGTGGTTGTGAAGCACAGGGGACGGACACAAATACAACCCTAAATGGAAGACCGGGAATGAAGTGTAGCTTACAGCTCAGTTCAACAATGTGGACATCCCTGTGCCTGTCACATTCCTGACTGGGCTGCAATAGAGGATTTTGTTGCTTGTCTGTTGAAATACGATGAAGTTGGATGTTTTCTTCCATAAAAGAAATGACATAGTTTTATGCGCTGCATGAAAAAAGCACAGCACAAACTTTGCAGCACAATTATGCTTTTCCCCCCTGCTTTTCTGCCAAAGTTATATGACTACAGTATCTTTTTTAAAGTAGTGTCATCTTCCCTGTGTAAGTGATGCCATTTTCTTTTGTGGCTTATCCTGTCCACTTCTCTGGGGGTCTTAATTTTCATCACTAAACAAAATTCTACACTTTATGTATTAACAAGAAAGTAACTTAATGGTCCCTCCTTCTAACCCCAGTTGCAGTGACCATCTGGAGACCTCCCTGTTCAACTTTGGATGAACTTCAGCTAAACTATGTGAGCCACTTTCGCTCCATACAAGCTGTTCCAAGCCTCATTGTTGCTATTAGCAGTTTGTCTTAGTGACAAGGCTGCATTTTGCCTATTGAATGTTCAGTTTTAGTGATTCAGCGTGTTTCCATTGTCCACAATTGAGAGTAGATCATTCAGGCTCTTATGTTTCCAGTGCTGTGGATACAATAGCTCATTATCCTGGGGTGGCTTTTTTGTTGGGGTTTTTATGGGGGTTTTGGATAAATGCATAATAGATGCAAGCTCTTTTCAGGGGCAAGTTCTTTTCTTGATATCCATGCACAGTGTTTATTGCAATGGGACTCTATTTGATTTTAGCCTTCAAAGCAAGCCAGTCATGGAATAGAGTGAGGGCTGAAACCCCAAGTTTTTAGTAAGAAAGGCTGCAGCTTCTCAGCCTCTATCTAGCTTTGTCAATAGGTGGTCGCATCTACACGATTCATCAGGGCACAGGTGAGACTTTCAGAGGCCACACAAGAGAAGTTGGATTTTATTGTCCTCTAAGTCCATTGGCAGCAGTGGCTTGGAAAAAGATTGCAATGAGGGTAAAGTTATGGTGATAAGCAAAGTTATTTGAAGGACACATTCTTTGTTTCTGATGACATGAAGCTGGGAGTTACTGTCAAAACAGTGGAGAGTTGGACTCTACAGGAAAAACTGGAAAACTGATAATTTGAATAGCAGTGATGAGAAGGAGTGCAGGGTCATGAACCTAGAGGCTTAATAATGAGCTCTCAGCTCATACAGGAAATGCTTATCCACTGAAAGCAATGGAGGCAGAGCAAGCCCCGAGTGCATTGGTTAATCATAAATTGGCTCTGAGCTATGGGTACGGTGTAATGTGGCTGAGTAAAAGACAAGTGTGATTCCAGAGTGTTCTGGAGAAGAATTTTTCAGGAGTGGCAGCGAAATATTAATGTTTTTGTGCTTGTAAAACTGCACCTGGAATTGCCTTAACAATACTTGTCACCTATGCTGGAAGACATGGATTCAGCTGGAGCAGGTGCAGTGCATGGCTACAGGGATTAGCACAGGGCACTCTAATATACAGGGGTAAACTGTTCTGGCAGAGTAAAGACTAAGGAAGAATGTAACTGTGCTCTATAAATACAAGACTGAATCAAACACAATGAGTGAGAAAGCATATTTAAACAAAAGAACAATATTGCCTTGAGCAAATAGGTATGTGTGGCTTGGCTGTGATTTAAGTTTCTAAACAAAAGGTTCTTGAATATTAATAGGAGAAAGAAACCAAAAATTCTCCTTATATTTTAATAATGGAGATGACTGTATGAAATGGTTATCTATGAGGAGAAATCAAGCCCACATGGTCCTTTTTGCAGTGTGTTCCTAGGCTTCCTGAAGTATATTGTTAGTAATATGTTTTGATCTTTGTTAAACATCTATTTTGTGTGCTTATGTCAGGCATTATTTGTGCCTGAGTAGCATTTTGTCACTCAAAACTTGTGAATGCAAGTCTTAAACACTCTGGTATTGGACTAAATCAAGCTGCCTCTCTGTTCAGAGAGGTGCAATTTGTAAAAGGTACCCCCCTTCAAAGAGTTCTACTTGGGAACATGAAGTCAGGGCCCCTCCTTCACCAGAATACTTCTGGTGAGCTTTGTGGGTCCTTTCCAACTCAGAATATTCTGAGATTCTGTGTGCTTCCTCATCCCCGTGTCCTCTGTCTCTTCAATCTTCCTCTCCCAAGTCTGGCTACTTGAATGAGTTACCAGCTTTTATGACACTTAATCCTTTCCCCTTTTTGTGTGTTTTCTACCTCCTGATGTTTCTCAGCTTGCCTAGATAACCTTTCTGTGCTTCTCTTTGTCATTTCCCAGGCTGAAACCTCCCCTCCTGGGTGGCACAATGAAGTGCCTAGTGCTTTTCCTCCATACAGTGCAGAAGCTTGTCCCCCTTTGGGATTGGTGTTAGCAGACAGGAGCTGCATATCAGCAGCTGTCCCAGTTCACAGTACAGTGCAGGCAGGTGCCCAGTTGCTGCCAGCCAGTACTGACCACCTATTGCCTCTGCTCCTGCTCCCTTATCATGGCCTCTCACACCCTCCTGCAGCAGCCGTTCAGTCAGTCTGTCCTCTGCCCTTTCCTCTCCCACCACAATGCACCATCCCCTGAAAGGGGCCTCTAGCCCAGGAGTCCCCATTGTGCCCCAGGTGTCTGAGCTGGCACACATGACAGTGACCTGTGCACCACTTGTCACTGTCAGTGCGGCAAAGCAGGACGCACAAATCCATTCAGCACTGGCTGTCACACATGGTGACATACAAGAACAGTCTCTTGAGCTGAAAAAAATTCAGTTTCCAGCTCTTTGAAGTCCATTTTGTCACATAATGTGCTGCAGACTTGGCTTGTGACTCTTTGCAGCACTCTCACCCTTCCTGCGTGGGTATCAGACCATAGCCCAGGCTGTAAAATGGCACAGGAATGGCAAAGTGCCCTGGCAGGGTTCCTGCTGCTTCCCCTGGGCGCCCTGCACCCCTGAGCTAAAGACACCTTTTACTGCTGTTCAACAGTGAGTACATGAGGATGCCTGTGCTGGGTGGGAAAAAATCCTTTCTTCTGCTTACAAAGAAAGGTTAGCTTGGAATTGCTTAATTGCATCTGGACATCAGTCAGTTGAAGGTGTGGTGAGCTAATTAAAAAGATTGTGTTTTTCATTTGCTACCTCTGTCTAACATTCCTGTAACTGGATACCTTCTCTTTTATTAGAGACACAGATGGAAAAATAAAAAACTTAGATAAAACTGTTTTGCTCCTCTAACTTTTTTGCTTATTTCCTTGCCTTCTCTGCTGGCATTGTAGGCATCAATTTAACACGAAGTACGACTGCCATATAACTCCAGCTGAGAATTTTAGGCATGCTGCACACACCTCTTCCTCCCCTTTCAGTTGCCCATCTGTATGTGAGTCCAGTGGTACTGCTGTCAGTATTCCGGGGGGCAGAGCTGAGGGGAAGCCTGTGGGATACCCCAAGTAGGCTACAAAGCCCGTTCCCTAGTGCAGCTTTCCAGACAGATTAGTTCCTGGGTGAATCATAAAACTCCTGGAGAAACAGCTAGCACTATGGAAGGGGAAGTGACAATGAATTTGCAGTTACTATTAAGTGCATGATACCTGACAACTGAGAAATGCATGAACAGAGAAGTAGTAGCACTCAGGTTAAATTTTTCTTTGAATTTCTCCTTATTATGAGTGCTCTTAAAGAGGGTGAGGGAAAAACTCATGTGGAAATTGCATACAGTGCAATATCAGATTGCAATTGTATTAAAAAACATCTTAAGCAAGAGGCCTTAACAATTTTCTTCTTAAAAATAACTTTTCCACTATACAATGTCCTTACAGTTTCTCATTACCTGAAGAAAAAACAATTTGCACCAAAAACCAGGTTGCTTGTTTGCTAAAGCTGTAGCTTTTGTTTCTTTCAGGAAACACTGGAGTTATCTGGGCTCACAGTGTGCTAAGGTTACATCTACCTCCCACTGCGGCTGTGCTGCAGTGCCATGAGACTTCGAACTATTATTTCAGTGAATTGTTTTTCGAGGCAGCTGTACAAAATGTTTGTATAGGAGGCAAGGTTTTGGGCTTTTCCTCTTTTTTGTTTTTTAAATCTCCAGACTTTCCTGCTCCATGGAATTCCTTTACTTCTGTAACAAGGAGTTTTGAGAGTCTAGTTATCTGGCATGGAAACTATTCTGTTCATAATGCTGGAGCTATGACTTGGCACTGGGAGCAGCTGCACAAAGCTCTGCTCCAAGACAGCCCTCACAACCATAATACCTACAGGTAGGCTGGGGTGTTAAGCTCCTTCAGAAACAGCTGGAGGGCCCAGAGTCAATTACCAGTTTTTCAACTTGAAGACAGTGATAGTCCCAGCTATTCTCCTGCACAGTGTAAGGAGCTCTTGCTTACATCCTCAAGCAGCTTGACCAAACTGGTTCCTAAGTTCTTGCCTCTGGTTTGACGAAATTCCAGCCTTAGAAAGGGGAGGACAGAAAGCATTAGGCATATGGTCCCCAAAAATGCAAACCAGCTAGGAGCGGGAGCAGAGCAGAAACATTGTTGGGGCTGCTGTGAATCTGGTAGCCCAGAAATTTAAGTACCTATCCAGGAGTTTGTTCTTTAAGTCTCTACAATCCTTAATTCAACTGCTAACATACAGTTGCCAATGCCAAGCAGAAGGGTGTCTGTCTGGTTGGTACCTCCCCACTGTGTATTTCACAACACAGGTGTTCTGTGCTCAGAAATCTGCCAGCAGCAGAAACTCTGAAGGACCTATGTCAGAACAGGTCATCGCTATGATCTTCTGAACGCTCCTTCAGCGGGTTCTGCAGACTGAAATCAGAGCCCCTTCCCGTTCCCCTTCACCTAGCCCTCCTCTAAATGCTTGGGAAACATGGACTGGGGATCTACGCCTTCATCCACTTTTTCCATCAGATATCTCTTAGTATCAGAGAAAGTTTTAAGAGAAAGATTGCCAAGCATAAGCAGTGATTTTTCTGGTGGGTCAGAAGTCAGTCCAGAATTATTTTCCAAGGGAAAGCACAATTCTCAGCTTGTTGTCTTCTGTAACACTCCAAGGCTCTTCATGTCTCTCCAGGAAAGGTCTTCACAGCCAGGATTTTTATCTCAAACTCTGGGCCAAAGACACTGACCTTTACTTTCAGAAACAGCAAGTGGTAGGTCTGGGTTTGGGATGTGACTGCAGATCAAAGAGCAGCTATTCCAAGTATACATCCAGGTATAGCAACTTGGATGACCTCACAGAGAGCTCTAGTCAGCAAGCTGCCCTAAGACAAGATCCATGATTATAGCACACCTAAGTTACTGAACAAGACAACAGTGAAAATATTTTATTAGGATCAATTCATCATCACCCACTAACAGAAAAAGTAAGTTCCCTAAAGACTTGTCCTATGGAAAAAGTCAGAGTGAGGCTGCAAACAGGCTGAACCTTGATTTTTAGTATTTTAAAATTTAACTTTTTAAATGTGGGGTTTTTAGTTCTGTACCATTTTAATCATGTGAGGAAGGTATTGAAAAAGCTCACTTTGGCATACGGAAAATTCACCAGCTCATCCGCAACTTTTATAAAGAAAGTTTTTCTTTTTTATATGTGTGACAATACAGTAAATGACAAGATGTAATTCAGGAAGATTCGTTTCCGTGTGAGATTCCACCCCAGTCATTTTCCCCACTCTCTACTTTTTACATCTTGTGCATGCTGTAGACAATGACTGAAAGCGAAAATGATGCAGAAACATCTACAAACTTCACCCTTCATGTTTTTAACTTTCCAGATATGGAAACTGCAATATTTGAAACAGGTTATTAGTTGTTTAGTAAGTCTTCCAGTGTACAAGATGATGGTTTGGAAATTCAGTTCAAATTACTATTGTGTTGAATGACTGTCCATGAAAGAATAGGTGGTATTACTCCTACAGAGAGTCACACTGACTAAGGTGATCTCTTAGTAAGTATTTAAGTGTTGATTATAAAGAACAGTGATGAAGGAAGACGAAAATAACTACTCAAGGACCACTACACACTTTTCCTCAGAAGATAGCTGAAATTCATCATTATTACATGGATGTAACCAGGGTAATCTGCACGACTTGTAAACCCAGAGGTTATTTTCATCTCCTGCACAAGTTAGCTACAAGTAGGAAATATTTTTGGTTTTTTAAGTGAACTAACATTTCCACATCTTGAATTTTGGTAAAACAGGGATCTAAATGTGGGGGTGATTTAGCTTTCTCACAATGACCTCAGTAAGTATCCCATAAGATGTGCAGATGGCATTAGGGATATGACTGAGTGGTGAACTTTGCAGTGCTGGGTTGGACTTGATGATCTTAAGTCTTTCTTAATCTAAAGGATTCTATGGTTCTGTTATTCCATTTCTGTTTGTATTTAACTCTTGGTGAACAGATCCTTGATACCTTTGTTCCATCACAGCTTGTCTGGTTGTTGTCATTATAAAAGTCTATGCTCCGGAAGGAAACCAAGCCCTTTGGCAACCATGAAGTTTTCACACAAAAGTTTAGGTTAGTTCTTTAATTTGTCAGATACCTTACACACCCTCTGGGAATGAAATAAACCAGTTTCACAGGCCTAAGATACATAATTTCAACTTGGTGTTTTAATATCAGTAAGAAATGGCTTTTAATAACATTGGCATGTTTACTTTATGAGTCATTTTGCCTGAATTACACAGTAACAAGCTGTCGTGATTCCATCCTGCATTACTGCATACCATCTTCTTAAAACAGATTATTACTTTTGCAAAGACAATTAACTGCAGAAATACATTTTTAGACCATCTCCACAGCTTTCTTGTTCTAGCTGACAAGCAAGTCCCATGCTATGAAAAAGAAGCAGATTTCTGATGCTGAAAGACATCATTGTCGTGCCTCTTTACTTCTTCTAGTTGAATCATGGGGAATTGTACTTGTTTTTCAAACCATTTGGCTACTGTGAGAAGTTGCTTCTCCTGGAATGAACGTCCAATGAACTGAAGCCCAACTGGCAAGCCTCTCTCTGAAAGAGCTGAAGGAACATTTATGGCTGGCAGTCCTGAAAGAAAAAAAGAAATACACATGCAAAGACTTACTATTAAACCCTTAGTTAGAGTAATTTTTGTACAATTTTAAGAGAACCAGGAAAAAACTATGTAGAGAAAAAAGACTAGCTAAAATAATTTGATTCAATTAATTGAAAGCTAGATGATCACAAGAAATGAATTAGAGAGATTTAAGGAGTCAGCATCCTCTGAAAAAGACAATCAGCTCTCCTTAGAGATTTCTGTCTCTGGAACAGATTCATTTTACCTGCAGCCCAAACTCAGCTCCAAGGTGCCCCACTTTAAAATCTAGTCTTACATTTTCAAGCATTTAATAAACTGTCCTTATACCTAGTCATCACTGTAAGACTTACAACATGGGCGTGAAATATCTTGATTCTAAAGAGAAGGTTAAACAGCTAAAGGGACCAGACATTTAAAATTACTAGGCAGGGGAAAACATAGTTGAGTTCCTGTCCCTACTCACCAGCCATGTTTGCAGCCTGTGTCAGGATGTCATCTTGAGCGCTGCGGGTCCTGTTGTCTTCTTGGATAAATTCCATGTAAGGTGCTGCATCACTCAGAGTGGTGGGAGTGAGTAAAATATCAACACCACTCCTGAAAACCTTCACAAAGTCATTGGCAATGAGACGTCTCACTTTCTGTGCCTTGACAAAGTACTTCTCATAGTTCCTAGAAAGGAATAAGGACATAAGGGCTTGACACTTTAATTCCCAAAATACAGAACTTAATTTCTTAGTTACTGCGGGAAAGACAAGCCCAGTAATCCTTTTGGATAAAGTTTTGACTCACACTGGTACTTGAGTTTTTGATATACTGGAAGCTTAGTCACCACATATGTGTTTATGCTCTCATAGCAGTGAAGCTGTCAGAGAAAGAAGAGATGAGGGCATACAGCTGAAGAAAGGTGAAGGGAAAACAAAACCCTACTTTACAATAATTAACTAAAAATCAAAATAACACTTTTATGAGCATTTGGAAATTAAACTGTGTATTGAATTTCACATAATCGTGGAAATGCTGAGTTGGAAGGGACCCGTCAAGATAATAGTCAACTCCTGGCCCTGTGCAGGACCACCCCCAAGAGTCACACCATGTGCCTGAGGGCACAACTCTGTCAGACCTGGTGCTGTGACCACTTTTCTGGCAAGTCTGTTTCAGTGCTCAACCATCCTCTGTGTGAAAAGCTGATATCAACCTAATTTCACTGTAGGGCAGCACAGCAAAGTCTAGAAATACAGAACTACACAAATCTGAAAAAGGGGAATTTATCATTTAGGATTCAATCCAGAAAGATGCCTGAAGCATATGAAAAAGTCCCATCATCAGTGGAGGACTCCAAATGGATTTAAAAGTAGGTATGTGGTTGTAGTATACTTCTCTGCTAGAATAATAAAAAGACTTTATCTTTCCCTACACGTTTTTTTTTTCCCCTTCATGTAAACATGTGATCTATGGATTCCTGTCTTTACACAATTCTGAAGCAGAAACACATTAGTCAGCTTTATGTCTATTGGTCCTTTTAACTTCGTATGCCGAACTGGTAAATGTGGAATCCTTAAATTCAGAGAAGTCCAGTTTCAAAAGTAACTGTCATCTAAACCCATAGCTATTTGGGAAAGGAAAAAAAAAGTAAAGAGAAAGAAAAGAAAAATGGAGGGGTTTATTACCAACTACTATATGACAGAGTGTTTATAGATAAAACAATTGAAATTGCCCAAAACCCACTTTGTTAGAGTAATCCAAAGATTTAAGGTTACGAAAAACAGCAATGAAAATAGTTATAATCAATAATAAACAGCAGATTCAAGTTAATAAGTTGTATCATGGGAATTAGACCTTTTCCTACAATCACTTCAGAAATCCACCTAGCTGTTAACTTCAGAAAGTCCTTAAGTGCCACATCTACATACCATTTAAAAATCTCCAGGGATGGGGAGTTCACCACTTCCCTTGACAGCCCGTTCCAATGCTTGACAACCCTTACAGTGAAGACATTTTTCCTAATATCCAAAGTAAACCTCATGGGGTACAACATAAGGCTGTGTCCTCTTCTCCTATGTATGACTTGTTACCTGGGAGAAGATACTAACCCTCACCTCACCACAACCTCTTCTCAAGTAGTTGTAGCAGGAGTGATAAGGCCCCTCCTTTTCTCCAGGCTAAACACCTCCACCTCCCTCAGTTGCTACTCCTTAGACTTGTGGTCCAGACTCTTTACCAGCTCTGTTGTCCTTCTCTGGACACACTCTGGCACCTCAATGTCCTTCTTGTAGTGAGGGGCCCAAAATTGAACACAGGATTTGAGATGTGGCCTCACCAGTGCTGAGTACTGAGGGATAATCACTGCCCTGGTCCTGCTGACCACACTATTGCTGATATATGCAAGGATTCCATTGTCCTTGGCCACCTGGGCACAGCTGGCTCACGTTCAGCTGCTCTTGACCAGCATCCCCAGGTCCTTTTCCACTGAGCAGCTTTCCAGCCACTCTGCCCCAGCCTGTAGCGCTGCCTGTGGTTGTTGTGACCCAAGGGCAGGACCTGGCACTTGGTCTTACTGAACCTCATACAAATGGCCTCAGGCCAGCCTGTCCAGATCCTCTGCAGAGCCTTCCTACCCTCCTGCAGATAAACACTCCCACCCAAATTGGAGCTGTCTGTAAATTTGCTGAGGGAGGACTCGATTCCCTTGTCCACATTGTCCCTAAAGATGTTAAACAGAACTTCCTCAACAATTACCTAGTTATTTTAAAGCTTTGAAAAGCAAGATGTAAATAAACTGTAAAAGGCAACATTTGCAGGAGACACAGATGGGTCTTCTCTACTATTTATTCTAAGTATGCTTTCTGAACCCTGCACTCTGTTCTTCAAAAGTAATTTACTGTGGAACAGGAACACTACTCCCCTGTTTGATCTCGGTGGAAGGCAATTGTGTATTCCTTTACAGAAGAGTTAACTATGTGAATTTTAAAGCAGCCTTAGGAAAGCTGATCTGGACAGTTGCAAGCAGAGGGAGCACACTTGGCAGGAATATCGGCATTCCATAAAAGCTAGTTGTTAAAGACTGACTGACAACATTCCTGTCTCTGAGAGCAATTACAAGTCACATCTGATGAATACTCTTGCTGACAGAGCTCTTTCAAAGCAAGTGCACTACAGACACTGATTACATGCCTAATATTTTTGTTAGTATCTGAACAAATTCAGACAGAGAAAACAGAACTTTTACTAACATAAATTAGGACTGTTGGGTAAGGATTGAAAACTAAAAATGTAAAATTGATCCATGCACCAGCTTCTCTACGTGAGCTGGATAAAACTCTGGCTTCTGTAAAGACATCAGTTCAGTACTTCTGCCAATGCTTCTCTTTCCCTGTACACTGAGGCAAAGAGCCGCAGTTAATTTAATTGCTTTGTCTCTGGCTTTCTCTAGAAGACCTCCCTACAATGTACCAGCAGTTTTTCTATGCAGTTTTAATGAGATTAACAGCTACAGAACTTCTAACACTAGGATAGTAATGACTTCAGTATGATTTCAATGTCATACCACAGGGTAGATTTCTGCCTAATTTAACTAATAGATGCCAATAATGCTATGGTAGGGGAAAAAAAATACCACGAAGTTGTTTTACTTATTTAATTTAGGAGGCTCACTGGTAAGACTCAGGGAAAACATTTTGGTCCATTATTAACAGTTCACTAGGTATTACAGAGCTAAAGCAATAATAAAAATACAAACAGCTACTAGTGTAAGGATAATTTGTTTTCCACGGCACGATGAACGATTAATCACCGTTCGCTCAAAAATTTGTTAACCTGGCCAAGTTGAATTTCAAGATGTTTTGCTTACTCTTTCAACAAGAAGTAGTTTCCCGATAGAATCCTTCCTCTTACAACATCATTGAAGCCTTCCCGCCGTGTTGCAGCATACATACTTTCAGTGGACTCCTTCATATCAGATCGGTGTCCTGAAAAGAAAAGGCATTTTCAATATTAATGCTTCTTGAAAGCCTTAACGTTTAGTAACATCAGGTAAGGTTATACATAGTAATACAGCAGGTCACTGTTTGCTGCAGTCTGACATGCTACTGTTCTGGAAAAACAACTAAACATATTCCTGTTGTATTATGGAAATACTAAACTATAGATTTTGAGCCCAGACACTGATATGCCTAGTAGTGAAATATATTAAAATATGTATTTATTTACACATTTTTATCTGCACAAAGTTTTTTAATCTATTCCACCTTGGAGAAATAACATCAAGCATCCAACCATGAAAAGAACATCTATAAAAACAAGCATTTTAACATGGCATCCAGCAATGTTTCTACTGCCTGAGAAAAGAGTTTTTTCAAAGGCCTTACCATATTCCAGTCCATCAAACCTGGCCATATTTGATGCCACTTCTGCTGTGCATAGCACATGATAGCAGACAATTGAGTAACGAGTGTGTGGTAGACTCACTTCAACCACTTTAGCACCTGCATTCTTAAAGAGATCAGCAGCCTTTGACCAGAGTGCCAGAATTTCACTAGACAGCCCTGGTGTATGATATTCCTTAGAGGAAAAACAAGAAGAGGAGTTATTTTACATACTGATTTACTTCTAATAGCAACCAAAACACAAATACTCCTTGCTAAAAATACACTGAAACCATTATCTCACTGCTATATGATTTAAAGTATTTATTAAAGCTTTTTGCATTTACTAAATCCTATACAATCAAGGAGTATTAAATTAACAGGATTCAGTCTTCTTAACAGTATTATGTTCATCTCAGTAGGATCAACATATGTATCACAGATCATGGAATTTCAGCAGTTTCTTCCAAAGGAGTAATTGCCTGGTTATCCCCTTATTTATCTATCAAGACTGTACTGCACTGCTCTGCAGTCATGGGTAGAAATTCCTCAGGTTTAAATCCAAAACCTAGGCCTGCTGTGAGCAGGCAAGATAAAAAGGAATGGCCACAGCATGTCAGTGGTAGCTGGCACATCTTGGTGAAACAAATAAAACCACACACTAAAGAAGAACTATAATCGATAAGTTGGGAAAAGACTTAGATTAACTACATTCCTGTTTCAGAGCCAAATTATAGATACTCTATTAAAATTCCCTGTTTTTGAAGATACTTGCTTTAGTTCTAACCCACAATATCCAGGTCGTGATACTGTCTGATTTCTGAGTAGCTACGACCCATGTTTAATGTATGCATGTATCTGTTTAGAATAACCTGTAGCAGTAGAAAAAACTGTCCAAAGGATAGGAATAATTAACCAATACCACCATTTTATATTTATCAAAATTTAAACAGTATGCAGCTGATCAATTTTCCAGGCATGTAATTTTTTCATTTCACAGATTGTGAATAATTGGTCAGTGGGCATCTCTGCTTACCAAATCAAATCTTTTGGTACGACTGTTCTATCTTAGGTTCCAGTACTGAGAATGCAACCAATAAATGTTGTTCACATTGTCTCTTTGAAGGCAGAGCCTTTATTAAATTAAAAATAGGCTAAAGTCCCAACCTTTGTTCCTAAATTTCAAGTACTCTTATAGTTCCAAACACGATTAAATTGCATACATCAGATGCCAAATTACAGGTGTCTTTCAGTTCTTATTAGAACTCTGAAAATCACATCTCCTTCTGTCATTCCATTAGCTTTAAAATTCTGCTCTGCATTAACACAGTGCCATTTAGACAAGGATCTAAAAGCTCTGCACAAATCAGTACCAAGCTCACTGCATGGGAAGACGCCAAAAGCAACTTATTTGAGGTTACAGAGGTGACTACTGAATGAGGAACAGAGAAAACCAAGAACTGAAGATCCCCATTTCCCCTGAAGTTCCTGACTGTGCTTCCCACCACGATGACAAACTGCTTTAGATGATGCATTAATGTATGCTTACTCCAAATTGCCCAAACAGGCAACAGAGCACACACATACTGCTCTTTTCCAGGAGCTCCTTGTACTGTCTTCACTGTTTCAAATCATGGGAGACTGGGAGGTGGTGGGGAAGACACAAGTGGTTTTTTGTTAGGTGTCTCATTTGTTGTTCCTGTCCACAACTGTTAACAGGATTTAAATATTACCTTTGGAATTCCTATTGAGAGCTTGCTGACATCAGTCAAGTTAGGTAGCTCAAATGGCTTAAAGTTGTCCTGAACTGTGGTAGAGTCCTTAGGATCATGTCCAGCAAGTGAACCTGAAATATGACATGACATGTTAATATTAGTTAGAATTCAGTTTGTTTTGAGGAAATGTTGTAAACTAAGACATATGATGTAGTAATACCTAACAAAACTGCTGCGTCATCCACACATCTGGTTAGGATTCCTGGCACATCCATGGAGTTCACTAGAGGAATGAGACCATGGCGAGAGATCAGTCCATATGTTGGCTTTAAACCTACAACACCACAGTGTGCAGCAGGGTTTCGGGTAGATCCGCCTGTGTCTGACCCTAAGGCTCTAAGGTTTCAAAAGGATCATCATTAGTAAGATAATTCAGAACATTTCCAAATCATAAGAATGTGTGGCTTTAAGATGCATGGATTTAAAACTCTGCAAATTCTTCTAAATCAGAAGTCATTATCACACAGCCTAAATTCCAGTCTGCTCCCTAAGTCTGTTTTTTATCTATTCTTTGATTTTTCTTAGGGTCTTTGAGTTTGCCATTAAGAGAGTCCAGTTCTCTTCACAAAGCAGAGGCAGATAGGTAGAATTCAGACCATCTGAAAAGGGCCCCAAATATCTTCTGCCTTCTCTGTTGGTCTGTATACAAATTAAGAACGACACTTCTTGCCCCTAACAAGAGGGCATACTTTGGAAAGTCTTATGATTTTTTTCCTGTTTCCAAACCTACAAAGACTGGATTAGAACTCCCAGTTTACAGTAGCCTAGGTACAATTAAAACACATTATTATTATTGTTGTTATTGTTGCTATTATTATTATTGTTACTTTGAAGTTGACTTCCTTTTTTGTTCACAGTTGAAACCTTGTTCTTCCTAAACTGAAATTTTTATTTCAAAAATTGTATTGAAATGAAACATGCTGTTCTCCTGTTTTTAATAAATGTAACTCAAGCAGCATAAAAAAGATAAAGCAGTTTTCATTCAAATCTTTGCTAAAACCAATTTAAACTTCAGAAACAGGTATATTTTCATTGAAGTGAGTATATGACTTTTCTCATAGGCATTTGTTTCTGAGATCGCTGAACCAATTCAACTGACTTTCCTGAAGTGGAATTTTGGACTTCCAAATCTCAAACTGAAAATACAAAGACTGGCAGCATTCTTGGTGTTTGAAAGACACTAATAGGGTGGATATACAATAGGTTACAGGCAATAAAATATCTTGACAAAAAAATCTCCCTGATCTGACAATGTGCTGAGCAGTGCAAAATGGGAGTCCAACTACATAAGAAAAGATGCCAGACCCTCTCATGATCAGCCCATTCTGGCTCAGGATAAGGACCAGCAGTCCCTGGGAATGGCTGCACAGAGTTCAATTTCAACAGTATTAGAATGTTGAGTAGGTTATATCCCACTAAAGGGTAAGGAGATAAAGAGAAACATAATTTTAAAAAATAATTTAAAAAGCTGTAATCAACATTAGCAAGAATATTTTAACAACAAAATAGATGCTTGTAATGTCGTCTATGGATAAAAAAGGATAAAGTAACTAAAAAGCATTTTTAATCACCTTCCAATTAAAAGCACAATTGAAATAATCTTTTATAAAACATACTCTAGCATGTAGCTCTAAAAATTGCATAAAATGCAAGGTGTAAAGGTTTGCAATTAGTTTTCTTTTAACAATCAGATGCGGAAGATAGTACAGACAACTGATTTGCTAAATAGTGCTTTGCTATTTCATACAGTTGATTATTATTATTAAAATAATCCAGCTTGTTTAAATTCCTTTAGGAAAAAAACCCCCAAACAACCATGAACACGCATTGTCTAAAAAAAACCAAACAACAACCCCAACACTAAAACTGTCTTCTGACTTAAAAACAGGAAAGTTTGTAAGTATCTATATAGTGAATACTCTGTACTCTTTTGTTACATCAGTGATTTGAAAGCTTTTAGGTCCTAAATCTCATGTACTATTATGTAACTATCCTATAAAAACAAAGAAGGGGAGGAAAGATTATTATACTGTTACAAATTAAGGGATCTCCTAATTTGCTGAATTACATTTTCAGTATTTATTTGTGTAATGCCCTTAGTGAGGAAGAGGATGCATCACACAAACCCCGTAAGACTTTTTAAGAGATTATGTGGGAATAAGAATAAAACTGTCATTCCTTTACTGCCATTATAATTCTATTTCATGCAGTGCAAAGTGGTCAAACCACTGAATAACACTTGAAATGAGTAGGCCTAAATTTGCCTGCATGGATTAATTCTGGCTTCATGATATGCCACAAATAACCTAGGGATGCTGAAATAAATTCTTGCCTGCCAGTGCCAATAATTCTCCTATTTCATACTAGCTTATGAGAAAATGATGAAATTAAAATATTCCAACATCTTCTGAGACATCTGGTGAAAGACAATATAAAAAGCCTCTTACGCAAAACATGTGAAAGACGACACAGCAGCCGCGCTGCCTCCTGAGCTCCCTCCTGTTATTACCCAGTTAAAGTCTTTGTCTTCAGAATGGGATTTTGGGACAGACTTTTCCCTGTACTGTCTTGAATAACTCCAGGGATTTCTGACTGGTCCAAATACTCCATCCGTACTCCCAGATCTAAGACAGTCAGACAGGATAAATATAATCAGAAGTGACAGATGATACACTGCAGTCACCCATTTAATTTTTTTTAATCCAATTCCTCCTTGGTCATCCTCACAAATTCAATTTCAACACAAAAAGACTGGTGTACGTAAATCCTTATGCAGTCATCTTCAACAAAATCATACACAACTGTAAAATTTATAGCTCTTCACCAGTCTCTGACACAGAACCTGAACTGATATCTAACTTCTGCCAATGCCACTGAAAATAACACAGTCACAAAGACATAAAAATTATTTAAGCTGTGTAAAAGTAAAAGAGCACATCTGCTTCAAAACAAAGGTATTCTGTTTTTCCAACCCTGTATTTGATGCAAGATCACGGTCATGAGGAAAAACATGCTGCTAGAAGTGGGGAAACAGCTCCACAATACCAGGAACAAGCACTTCTCTGAAATGACACACTATTACCCACCCTGTAGACCTCTGCACAGGCCACAGTTCACTGGAACAAAATGCCAGACTGGCTTCTCAGAAACTGGTCTCAGTCAGTTTGTGGTCACCTAAGTGTGAGTTACCACCAGAAGCCAGGGGCAGGGGGTACTTTCCTGCTTCCTCAGAACCTCCACCCCATGCTCCACCTGACTTCAAAGTGCCAGTGTCATCAGCCAAACCATCAGACAGAGCGGGCATCAACTGAAAACCAATCTTATTGAGACATCATTACTTTAGAGCTGGAACTCCTCCCTGATCAAGAGATCATGCAAACAACACAGATCAGAAATGAGAAGCTGGTATTGGAATAAGCCTTTTTAGGAGAATCCTGTGCTTTAATGAACTTAGACTAGTTGTACTACTGCATAATCAGGTTTTTCCCAAGCTTTTTGCCTGCTCCTCCTCTGAAGAATGGCTTTTTTAACACAGAAATTACTTTATTCAAAACAATACAGTCAAAGTATTTCCACCCCATCCATGTGACTTTCCAATCAAACTCCTGACTTTGGTTTTAATAAAACCAAAATACAGCACTTACTGTTTTTTGTAGGTAACTAAAGTCCCCGAGACTTCCTTCCAGACCTATCAGTGATTCCCATCCCTTACAGATCGATGCTGTTCTCTGCTACAGTTTGGCTGCCTTCACTGATTTGCAGAAGAATCAATTTGTAAGAGTATTTTTCAATGTGCTCCTGACAAAAAGTCACCAACATAAGCTCAGGAAACTTAAAAGCATTGCTCTAGATTAGACCGTGTGCAGCAAGTCAGGGAGTACTCATACAAACTACCCCAGAGGCCGACCTTCAGAAGCAGTGACTGCCACTGGGGGCATGATAATAATTACCTATGGGCAAAAAGCCATCAGTAAGGAGAGAGAAAAAGGCAGCAATTAACTGTGTTGTGACCAATTCTACTAACACACTACTGAATCTAGAAGAAGGCCACTTGTTCTTGGCCTTCTGCAAAGGCTGGACCACTTCCTGCCTCTCGGGCACAGCTACATTTGAACACTGTGTTCACAAAACTCAGCGTCTGTATCATTTACACAACACTATAAATGCTCAGGGAGAAGTTCATGCAGCTCTGTGTACCCTTCCAGTAAGTATTCATTATTGTCTCACCTCACAGAAACAGGAGTTAAGGATTACAGGTAGATTGGAACAGATGGTGTGTATGCTATTTTATATACAATCACACATTAAAAATAATAAACATCACTCACCCCATTGCAAATTCATCTAGGTTTGTTTTACCTAAAAGCACAGCTCCCTGATCCAATAATTTCTGAACTACTGTAGCATTGTAAGGAGAAATATAACCTGAAAACAAGCAGAACAATTAAGAACAACTGGTAAGATACAAATTATTTTTACAAGTAGCTACTCTGAACATTTTGAAGTTGTCATTACCACTTAGACCTTACATAACCTAGGATGAGAGCTATGATAGTGACATGAGATCTCAGGTAGTAACCAATTCATTTTGTGAATGTTGACAGGGGTTTCTCCACTCCCACCTTCATCAGGAACAAGGACATCACTCCTAATACTCATTGGAATCAATCACAACAGGTCTGAGGATGTGCTTTAAGGAAGAGCGTCTCAGGTAATAGAACAATTTTCACAACAGCAAAGTCATATTTTGTTTCTTTTGCTATTAAAAAAACCATGACCAGATTACAGTTTTGCTAATTTACTTGTGCTATCTTCCACAAGGATTAATATAAAGTTTTACTTTGTATAAAATCAAACAGATATAAGAAATCTTTTCTACTTTTGCTTTTACTATAAAAACATTGTAATGCCTTAAAAACCTTCATGGCATGCTAATAGAAACAATGAGTTCAGGAAATTTTTAAAAATGCCTTAAAAGCATTACAGAAAGTGTTTGTATATTGTGATTGTTAATGTCTATTCTTCCTACAGCCATTCAAGAAAACTATTTAAGTCAACAATTATAAACAGAACAACAACAACAAAAGGACTGTCTTTCGATTTTGCAAGGGAGAATATTACTGACTGCCCTCCTCTAGACCTAAAAGCAATGTGAAGGAAAATACGAATTTTGGAACCATTTTATTCCGGTATATAAGTTTTTATTATAACTGTTGTTAAGTGCACGCAAATATAAATAAAGCGATAACGTGCTCAGAAAAAGAAAAAGATGCATCTGTAATACCAGATAAAGTCGACTGGTGAAACTGGATAAATGTATTTCCTTGAATGACTCCAGCTCATTTTTTGAAAATACCTGGATTTCTGGAAGACTCCACTCCATAAACCCTCCAAAGAGCAAAAGAATTTACTTTAAAAGCTTTACTGTACCTTTTAGCATATTTGATGCACATGTTGTCTCAATGCCAGCAGTATTAAAGTTATCTTTTACTGCAATAGGAATTCCATCTAGAATGCCCAGTGGCTGACCTGCATTAGGAACAATTGTAAGACAACAGAGATTAAAGCAAAATGTGCTATATATATAGTGTTCTCATCAATTACCGTTTATTTTACATGTCCCTTTGGGCGGTTTCTGGAAGCAAGATTGCTCTCCACTTGGCATTTGATGGTTGATTGTTCCATTTTCAAGAACCATCTTCCATTCCAACTCAAGCATTGAGCACTCTGCCCAAACCAGACCTGGCCTCATAGAGCAGAGCTCAGCAAATGTGTCTAAGCCTTCCAGACAGGCAGCTGCTTTCATCCAGGTTGGCTATCCCAAAGGAGTGCAAACCTCTTCCAATTTAAGCCATAGGTGCTGCTAAATTCGCTCCATCACTAGGCTGGGAGCCATGAACTTGCCTACCTGACGTACAAAGTAGACGTGACCTGAAAAAATCACTGAAGCAGTGAAAATCTTTTCCAAGTGATTATCCATCATCCAAAAAAACCAGAACCAACAAACAACACCACCAAAAAAAAAACCCCTAAAGGGCCTACATCAGGAAGCAAAACACCCTGACTGACAATTTTCTTAAGCTGCCAGAGGACAGGAAGAGCCACCTACAGAAGAAAACAAGTACCCTATTAGGTGAAAATTTACCTTTCTCGTCTTTCTTGAAAAGGAAAGGAAAATTAGGATGGTCAGCCTCTAAATGCTGCAGATAACAGGACTCTAAGTCGGTCTGTTCACCAGCTGTTGTGCAATTAATGAAACTGCTTTATTTTAATTTTCTTTCTTAATTAAAAACCCGACAGGCTGTGCCAGGTGTTTGTCTATCCCAGTCAGGAGGCCTGTGAACGACCACTGCATCTGCCTATTCATGGTACCTGTTGGCTACACTCCAAATGAACTGCTGAAGGAGAGCAGCAGCAGGCACCCAGTAGCAGTGCGGTCCAAGAGGCACAGAGTCTATTTAACCTCCAGTGCCTAGTTTGGTTCAGGTTCTGCCTCTGATTTTGGGACTATATACTCTCCTAAGAGCCAAGTGCACATCTACGAGCACCCATGGAAACCACAAGCGTGAGCCTAAAACCTCACGAGTCAAACCAGTCGACATCCCCTTTTAAAAGCAAAAGTGCTTTGTCCAACACCGATAACTCCTCCGCAGCAGCTTTCTAAGCAGTAACATTATTTTCAAACCAACATACCTCTTTTATATCTTTCCTCTGATTCTTCAGCCTGCTTCAAAGCGGTCTCTTCCGCTACAGTAATGTAGGCATTCAGAAACTTGGTACTTTTGATGAGGGCCAGACACCGCTGGCAGAGCTCCGTGGGAGTGACTCGTCCTTCTTTCAACGCCACCGACACCTGAGAGAGTAACCCGTCTTTCAGGGCAGCCGGGTGACAGAGGCCGTCGCGCCGGGGCGGTACGGGGAGAAAGCGCGATCCCTGCTGAGGGAAGGAGCCCACGGGAAACGCTGTCCCGGGCCGCGCCGGGGAGAGGAACGCGAGAGGATCTCGGTCACCTTACGAGCCCGCTCCGCTCCTCGGCACCCCCCCGGCAGGCGGGCAGGCCCCACTCACCTGTCGGAGAGATGTACGCAGCATGGCTCCCCCTTCCCGCTGCCTTCTCACGGCCGCCGAGCGACCCCAACCTTTCCTCCGGCGCGGCGGCTGCGCGCCGCCATCTTTCCTCAACACCCGGCGGCGCCATTGGCAGGACCGCCAAGAAAGCGGCCGCCCATTGGCTGCGGTGCCGCCGGGGCTGAGCGCTGAGGGCAACGGGAGCGACCCAGCGCAGGCCCCGGCCCGACCCCGAGCCTTATCCCCGTCGCGATCCCGGGGCCCGGCCCGGCTGCCCCGGCCATGCTGTCATGGGCAGCGGCGGGCGGGCGGGCGCTGCGCTGGGCGAGTGGCCGTGCACTGGCCCGCGGGTTCCGCGCCTCTCCGCGGGCGCGGACCGCCATGCCCAGCTGGGTCATAGACCGGTACGGCAGCAACGAGGTGCTGCGCTTCACCAGGGACATGATGTTCCCCATCATACACTTCCCGAACGAGGTCATCATTAGGGTTCACGCTGCGAGCCTGAACCCCATCGACCTCAGCATGAGAAGTAAGTGCCGAGGCCGAGCAGCCGCGGCCGGGCTGCCGGGATGGCAGGGCTTGTGCTGGGGCTGCGACTCCAGTGGCCCCCGGCGGCCCGAGTGGCGCCAGGGCCTCGTCCTGCCCCGGCAGACACCTGTCTCGGCAGTGTCCAGGGGTGCCTCAATACACGTTTCCCCGAGACCTGTGGAAAACCGCCGCCGCCTCTTGGAAGCATAACTTCTTTCAGGTTCTCGGGGAAGAACGATAGAAAAAGATTTTTCGAATTCTTAGGGAAGAACGATACAAAAAGCCACTGGCAAAAGTGTGTGTGTTGCGAGAATGAACTTTTAATTGAGCGACTGTGGTGCTGCTCTCTGACCGAGAGATTTGCCCGTCCAAGGAGCAGCATTCCCCCTGAGTGATGGCCGGATTTTCCCATCTCTTTGAGGTGAATGGGGCTGGATGTCCCAGTTGCTGCCAAGTCGGCATGTGCGACCTAATGCAAATCCTGAACTGGCATCTGGCGACCTGCTGGCATCCAGCCCAGGAAATCTGTATCTTTCACTGCCCAACTCTTTGTATTTGACACATTTAATCAGATATTTCTACTCAGTTTCTAGGTTTGAAACATGAGAAGGAAGTTGTGGTAGTGGAATCCCTTATAATTAATTTGTAGAAGTGCTTGCATATTGAATCAGATTCAGTAGAATAAGCAAATGTATCTGCAAGAGGCCTACTGACAGAGCTGTAATCTGTATTTTGAGTCTCTAATAAATGAATTTTTAAAAATCTTTGTATGTAGTTGGGGGCTTGGCAATGGGACATTTGCTATCAGAGAATTCCTTTAGACACTTTCAGTGTCTAAAGTGTTAAGACACTTTCTAGCATGATAGGGCCCCTAGGCAGACATATCCAAACACATGAATGGGCATACATGTCCAAATGCAGGCTATTTTTAGGCTAAGCACAGTTATTAAATGGGTAATTCTGAGACTTCACAGCATTTGTTTGTTGGTTACTGATTAGAAGTCCAGGTTACGCATCTTAGGAGATATGCCTTAATATTTTTTTCCAGTACTTTATTTGAAAAGACAGATTGAAAGCTTGGAGTTCTTTTGGATTTGTAGCTTTTTGATGGTGTTGGGAAATGGAGCACTTGCAGCATTTCCAGTGGACTTGGAATTTCTGACAGTGTTATCACATACTAAATACTTTTTTAATGGAGAGTCATTTTTTTATAAGTAAATTAGCCAGAATGAATTTTACTCTTTATTTGTAAAATCTGTAAAAGTATAAAATATTGGAGATTCTTTGCATGCTTCAGTTATAACAGAAATGAGGCACATTGTGTATAGACTATACTTTCTAATTGGACTTGTACAATTAATAAATGAACACTCAGTGTGGTATGTTGTGGTTGATCCCATGTTTTGCAGGTGGTTATGGTGCAACTGCGTTAAATATGAAGCGGGATCCCCTGAAACTCAAAACCGGCGAGACTGAATTTCCACTAACACTCGGTCGAGATGTCTCTGGTGTTGTTATGGAATGTGGACTGGGTGTGTCTTACTTCAAACCTGGAGATGAGGTGATACCACCAGTCTCTTATTTAATTCC
>VZRN01005002.1:684032-751606 GCA_013397935.1 Dasyornis broadbenti | reverse complement strand
TTTTTTTTACTTCCCCCCCCCCCCCAATATTATATAGTTAAAATATACTATGAGATTTTCGGCATTCATTTTCCTCTTTAATTGTTTTTTTAGTGCTGTTACACTTTACTGACAGTAAATTCCTAGAATACTTTCTTCGCTTCATTTTTTCTCTGAAAAACAATGTTCTTTCAGAGTCTTGCTTCTGCAAGTTAATTTCCCGTCTGTGTTTTAGTTTTTGGTCCATTTCAGTGGTAGCAATAGTGGAATTTATTTGTTTATAAGTGCACACTCAAAATGCTGCTTTGTTTCTAATTGAAAATAGAATTTTAACAAGAAGGGATTTGTTTTTATTTTTCTTGAGTAACTTGGAGTAGGAACTTTGGTATAACCCAAGAAGCACTTCATGAGTGCCCACTCTAATACTGATACTGTTTGCTTTCACCGTCACCAATTGCTTTCACAGTTCACCAGTTTTAGTATAGCAAATCCTGATTCCATGCCATCCTCACCCCTGTAATCTGGGCTTTCCGGGCTTGGGAGTAGTTTAGGGGGTTTTAGAAATTATATCTTATACACAATGCAGTGGTACAATTTATTTACATAGCCCTCCAGTCCTTCATTTAGTCAGTTTTGTGATTTTTTTTTTTTTTTTTTAATGTAAAGTAAGCTAAAACCGGTTTCTGATAAACAGTGAAGACATTCTGTAAAGTAGAAAAAAAATGTCTTTAACAAAGGAAACTTCTGCGTCCATACAATTGTGTGCAAAGTTACAAAAATTGATAGTTGTTTTCTGTTTGGTTTTAGGTGTGGGCAGCAATTCCTCCATGGAAACAGGGCACTCTGTCAGAGTTTGTGGTAGCCAGTGGAAACGAGGTAAACTTTCCAAACTGTGGCTAACAGACAAAACCTCAAAGTTGTAAAGACTGGCATTTTTCTTCTTCAGTATCTAAGTAAATTTATTTCTTAGTACTTGGATTGATTTGTACTCCAACTGGTTTTGAAGATAGCTGAAAATGTGCAATACATAATCTGCAATTCAGTAAAGCTTCCTGAAATATTTCAGTGTCACATAGGAGCTGTTGTGTGACTTAGATATGATTTTATTTCAGGTTTCTTTTAAGCCAAAGTGTCTCAGTCACATAGAAGCTGCTGCCTTACCATATGTTGGTCTCACTGCATGGTCTGCACTTAGCAAAGTGGGAGGACTAAACCAAAGTAATTGTAGTGGGAAAAGGTAAGTAAATAGTTCCGCTGCTAAAACTAAAGCTTTTCATTTTTATATTGATGAGCTGCTTCTAAGACATGTCCATCAGTGATAAAGTGTTATACTGTGACATTCATAAAGATCAGCTGCCTGAGGATGCTGGGTTCAGTCTTCACAGCTGCCGAGAGAAGCTTCTTTAGTGGGAGGCTCAGATGAGGTCCCTATATAGGGGTAAAAAATGCCCAGAGAAGTTGTGGGTGCCCCACCCCTGGAGGTGTTCAAGGCCAGGTTGGATGGATCTGTGGGCAGCCTGGTCTAGTGAGAGGTGTCTCTGTCCTCAGCAGGGTGTTTGGAGCTAGATCATCTTTGAGGTCCTGTCCAGCCCAGGCCTTTCTATGATTCTGCGATTAACCAGTGTATATCTAATATATGGGCTATATAGAAAATTTAAGGATGTTATCTCCAGGAATTTATAGGGACTTTGCCTTTCTGCCTGTTACGACAGCTAGCGAAATGCAATATCCTCTTAGTTATACTGGCAACTCACCGGCAGCTTGAAAAGCCCTCTCAAGGACAGAGGTGTGGTTCACTCATTCCCTGCATTTGTGGGCCATTTGGAACAGACTGGTTTTCCAGATTTTTAGAGAAAAATGAGCAGGTGACTGACTCTTACTTGACCTGCAGACCAGAACTTTGATGAGGTCAGGAATGCAGACAAGAAGAGGAGAACATGCAAGACGAGCAGCCAATCAAATCGAAAAATTTACTTTGTTTATCAGTCTATTAATCTGACAATGGCAGATGAGGAAAAATGTAGTGAAAGATTGGAGTAAATACATTTTTCTCCTGATAATTGAAATTTTCAGTTATTTTGACCTTTGGATGTTTGAGTAAACAGATAGCAAGATCTTCAGAATGGAAATAAAAGGAAAGGTAAAACTATGGGAGCTGAAAAATAGTAGTTAAAATTACTGTGCTGCATCAAAGATTTAGGTCATAAAGTAATTATTGGCAGTAGGAGTCTGGATGCCTGACCTCTTCTTATCTTAGCTGATACTTTGCAATGCAACACATTGCAAAAGACACTAGATCTATGGAAATTCTTCACCCACATCTTAAGAAGACAATTGAGTGAGGGTTGTTCGTGTGTCAGAGTGAACTTCATAATGAAAATATTAAGTAATTGTTTTTTGTAAAGATAAACAATATTTTGAGAAAACAAAATTGCGAAGTTTAAAGGAGTTTCAAAGAGACATCACTGAAATTAACTTCCAACTAGTAATAAAATTCTAGATAAGATCACCTTACTTTTTATTTTTCAGTATTTAGATTTTTTATCTTAACTTTCACAGGTAAATAGAATTAACCTAAAGATACATTGATAGGCTAGCCTTGTTTAAAGTGTCTTTCCAATCTTCAGGTAAGTGTTTAGATTGTTAATAGTAAAATTCAAACTGTGTTTGTAATGTGTCTTTATATTTAATATTTACTTTTATGTTCCAAATAAATTTTTAATTACTCTGTCAGCAAAAACCCCATTTTAATGTACTTTAAAATATTATATTTCCTATCTATAAATTTTGAACTGTAAAACCAGCAGCGAATGACTTATGTGATGTTACCTGTTTTCCCGTGAAAAATTACTTGTAGGAAAGTATTTAAAGTGCATTGAAGGGGCTCTGCAAAATGATATTCCATGAACTCTCAAGACAGTAATTCAAAAATACAGGAATTTATACAACGTTTCTTAATTTCTTTAGATTATATTTTTGGTAAGAAGTTACCTACATGTGTGATTTTATGTCAGGCTTTTTGTCTCCTGTAGTTGTATGTAAATAGCTACGTAGAAGGGTGTATATGCACATAAAAATGTATCTTATTTTGACAGAGCACCTGTATTCCTTGATGAAAGCTACTTCATTGGTGCTTTTTTGCAGTGTTAAGACATCTTAAAAGCTGCGAGATTTTTCTGTTGGTGTGTATTGTTCTCTTTGCCTCTTTTAAGGCATTAGCATGGGCCAACCAGAAATACTTGCTAATAGTGCAGTGTCTGGCTGTACATTGATCTGACAGATTATCTGCGCCATCTACACATACTTTCACAGGTTATGTTTTTACAAGTTACCTGAAGTGTGCTCTCATTGTTTGTGAAGCCTCTTGCTTCACTGCCGATTCCAGTCATTTTTCCATAGCTTTTATTGTATACCACTGTAATTAATGTCAATATTCTTGTATAAGCTAAAAGTGAATGTTCTTCCTACCCTAAATGTTCAAAATGACTCTGTTGTGTTGAAGTTTTCTGTGGATACCTGGAGAACTTCTCATATGTGCCACCGACCTAACTGTTTCAGTAGAAAGGGGATATGCTTGTTCAACATTAGCTATTAAATATCTTGCTTTCTGTATTCACGAAATGCATGATAAAAACAAACTTGACAGTTTGAGAGGTTCTTCAAAGTGCTTACATTGCTATTGAGTAAAAGTCTTTATGTAAATACAGAGGCAATATCTTAGACTTTCATGTATGCTGGGCAGAGATGCTGGATTCTGTTAATGTAAGCTACCAAATGTACACTCCTGGTTTATATTTTTATTATTTTTATATTGTCAGAAGGGAGGAAAGCCTGGGGTACAAATATTCATTTGTTCTTCTGAAAGAATTGGTTCTCTTAGATCTCTGTCCAGGTCTGATGATTTGTTAGTTTGTTCCGTGGTGCACATAGTTACTTGTATATTAGTTTACTCCTGATCTCACCCTTGCAGTGAAAACAGGTCATTTCTATGTTATGTTTTCCCCTGGCTGTGTTTTCCTGTGGTAGTGCAAACAAAACTGTTCCTGCTTGGGGATTTGCCACCATCTGTGGTCCTTCAGTACTGTCCTAACAGGTACTACACCTTCAAATACTCCCCACTTACTTGTGTGTCTTGCTGTTGTCGGCACTGTAAAAATGCTGATCTGTTGACCTGCTGCACACAGATCTCCTGTGCAAACGTAGTTTGTCTCAGAAATGAAGAGCTTACTTGAAGTCACTATGTGTGGAGAGAGTTTTAATAATTAGAAGGTGTGGTAGAAGATAGCCCATATAATGTAGGGACAAACCAAATCTGGAAAGTATTTCTGCCTGAAGAATCTTGAGGGCATTTATTGAAGGGGAAAATAAAAAAAATGTCCTAGTCAAGCTGCTCCCCAAACTGAAAATGTTACCTAAGTCCTTTGAGTAAATTGTACATTTTAAGATGACAGCTTTCCCCAAAATGTGTAGTAGAAGAAATGCCCTTTAACTAAGGAGTAAAATTGTAAAGGCGGTTTGAAAAGGTTTTTTTGAAAGGATTTCATTTTGACTGTCCTTTTTAAGGATAGAGATGGGCTTAACCATCTTGAGTGTAGTATCCCAGAGCCTTTTCAAGTATAATAAAGTTGAAATATGCATGTTGCTCCGGGCATCTGTTGTTAGAAGCCTGGTTCTGAGGATAAGTACATTTTGGCAGATTTAAAAGCTGCAGGCATTGTGGTTTCATATTCTTAATCTGAATTTTGCAGCTTGGATCAGTGAAATGGGAGGGAACAGAGTCTGATCAGTTACAAAAGAAGAAGCATTTTCAAATAGATAGTGTGACCAAAGCCAAGTCTCTTAAACTACTTCAAAGAACTTTTGTAAACTGAGACTCCAGATTGTATAGTACAGTTTTGTACTGCAAAAAGCAATTTCCTTCAACATCCTTCACTGTGAGATTTAAAACAGGAATGTCACCAGCTTCTGAAGATTCTGAGTTTTTTCTGGCAAGCAGAAACTCTGAGAAACATGATGTTCGCCAATCCTATGCCAGGACTTCATCTTGGATCTTCCTTTTGTTCTAGTATTAGCAAATGGATCCAAAGTCCAAGCACTGTTTGCATCTTGATCTGCAAGGTTTTCTTGCTAATTCACTTTCTGATGTTTATTTATTTAATATAATATTTGGATGAAATCTTTGAACAGTGATTAGGCGTGTAGGAATTAGGTCCTCACGCGAGTAAACTTGTATTCAATTTTTTTTTAATTTTAGGGTGATCAGTTAAAATGAACTTTGAATTGCTAATAATTTGGTAATATACTCTTTCATTCTCTTGCTTGTGTGCCAGTTTCCACAACCTGGCATTTTCAGGGTCTTCTTGAGGTGTACTGGACAGAACTAGAAAAATTCTACTGCTTTTTTCTAAAGAAAAGGACACCTATCTTAATTTAATAGAATGTGAACTTGTTAATACTGAGGGTACTTCATTGTATTTTTGTCTTTTACATAAATATTATGCAATAGGGTAAAATTATGTTCCATATATTCTGCAGTTCACAGTCTCCTTAAATAATGGGATGACTAAACTACTTTTTCTCTTAGATAAGGCTGATTTTTGTAAAATTTTGGTGAATAGGAACTTTTTCTTTAGGAGATATGACAGTGGAGTCTGGGAGATAGAAAGAACTCTTAATTGATTTTGTCCCAAACTAAACAATTATGTTAGGGAAAGTGAGGACAGGTACAGGGGTTTGGGGTGATAAATGTTACTACCTGACAGTTCCACTGCCTGCATTTAGTGGAAAGCACATTATGAGGAAGTCTCTTCAGCTGCGCTGAGATAATGCTTTTGGCACAGGACACATGATCAGCAATCTTAAGTCACATTTTTGGCTGGCTGAACAGTTGACCATTCTTGAATAACATTGAATGACAAAACCAATCTTTCGCTAAAAATAATTCAGTGTCAGAGATGTATAAAAAATTAGAATACATAGTTACTCTAGAATTTATTTAAAGGACTATTAAATATATTTTAATTTTCTCTTACAGAGTATTAATTTTAGGAGCTTCAGGAGGAGTTGGTACATTTGCTGTACAGGTAATATAAACCAGCATGCCCAGGATGAATCTTCAAGCATTTCAGTATGAAAAAAATTAACAGAAGGGAATTCAGAGAAGGAATAGAGAAATAGCAAGCTACTGATCAATCTGTCTGATCGAGCTGATTGATATTTCCAAAAGTAAAGTATTTTCAGATTTATTGCTTTCCATTTATTATGTTGTATTATTTTAAAGTAGGAAGCAGGGACTTTCAAAGAAAGGAGTTGTGTATAAGATCACATTTCACAATTTGGGTGCAGGAAATCTCTAAGTGATGTAGTTTGTAATATGTAGCCTGTTCTTATTATCTTTCACTCAGCTCTGCACTCTAAGTACAAACAGAACTTGGTGTGTGAGTAGAAAAACTGATGGAGAACGTACTTACCACAACTGCTGTAGTTGGTCAAATGATGCGAGAGGCCTCCAGGCTTTTGTTTGCAGTAAATGTAAAGGATAGAAGCTTGGATTTACTTTCCCTCACTGTCCTTGCCCTGCTGCCCTTTTGTCTGTTGTTGTTCCAGTAGCTCTAAAATTTGGAAAGTCAACATGCTTTTTTGTGTATCCATCAGTTGTGGAATATCCTCTTTCATGCTCTCAGTTAATTTGGGGGCTTTGATTCTAATCAGTGTCGTCTTATGCTGAAACGTCTTTCTCTCAAGAATATAAAAAAAAAAAATACAGAAGTTAGGTGATTGCATCACTGTTTTCCATATTACTAGACCATAAACACAGTGGTTTTAAAGAGTTTTACAGCAGAATGTTTTTGTGGTATACTATCTGCCTGATCCATGATAAAGAAGGTGGCTTTCAGTATGAAAGGCTGACCAACCACTGACTAGTTACAGTTTGTAACTGATTAATTGTGGATGAACTGCATTAATTAATCCAGAATAAAGGTACAAAGTATTACTGTGAATGAAAAAATGAGATGCCAAAAGAGATAAATAACTAGCAAAAATCCTTTTACTTTGCTGTAGTTTTTGGAATGGAAGATAACCTGATGTTGTCCCTGTGGTAAATCAGAGATGACTTCCTTCTTGTTACTAGTACTTAACCTATTTACTGTAATAAGTACTTAAATGGCATATTTAAAAATATTTAATGGTAGATGTCTTGGCGGTTTGATAGATGAGCAACTTGGACAAGTACCTCTTGGTTTATGTTTAGCTGGCAGATTCAGATGGCAAACTGAGAGCCTTATTTGTCATGAGACCTGGCACTAAAAAACCCCCACACCCCTTCCTTCACACCAGCTCCTCCTTCCCCACAACCACCTTAAATATTGATAAATTGTAGCCATTGTTTTATTTTGTCTGTGGGATTTGTGGCAAATTATCCTGTATTGAAACAGTCTCCCTACTCCCTGTTAAAGGTGCTCATTTGTTATCTAAATATAATGAGACTTTGGCTTTTTAAGTTGTTCTCAATATTTCACAAAATTTTAATCCTTGGACTTCTTTTTTTTTATACTTTTTTTTTAGCTAATGAAGGCCTGGGATGCTCATGTGACAGCAGTTTGCTCTCATGATGCCAGCACACTGGTGAAAAAGCTTGGAGCAGATGATGTGATTGATTATAAATCTGGAAATCTGGAAGAGCAGCTTAAAACATTACCCTTGTGAGTGTTTGTGTTGCTTAATACTGAGATGGAGTTGGCGGTCAGACCTTCTGCCTTTTGATTGCTTGACTCTATCAGAAATCTCTCATTTTCCCCCCCATTTCTAAAGCATTATTTTGTAAAGCAGATTCACCTTTTTGAATGCAGTTTACAAGTGAGTATGCCCAGCACAGATTTCATTGTAAGATTAAACCAGGTAATTGGTCTTGTGGAGACAAACTCACTTCCATGTGCTTTTCTTCAATGTCTGTGATATAAACAGTTTTGTAGCTTCCATCTAAGTATCTTGGAGAATATACAATGCATGAATAAATTAAAATAAGTCTCTGAAATCCTGAGTGAGGCTGGTAAATATAAAATTGATCTTGTAGAGGGAAGAACTATATCATAAAGCAATGACTTGCCACTATGCAACCCAACTGGGAGTAAGTTTCTATAACATTGGGTACACTGCCTCTGATAAACAATCACACTTATCTTGTCACAGCAGCTATGTTTAAACTAGCTTGGGAGTTTTCTCCAGAACAGAAGTATTTTTTGCTTTTGTAATCTTTCCATGTGTTTAAACGTAGTCTACTGTGACTTGTATTTCAATATGGTATTTACACTGCTCTTTTTAGCTGGATTGAGCTAACTTTCTGGAAGGGGAAATAGAAGCTGCTCAGTCTGGGAGAATTTTACTGATAACTGTGCTAAGAAGCCATGTGCCCTTTAACTATAGTGTGATTGTCAGCAGGCCTGAAGGCAGTTGCGAGGGTAGTGACATTGTCTGTACGGCATGATGGACTTTGCAGTCAGTGCTAAATTTGCCTTTGTGCAGTTCAACATTTTAAATGCTAAACACCCATTCTAGCAAGTGACCCTTTCTAAGAGATAGCAACAACTGTGTCCTGGGGTGCAGTTTAATGATGCAACTAGGTTGATCAGTCAGCTCTACCGAGAAGGATGTTCCTACTTCGCTCCCCTTTTCAGTTGTACTGTCTCTTCATAACCCACAGTCAGCTACTTTTTCCAGGAGCATTAGTTTTCATGATCTTCTCTTGTTGGCAGCTAACTGTTACATTAACTGAACTTTAAGTATGAAATCACACTCTTGGAAGACGGGCAGGAAAACTGTCATTCCAGAGAGATAAGGACTTCTCTATTTAATTTGCATAAAGTATTTTCCTTCTTATTTTTAGGTTATTTAGATTAGTGGTATGTGTTTATACATATCTATTGCAATCTGGAGATTGCTGGAAATTTACAGAGGAAAATAGGTTGTGCATCTAACAGAACAGGTGCATAGCTCCCTGTTGGCCTATTCAGCCTTTACGGGTTCACATGCTGGGATAATGAGAAGGAATACTGAAACTGTGGCTTTTTGCCAGAGGCTGCATATACCCATTCCATGGGGGGAAGGTTTTAGATCCTTTGCATTGTTAGGTTTAATGTTAAATAGGTAGATGTGAAGAAGAGCTGTCAGGGGGGGCAAAATGGCCCCTAAACAAATAAGGTCAGAAAAGACTTGGAGAAGTGAAACTGAGAATGGGGTCACAGAAAAGATGTGATGAAATAAGTAGTAGTAGAATAATTTGTTTACGTAATTTTCACCACTGGAACTGTTTTTCATCTGAGTACAACATGTACAAGAGCTGTTCCTAGTTGAGGGCTTGTTCAGTGCTAGAACCTCAAGACAATTCCAGTAGTCTCTGTGGGAGGGCTGAAGAGATCGAGCTCTAGAAGGCTTTAAGCAAGTACAGAATGTAGTAGTGTGTCTAAGTTTGCTTTTTGGAGTTTAAGTGTACTTGTTAAATAGCTTGTGTCTGCTGCACAGTGAATGGGCAATAACCTGTAAATTTAAATCCCACTGAACATTCATCTGGGACATTGCTGAAGTCTTGGGACTTTCTTGCTGCAGTCTTGCAGGCTGATAATTTTATTGCATTGCAGTGACATTTAAAAAGGAAAATATAGCCAGTTTCTGCTATTGAGTAACTTAATTACAGTGAAGTTATTTTTACCATATCATGATTTTAAACCTGTTCTTTATATGTCTGCAGATTTGATTTTATCCTAGATAATGTTGGTGGATCCACTGAGAAGTGGGCACTAGATCTCTTGAAGAAA
Source organism: Dasyornis broadbenti (assembly GCA_013397935.1). NCBI lineage: Eukaryota > Metazoa > Chordata > Aves > Passeriformes > Dasyornithidae > Dasyornis > Dasyornis broadbenti. Next base: position 741,815 of record VZRN01005002.1, on the reverse strand, counting down.
TGGTCAGGAGCAACATATGTTACCTTAGTGACACCTTTCCTGATCAATATGGACAAACTTGGAGTGGCTGATGGCATGTTGCAAACAGGAGTCACTGTTGGTTCCAAAACTCTAAAGGTATTTGACAAAATCCTATGTACTTTCGTATTTTGTAGTATTTTAGTGACTACTTCTGTGGCTTGGATGTCAGTCACAGAGCTCATGTAGAGGCAGCTGTTGCATTGTCCTCATATGTCATTACGTATACTTGAGAAGCACTACTATTCTTTGTTTCTTTCTTGCACTGAAAAGAAATGTGTTGGGGTGATGCTGTTGGGTGTATGTAGTAGTTTGGGGAACTTTGAAGTTTGCTTCCTTATTGTGCTTTCTATTGTGGCCTTTTCTATATGGCCTCCCTAGTGAGTCCTGCTGACAACCAGGGTTTCATAGTAAACACAGCAAATCCCTGCCGTGCTGGAGTGAGGGCAATTTTGTTACTTGCTGTAGGCCGGTCAGGCTTTCTCTCAAAACATTGTTCCATGACTGATTCTCTTCATCCTGTTCCAGCACCAGAGAATAATAAGAGTGGTTGAGGGTGGCTAGGAAATCTTTCATCTCTTTCATGTTCATGTGTCTGGATGGTGATACTGATTTTTCTAGTTTCCATAAGTGGATCTTAAAACATTCTGCCAGTGGCCAGATCAGTGGGGCTTTTTAGAAGTTTTCTCTTTCTTCCTTACAACTTGTGTACTTGCTCTCCAAATGAATGCTTTTCAAGCAGTTGCTATGGTATTCCTGCAAAGGCTTGGGTGAATGAGATTTTAAGTCCTGCAGCAGTACTTTGACAAGAAAGCCCAAAAACAAAATGAAAAGGCCGGGAAGAAATAATGTAATATTATTTCTCGCTGTGCATAGTTCCACAAGGGAGAGGATTCTATGCCATATATAAAAATCATCTCTCTTTGGCAGATGATGGCTCTTGTTCCTGTAATGATTTACTCAGAGGAGATGCTCTTGACGTGCGCGTGTGAGATCTTCCCAAAATGCTTTTCATGTGAGCTGCCATCTGTCACTGGACAGTGATGACTTTGGCAGATACAATGGTGGAAAATGAAATCACTGATACTGAAGTGGAAGGTTCTAAATGTCACATTGCTGGGTTTATTTCTCCCCCTTTGTGAGTGTACATTTCTCTCTTATGTAACAAATAATGCTGTTTCTAGCTGCAGAGACAAGGTAATTGTTTCTCTCTACTAGCTGACTTGTGCAATTGGACACAAAATTCACCCTGATCCTATTGTGGTAACACAGCATCCTGGTCTGTACATTTAATCCACGTGCTTAAGTGCCATTCTTTTCAGACACTAGCATATAATTTCCATGTCTTTTCCTTAAGTTACTTCTCTAGAGATTCTGTCATTGATTTTAATTCTCATTTCAGTTTGCTCATATGATTTTTTTAATAGGTTTATGATCTTTCTTGCAGCATCTCCTTAAAGGAGTCCATTATCGGTGGGCATTTTTCATGCCAAGTGGCCCAAGTTTGGATGAAATAGCGGAATTGGTTGATTCTGGAAAGGTATGTCAGTAATGCTTACTTGGGTATTTGTGCTGAAAGAGATGCTGCTTGGATTCAAAAATGGTGTAATTCACAATTGGGAATAAAATGTTATGAGAGTCACAGTGAGAAAAACTAGATAAAAATCAACTTGTTGCAGTTTCTAACTTCTGTCTTTTGCATAGAATTTAGGAGTTCATAATCCTTAAGACTGGTCTGCCTTCTCCCTTGTGAGTGTACAGTTTTAAAAACACAAAGATTACAAAGTTATGAGGAGTAATGTCCAGTTATTGTTTATTTTTTCCAGTGGGAATAATTTAATATGAATCTGTATGAAAATTATGTTTTAAGAGGTCTCATTTGGTTCATTTGGTCAGAATAAACATGGCTGTGTATCAGTATATGCAAATTGCTTAGCCTGGATGGTTGGAAGTCATGCCCATAGTGTGCACAGAACTAGAATATTCTGGTTATTGCAGGTAATAGATGATCTCCATTGGCAGAGTGGTGACAAGAATATTGTGTTTCATTATTTCAGTGCTGCAGTGTATGATGTTTGTGCTAATTCAGCACAGTGACTTGGAATATTGCAAGCATTCCTAAACTTATGGGGAATCTTAGTGGACTTGGGGGAAAAGCCAAGATAGATTATGGTCTGCTTTTGTGATCTTTTCAGGTTTATGAGCTTGTTACAAAATACATTGTGGGAGGGAACAGGTGATGCCCTGTGTTTTGGATTGTGTGGTGATATAGGTCCCAGCGGTGTCCTCTTTGGGAATTTTTGCAACATGAAATTTTCCAAGAGTAGAGAATACGGACAACTGCTGTTCATCTTTCTGTATGGTACCTAAGCAGAAGAGTAAGCAGAGTCTGCCATGACTGCTGGTACTTCCAGTATGTGAACTGCCATCTTGTGCTCAAAATTTGTGTTTATTAGTAAAATTTAGATGTCTCAAAGTCTTGGGTGTTGATCTTTTTTTTTGGTATGCAGTATGTTCCAGAGTTTGGAAAAGAGTAAATAAACTGCTGTTGTACTTAAGACATGATTGCTTCTGTTTTGCAACTTCAGTGCTACTGATAAGAATAAAAAGATCTCTGCTTTGCATTATGTCCAGTGCTATAGGCATAATCCTATGGTCAAGAAAGAAGCTGTAGAAGGTGGTCCTCATGCTGTGACTGCATTCAGTCGCGCTACTAAATTATAAGCGTCTAAGAAAAAGAAATGTCCTTGTCTTTGTTCTTACCATTTGTCCTGTTCTCAGACAGTCACAATTTGTTTTGTGTTCTGCTCCTACCTTGTATGCAAAACAAATGCAGAATATGCTCCTGAAAGCCTCTTGGGAAACACCTGTTTATGCAATAAAGATAGGGCTTAATCGGTGTTCTTTACTTAATAACCTGGACAGGTGAATTGCAATGCCACTTAAAATGTACGTCATACATACATGAATGTCCTGGTGTACTTCTGGTTGTAAGATAATCATGAGGACAAAGATGTTTGCTTGCTCTTTTATTGTCTGTGCCAAAACAGGTCCTAATGTGTGACTGTTCTTCTGCAGTCATTATTCTAGCAGCATTTTGCTCTATTTTGTGCAATGTTGTAAACATCTGAGCTGTCATCAGGATTTTATAAGACCTAGTTCTGTTCCATTTAGACAGATATTAATAAGACCATGACCTTTATTGTCTAGACACAAGAGTTCTCTTAAATGGACAGACCATCCGTTCAGAAGAGTAGGTGTTTGGAAAAAAAGGCAGGACAGAATTACTGGAGAAATTGTACCACAATTTCCTATAAGTAAGTGAAAATAAATATTTATGTTTGAATGGGAAAGAATAAAGAAGTAAAAAAGTACAAAGCAATGAAATGTATCAAGAATGCTTGGGGAAGCCAGCAAATTGAGGTCATATAGTTGAACTTGTTAGCTTTAAGTGAATATTTTTGAGTCATGCAGATTTTTTTTTTTTTTAAATTTCGGTCTTTTCTGTTAAAGACGTCTTAGTTTTGAGATTGTATGGAGTGTGAATAAGAGAGCAGTTGGAAAGCTCCTGAAAATTAGAGGCTTTTCTTCAGGAATAAATGATGAGGGGGGATTTAATGAAGGAAATTAAAAAGAGATGATGGTTTAAAGAGATGATGTTACAGCAAATGAAGCATTAAAGAGCATACCTCTGAAACATTTACAGATCATTTTGATTTGACAGTGTTTCACCTTATAGTCCTTCTGCACCAAGATAGATTTTTAGTTCTCATGAGTTCATCATCTTCCTTTTTGAAAGCAAAAGGATTCTCAATCACTCAGTGGATGAAGAATAAGCAATTTTGTTTAAAGTTACTTGATTTTCACCTGGATGATCTTTGCAGATCAGAATAGAAATTTACAAAATGTCAGCTCTGAGGAGTTCTTTTAACAGCCTTTTTGTAATGGGGAGAAGGAGGGGACTTGATGAGTTGGTAGTACAAGGAAAAAGAATAACTTGTGTAATTTACGTGCACATCAGTCAGTTCTGGGAACTGTAAAACCATTTTCAGTTTACAAGCTGTTTTCTCTGCCTTGCAGCCGGATGTCTTGCAAAGAGACTATTGCAGGACTGAGGGGTTGGGAGGCTGCTGCAACAGTTGTGGACATGGGGAAAATCCAGTATTTCCTTGACAAATTTTAGAGATACTGGCTATTTTCTAAACTGCTGGAGAATCCCTGTTGTGGTTTGAATTGCAGCAGTTAATTATGAACCAGTAAGGACTGGCTTAATGTGGGCTCCACCAAATAAGTTGACGAAACCCATGTCAGAAGCTGCTGGATCTGTTTCCGTGGCAGAGTATTCCTGGTCAATTACAATTCTCATCTAAAGACAACTGAAATCAACAGAGCCTATAATTCAGGAGACACAGATCTGCTGGCACACTGTTTGCTGAAGTGTCATCACTGGAAGGCTTGTTAGGAATTAATTTGGTCTATCTGTGGTCAGTGTTTTGGATTTAACATTGACAATTTCGGTTTTTGCTGCTTGCCCAACATTTTCCTCCTAATGACATGTCATTTTGTCCTTGGTGAAAATTGGCAAAATTCGTTTAAGGACTTAAGTTGGTAGAAAGCCTCTAACTCATAACTGAGCACTGACTTTGCCTTCTATAAAACCTGGTGGAGGAAGGCAGACTCAGAAGACTCCATAGTATCGTAAGGGGGAGCACTAAGTGTATTGTGTGTTCCTGCAGGACCATGATAGGATGTGGGTTAACAAGCAGCCCAACAGAAATGGGACATTTTCATTTTAATTCAGTGCTGTTTAATTGCAGAACAAGTGTGTGTGCAGTGTTTCTGGTGACAATACTCTTTCCTTCAGAGCGTTGTTGCATCAGATGGGCTGATGGGTGAAAGTTGTTTTTGCAGAAGGAGGGCTAAAGGGCAAACAGTCTCCTATTGTGAAATAAATAGATCATTCTCTCTGATGTTTGCTTTTTAGATAGGTGTTCCAGCACAGGCACTCCCAGAAAGAACAAGTGCATGCCTATATTAATGTAATTTGTGAGTAGTGTTGATTATACATTTTGCTGAAGACACTAGATGCTTTGGACTTAGCACCTGCTGTTACGGTTTGGAGGGCAGGATGCTGACTGTTCTTTGGCCCTGCTGCTGTTTTCTTGTGCAATGCTGAACAAATCATACAACCTTTTGCTACCATAATTTCTTGGTCTACTAATGAGGGCTAATGCCCTTTATCCACCTTTGGTGATTTGCTCTGGGATACCTTATTAAAATGTGGAATTCAATTGTTTTCTATTGCTGGTCTTTGCTATTCAGGAAGTAAATAACACAAATGAATATGGTCATCCACTTTGACATGATGTGGGTTTTGAGAGTTGTTTGGATGGCCACGATTTAAGATGGCTTACACCTACTGCTAGTGTAGGTCATCATAGCTTCTGGACTCTGTATCCTAACCTGTGTGTATTGATTTGCTTCCAATTCATCTTGTTACAGTTCTACAAGTAACTATTTCCCTGGCCCTTATTGAGCTATTATTGTATTTCTCTCACCTGTGTGAATATCAAACAGTGAATGTAACACTTGAGTCCTTGAATGTTCTCCAAACATGGCATCTATACATGTGACCTTCTCTAGAGTGATTCCAAGCTGTATGACTGTGCTAAAGTACTGTAAGGTACCTGAGAACTCACCTTTGGGTGGTGCCTGCTCTAATCTTTCTTAAAAAGGGCACTAGGGTGCCTAAGTATAGGGGTTTCTACACTTAAATGTGTAAGATTACTGGAGATGAGTCCTTCTACCCGGTCTCTTTAGTCACAGGCACTTGCTCTGATGACCATCTTTCTTCATGCTAAATTGCAAAGCTTGCACCTTTTTTTTTTTTGCTTTTAATTTAGTGTTTTCTTGTTGCTTGCCAGGTTGGTTGGCTAGAGCACAGAGATGTTGATCAAGGAGGGGTTGCCAAAAGCTCTGTTCAGCCCTTTCTCTTCCAAAAAGAACCTCTATCTGCATTTTGTCATGGCCACCAAAAAAAAAAACAACACTGTGATTTTTATCAAAACATACCTGCTCCTGTTCCTGCAGGAGATGGTAGCTTGCTTATGCTTTTTATGAAAGTGCTGTGTGGTTACATCATAAAGCATCTGTGAAGGGCACTAATGGAAATTTTGCGAACTGTGGGAGATAGGGTTGAATATGTAAATTCACATACACCATAATGAGGTCTGGAAAGATTTCATCATCATCTACCAGGCATTTAATCAGATGTGTTCCCTCAGCCTGATGTAATTGTGTATTGTGTGGAAAGTCAGTCCTGGTGTTCTGAGCTCTAGCCCCCTAGTGTAGGAGGGAATTGTGCCTAGTGGAGGGATAAAGTGTGGGATCAACAAGGAAGCTCTTGGCTGTTGTGAGTTTAGTTTGCTGAGACTGGGAAGATGTGGATCATGCAGGACTAATCTACTCAATATATTATATGCTTTCATATGTAAATATGTATTTATATATAACTACACTAAAGTTAGTTCTGTCTTAAGTATATGGTGACATTGCCCCAGATTGCTTTACCAGCATAAATATCAGGACAGTTACCAAGAATGTGCCTGACAGGGGGTTCCAAAAGAGATTAATTGATCTTTCCTTTAGTTAACAGTTTTTCAGTATGATATAGTATATATACTAACTAAACCCAGGATCTTCCTTATTTCTACTGATTTAAACTTGGGCTGGGCTGGCACACATTGCAGTTTGTCCCAGTTTCTTGTTGCTCTTCATTGTGTTCTGTAGAAGCTGTTCTGCTGGGGCTAATTAACAAACAATAGATTTTTGAAGCCTTTTTTACTCTCTGAACTGTACCCTGATAGCCTGCTTAACTGGGATTTGTCTGCTTGCATTTTAATAATTGTACATGATACTCCTGAGTTTCTGTGGGCTGCTATTAGAGATTTGATATGGAAGAACATACTTTGGCTTAATAACCAAACAAATAAGATCTGATAATACAGTTGTTGGTAAGATGGCTGTGGGATTAGACTCTGGGACACTTGCCTTCCATTCCCATGTCTTAACCACTGCAGCACCATTTTTCTTATGGGTGTATTGTTGGATCAGTTTTACTTCTGTTAGTATTTGGGACAGAAATATCATGTACCTGATGTACTTTAATGTGGTCATGGATAAAAGCGCATCTGCTCTGAAATACAAGTTAATAAAAAGCACAGCAAGGAAGACATTCCTTATAAAGCATTCAAAGATGGGGCTCTGAGCAACCTGGTCTAGTGAAAGGTGTCACTGCCTAATGGACTGAATGGCCTTTAAAGGTCCTTTCCAACCTATACCATTGTATGATTCTATGCTTGTACTGTGCAGTTGCAAAGCTACCTGTACAACACATGACCAGAGCCAGCTGTTCCAGAAGGTAAGAACGTCAGTCTTCATCTTCAGTGAGGGCTGACCCTAAGGACTTGCTGTTGGCAAGCAGTATGAGGGTCAGCATACATTGTTGCATGCCATTTTAAGGAGAAGAAAGGATAAAGAAAGGGATGAGATTAAGATCCAAAGAGCATGGAACATGAGTACAGCAGAGAAGATGCTCAGCTAAAGCAGGTGTGTCACAAACCAGCATTTTTTTCTCCATTGGATGACAATAAAGTAACGAATGGATAAACCAGTTGTTTAGTTCCAGGACAAGGACTGTTCTTTTTAATGATATCTCTTCCAGGATTCTTGTTGACATTGATGAGGGACTCAGTAAAGGCCAAAGGAGACTATCAAGCTCGGCATTTGTGCTCATAGATTACAATTGGTCACGGTAGTAATTCCCAGAGGAAGACAGCCTTTATCTTTTACCTCAGCTAGTCAAAACAGCAGGCAGGTCTTTTCCATTATGGCAAGCCCTCAGGAGGATTTGGACGTCTGGTGGAGCACATCCCAGCTTTTGTTCTGTGCACGTGCAGGTACCTTTCCTGAAGGAAAGCCTCTGGTGTGGGAGCCTGAGCAGCCTCACCAGAGCATAGGAAGGGGATGTGTTGTCAGAGGCAGCAGCTGGGAGGGAGGCACTCTCCCAGCCAAGGCTGCTGAGCAGCTCTGACACGGCGATCCTTTGCAGCCTTGGGGGACAGCCAGTGCATTGTCACTGCCCGTTGAGCGAGGGCACTTTTGTCCTTTTGTTCTTTGAACTAGGCTTGCGCTCAGTTCATCCCTCTGCTGAGAATTTCAAGGCTCTTGCTCTCCCTCCAGTGGCAGGAAAAAGCTCCACATTTACTGGAGCGACTTGGAGCTACTGTGAGGGTCAAAGCTGTCTCCATTCCTTTCACGCTTTCTAACTTGTCCCCTCCTAATAAATTTTGTGTCCTTGCTACCACAGAAAGTGGGACCTCCAAGGGTGGGCCTGAATTTTCCATGAGCCAGGAGTGTGTTCCTGCTGATCAGTCAACTCCAGCCAGTGCTGTTCACTGCCTGCTGCATTCAGAGCTGGAGTGGTTGGGATACCACCTCTGTGCTGCATGTAGAATAGCCCTAATCAGCATCAGCAATTACTCTTTTTATTTTTCCAAACATGAGTTCATTTCAAGAGACCTGAGATTCATTTCTATAGTATGTCCTGCATCAGAGAGAATGAAGAGGAAGAAAATACCTTTCAGGCCCAATCTGTTTTCAGATAAACATTTCAATGTGGGTATGTGTAATCCTTTCTCTCCTAGACTTTAGTTTAATCCCTTTTCCCTGAACAAATAGGTGTCCTCTGGCAAGGAACTGATGCGTGGCTGTAAATAGGCAGTGTTTTTATTATCCAGTTAATCTCCATTTATTATCACACATTCAACAAACAGCAGACGCTCCCCTACTTGTTTGTCTGTTCACAGGAAGAAATTTTATCTTAGTCAGTGGATTATGGTAAAGGCTGAGTGAATCACTGTGCTGCAACATGGTCAGCCCTTTCAGGGTTAGTCAAACAATGGGACTGTCCAGCCAGCCAGATAAAATGTTTAATGCTCTAGATTGCCAGGATCATCAATTCAGCATTCATGTCTCTCTATAGCACTGCCTAAAGCCAGCATTTAAATGAAGCTAGAGGTTACATCAATGTAGCAGATGGACTTTGAGCATGTGGTGGCTGCAATACACACGGTGTTTTGAACTGTGAGGCTGAATTCAGGGCTCCCCTGAATCACTGCGTCACCATTTTTCAATGATGCAGGTACCTGCAAATGCAATGCTTTGAACTCGACCCAACTGGCTGAGGATGTAACATATCTGTCAGGGTTATAAACTGCAAACTACAGTAAGGGACTGCAGGTAGCAGAACCCTGAAGCGTCTTGTTCATGTTTTCTCAGTTGCTGCACATGTCTGAAATTAACTTCTGCCTTTCCCTGGAATCCCTTGCACTTCATATCCCCTGTGCTGCTTCTCTGCTTTCTTCTCTGAATACTTTCCCCCTCCTCCTAGCCTGTTGTCTTGTCAGGGTCATCTGTATCCATGCTCCAGAAGGCTGTTTCTATATCTCTTTTTTTCCCCTTAATTGAAGCACAGCTTTGTATGCAACTGCCACTAACAAAAAGTACTATACAAGTGCTGCCCTTGTGCTTGGCTCAACAAGATTTCTGAACTGTGTTTTCCCAAGCATCTGCTATGAAAGCAAGGGTCGGTCTTCCTCAAAACAGTTCATACTGATCAGCAGCACGTTCCTCCTGCTAATAGTCACAGCAGCTGCAGCTGCACTCAGACGCTCAGTTTACCCAAAATCATTGTCTAATTCTGTGTTTTTGCTGCCCTGGGTCCATGTCCCTGACTTTGCTGATGTCCAAGACAACATTTCCATTCTGTGCTGAATGCTGACCAGATGTGAGTTTGTCTTGAACATGATCATTTATACTCAACATTTCTTTGTCAGCTGGGGTATCTTTGTGGCTCCTCTGCTGTGTGTTACCATTCACTTTGCTAGGGGTTGGTTTACAGAGATTGTCCAGGCAGAACAAGGAAAATGAACTACTCAGCCTTGTACCTTGCTGCATGGCAAGTTTGAGGCACTTGGTGTCTTTTATTTATTTGCACTCAAAGTGGTTTGTCTGCTAAATCTGATGCATTCTTCAGACGGGATTCATTCATTCTTGATTTTCTGCTATGGAAAGTTTCACACTATGGCTAAGCTTGCATTGACAAAATGAAAAGGAAAAGCTAGTGATAATATTAGGAGATACTGTGGTGCAAGTTAAGAGTACTGATGTCTTGGATTATAGTTATCATACAAGCAAAGCCAGTAGTTATTTAAGTGCAAGGAGTGGGTGTCAAGGTAAGGCACAGTGTATGAATGAAGAGAAAATTAAGAGAGCTGAGAATGAAGAGAAAATTAAGAGAGCTGAGAAAAGGACCTCCTTGAGCCTGGACAACTAAAAGATAGCATTTGTGCTGTTGGGGAGGGTGCTGAGTGGTCAGTGCTGCTGCTAGGCAAGTGTGTGTATATGAAAACCTTTCCTTGCTAGTGCTGCACTTTCATCTTCTAAGTAGCACATCTGAAAACAAACCCCTTGTCTTCTGGTAAAAGCAAGGCAGCCTTTTGAAAGACAGCACTGTTCCAATGCTGGCACATTGTGTCCTTATTGCTGCTGTATTCCTTTCCTATCTAGCAAGGTGCATGTCCTGCCAGCATAGGGAAGTTACCAGTGCTAGAGTAAACCAGCAGGAGAGGTGCAGGCTCACAGCTATGAGGAAAATGCCTGAAGATGTTTTTTCTCTGACACAAGTGAAAAGGATCTTCTTCTAGCACCGTATATAGTGTGTTTGGATCTTTGGTACTTCAAATCTTCATCACTACTAGAGCTATCTGCAGACTCATCTGGTCATGTTTTCCTCTGATAAGAGATTAGGATCAGTGCAAGAACATGCACTGGAGCTGGTGTTACGGGATCCAAGGTAAAGGACTGACCTCAGGATAGGCAGATCTTTGGTAGGAGGTACTTTTGTATACAAATCCTATTTTGCCATTTGGAATGCTGACTCAGAACTTGACAGTAGAAAAACATCTCTTCCCTTGGATCAGCAGTGACAAATATTTTTCAGAAAAGCTGGAATTTCTTCTGCCTCTGTTGGTACACTATGATCTCTAAAGAAAATGCTTATAGAGGTTTCAGGCTCCTTAGTTAATAATGGGGAGAGTGAATAATTAGTTTCACTGTTGTTGTTAGATATGAGTCTAAAACAATCCAGAAGGCCACTCTACCAAATTAATGCCAAAATAGCAGTTAATGCAAGCTGGGCTTAATGATTTATGCCTCCTGGAATAGACAGTGTCTCAGTTTTCAAGTGTAGCTAAATGATTCAGCAACAAATGTTGGTGGACTTTTTTTTTGTACTTCATTTGTGGTCTTTTAACGGTATTGAGCTATGTACTGATGCAGATAGGCATCAGATTTATAGGCATCTTTACAATACTTGACATTGTGAGAATTCTTGGGTTTAACAAGAAAACCACTAGAGAAATATGAGAAAATGTTCTTTTTGTCAGTGTATCATTGCGGACAACAAGAAGTTAAACCAGTGTCAGCTTTTGAAAGGACGTAAAAGTTAAAGCTTTGCATGGTAGTAGAGTGGTAGAATCCCCAGATAAGAGCTCTAAACTGTGCTAATAAAAGTATTTTAAAACTTGGGCAAAGAGCAGCAGAAAGTCATCTGCATGCAGAGATATCCCCCCAAAATCTTAAAAGCTAGTGGCTACAGTATTTGGCAACTTGTCCTAAATACTTTAAAGAACACCCACCCCCCTTTCTTCATACAGTTTTGAAGTGTGAGAGTGATACATTATTTTATTCCTAATATTGTGACACTTTTTCTTTATTCTGTAGATTCAACCAGTTATTGATGAAGTCTTCTCTTTTTCTGAAGTTCCAAAGGCCTTTATGAAATTGGAAGGAGGACATGCACGTGGAAAAACAGTGATCAATGTAATTAGTAGGCAATAAAGTATCTGTAATCATTATTCTGCCTGCAGTGAGTCCTTGAACATGAATTGGTATATAGCAAGTGTTTAATTTTAAAAGCTCATACAGGATGCATAACTTATAAGTCTTGTTTTAGAAAAGCCTCTGATTCCTTCATGCACTGCCCGTTAATAAGCAGACAAGACATACTAATATCCTTTAGGCATTTCTACCTGAAAACCATGTTAAAAATGTAGTTGTGACTTTTGCAGAACACCCCTCACTCTTGGGATAAGAGGAACAGCCTGCAGCATTTTCAATTTGTATATTTTAGAGCTTTTAGTTCCAGATGTAAGTCCTGAAATGGTGAGGCACGCTCTTATCTAATTGTCCATAGGAAACCTGTGCTGTTTTTCCTTGGTCTTTCCTAGTTCTATTTACTTTCACTAATGTAGATTATTACTCAAGCTATTTTATTCTCAGAACTAAATGGTCACATCACTGTGTCATGACTGCTACTTGATCTTGTTACGGCAACTTTCTCATGACAGCTGATCTAAATAGAAATATGGAACAAAATCAATCTGTAACTGATAATTATTCTAATTCCCCAACTCCTGGCCCAGATTCAGCTAAAGGCAGTGTTTATGCAGGTAGGGTGGACATGGTTTTGTCAGTAGTCAGGACCCTGTTCCTGCCGTGCCCATCACTGAGGGGGTGTATGTGCCTGGTGGGCTGTTTTCAAACTTGCCATTGTGCCAGAGATGGGCTATGGAATAACTTCCCCTGCAATTATGCAAGTGGATTGAAGGAAAGTGGCAACCTCTTATATGAGAGCTGTCCATTTACTGCAGTGCAGCTGTGGTGGTGCACAAACCATGTCACGTAACGCTTCCGCGAGGGGACAGAAGTGGCAGCCATGTGAACAGTGGCCCCATGCACAAATGCACTGAACATGTGCTTGTACAGAACAATCACCCATTCCTCAGAGTCTGCAGGTATTCCGCACCATGTATTCACTCCTCATTGGCTGGCTGTTGCAGAGGATTTATGCACAGACGGGCACAAATGAAAGCAAAACTAACCATAAAATGTCACCTTTCTACCTTTAAAAATAATTTCAATAAGAAGTTACCTAACTTAAATTTATTTGTAAAATGCTATATTATATATAGCAAGAGCACATCAATATGACAAAGTACCATTGTTTGGAACCAGTAACAACATATTTTCTATTAAGGACTAAAAGCAGCACATTTCAGAGCAACAAAACTTCAGTGCGTCTTTACAAAGGGAAGAAAATTAGTAAGGCACTTCCTCTAAGGTGATAATAGTAAAAGCACCAGTATCCTTTGAGGCAATACAATAGTAATGTAAATGTTAATTTTAAACAGACTTACTATGAAAGACAAAGGCCTGGATGCTCCTAGGAGCAGCTTATAATAACACTGGTCTAAGCCAGAACAAAACACAGCAGCATAGTACAAGAGTTGGTTTGTATTTTACCTTTTTGCCAACAATATTAAGGAAAACTAACATGACCAGGTTCAAAGCAGGGCAACAGAAGGACCTTCTGCAGTCATCAGGACATTCTACTTGTCACAAGCTCTTTACTAAACCAATAACACTTGGAATGGGCACAGCCCTTGTGGCTGGGCATGTATCCAGGCTTGGCTGTGCCCCTTCCTAGAGGAGTCTGACACTTCTGTCCAACTGGGAGCCAGCAGCCCACCACAAACATTGCTCCAACATCACCAGAAATAGTGGGGAGTCAGGCATTCTCCATGGTAAGCCCAACAGGCAGTGGCTGGAAAACTCAGTAACCACAGAATTTATGTCCTGTTACAGTCATCTTTAGTGATACTTTCCCTAAGAATTCTTGTTTTCTATACGATTTTGGAGTTCAGGAGGATTCTACTTACAGAAAAAGGTACAAATGTGACTTGGCAAAGAAGAAAAATACCCACAACTCAGGAAGTTAGGCAGCTTAGAAAATGGGCAAATTCTTCACATTCTGATACATCCTTTTGCCAGCCCTCTCTTTTTATAACAAAGTATTGCTACTTTGCATTTTCTATACATGAGAAAATCTAGAATTTTTTCTAAATTTAGGACTTTGTATATTAGCATACTCACTATACTTGAAGCCACACGTTAAAAAGTCTTTGGATGTGCTGTATAAGCAGTCTTTAAAACTTTCAATAAACATACGTTTATTCCAGTGAACCAAATATATTAATTTCCCATAGTGAATATTTCTCTATACTACAGCCCATAGGTCCAATTTGCTATACCCACATACACACTGCACTCCTGTCCTTTATAAAATGTTACACTTACTGACTATTCTGGGCAAACTAATCACTGACATAACTGTAGCTCCATGGGGTCTCTCCCATGTTCACTTGTTCCATTCTAGCCTGAGGCATACTGCCACTCTATCCAACACTGAGTTGTAAGGATTTAAAAAAATAAAAAAAGAAAGTTTGGAGATACTCAAGCTTTTATAAGGGTAATAGTCTTGGATAGGGAGGTGAAACAATTCTGTTGCTTCTTCTTTTTTAAATTATGAAGACAAGACTCTCATCGTTGATCCTGTATCCTTCAGAGATAGCAGTGCCAATTCCAGTGTCCAGAACAGTGGCCAATTCAAACATCATCTTTGCTTCTTTGGGCTTATACAACCAGCGGTTCCCAACACTGTGTTAACTTTTCTTCGTTGACTGTGTTGACAACAACATGGTCACAATCATACTGTGTGCCTCCTGTAGAGACAAATTTCAAAGAGAGGAGATTAGTTTTGAAATAAGAGACAAATACTCTAGGTTTCAGAAAAACTCTAGTAAGAGCTGGCGTAGACAGTTTCTCTTCAACCCATGGCTTTGAGAAGACAAATGTATTTTCATCACTGCCTGTTTTTGGAATTAATTTTGAAACAGTTTTCATATTAACCAGGATCAATACGTTTTAATCTTTCCACCCCTTCAGCAATTCAGTTTCTCGGCAGTTTCAGCCTGGATGGAAGAAGAAAGAAACACTGCAGTACAGTCAGATGCAGCTCCTTGAAGACTGCCACTTCCCAAAAGTCAGGCTTGACAATTCAGTGTTCCTGCAACAGTTGTCAATTGTCACTTGGCACTAAAAATGAGTGAAAATGTTTAGATAATGAAGTAAGTCCTGCTGTTGACAGACAATACACGTGACCATGTCAGGGACAAGGTCTGGCACTCATTCACGCCTTGCCATTATAATCCATTATTTTGACCAGATGAATTACAAATCACTATGCACAGAGTATCACCCAATGTTCAGCTGTTTCCACTGGCAGCTGAACATACCTGAATGCAAAATAGAAACCTTTCTTAGAAGAGCTCAATCTACTTACGTGATGCAATGCCAAACGTGTTCTCATATAAGAGCACCATTAATATTCTGACTTAAAAGACTGGGAAGGAAAGAAACATTTGACTAGAGCTGAAAGTCAGAATTGATGTTTTTTCCCTTAGCTCTAGTATGTATTGCAGAAATGTAGGACATATGCATCTCCTGTAGTACAACACACCTGCATAGCAGGTAGTTTTCCTGCTGGAAACAGCCATCTGAGCCAACCATTTATACAAAGCACCAGGACACTGCCACGGACACTGTCTTTTTGTTCTGCACCCCAATTGCCTCACCCTTCCTGACTGAGCAAAAGACAAGCTTCTGATGAGTGTAATATACTCATAACTGAGCTATGTAGCTAGTGTTATTTTTTGTAGGTCACTTATCCCTGTGAATGCAAAAATTGTTTTTAAGTGGTGTCTGATAGAATGTAAACGTTAAAATGGGAAAAGAAAGGATTTTTTTTCAGTGGATAGAGAGATTATTTACTTTCATAGTGTGGTGCTCTGGACAAGGCTTTGCGCTGTGCCAGTTTATCCACAAGGTGGCATTGGCAACTGCACAGTTGAACAACTGCATTTGTTTGCTGAGGAATTCTTGAATGCACAATTTGTGGTCCAGAATGGATCAGCAGAGTTGGCAGCAACAGGCAATGTTCCTACTAGGCTTTTTCAAATACAAGCTAAATGTATCTACTGTTTTGTATTTCCTGCACAGTTTTACTTCCTTCTAAAGCCAGGAGTGCATCTATACTTTCACCACCAGACCTATCCATTGTAAAGTTCTTCAGTTATAAATGCAGTATAAATGCAGAATACGTAATTGCTTTTAACTGTAGAAAAGGCAATGCAATAGTGTTTCTGCTTGTTTGGTGCAACTCCGAATGGACTTTAGAAAAAGGTATGCAGTCACTGTAATTAAAAATTCTCCCTTGAAGTGGAGTCTTTTTGACAAGTTTATATCTTTTTATTGCAGTAAAGAGAATTTGTGACTATTTGTGCCACTGTTGTATTATGGGCAGACATCAGATAACCCTGATCTCACAGTTCTGATAGTCCTTCCCAGCTGAGGTGGGTGATTGTCCCACTCTGCCCTGTGCTCACCTCGAGTGAGCAGTCTGGCCTTGAGTCCTGTGTACAGTTTTGGGCACCACAATAAAAGAAGGATAAAAAGCTGTTACAGAGCATCCAAAGGAGGGCCACAAACATGGTGAAAGGCCTTGAGGGGAAGCTGTATGAGGAGCAGCTGAGGTCTGTTCAGCCTGGAGGAGACTGAGGGCAGACCCCATTGCAGTTACAGCTTCCTTGTGAGGGGAAGAGGGGCAGGCACTGATCTTTTCTCTGGTTACCACTGACAGGAGCCAAGGGAATGACAGAAAGCTGCATCAGGGAATTTTAGTTGGGTATTAGGAAAAGGTTCTTCCCAAAAGAGGGTGTTTGAACACTGGACCAGGCTCCCCAGGGAAGTGGTCACAGCCGCAAGCCTGACAGAGTTCAAGAAGCTTTTGGACAATGCTGTCAGCCCCATGGTATGACTGTTGGGGCATCCTGTGCAGGGCCTCGAGTTGGGCTTTGGTGATCCTTGTGAGCCCCTTCCAACTCAGGATATTCTAGGAGTTCAGTCCTGTTTAGTTTGAAAGTGCTGACCGTTGACTATACTATTTTTCTGGTTGGTTTGGGTTTTTTGAGAGATGGTAGTGGTGGTGGTTGTAACTGACATAATTAATGTCACAGCATCAATTAAAAATTTATTTTAAAACAGCTAAAAAAACTTAATATAAATAGAACAGATATAGAAGATGTTTACTCCCCTCACCCCAAAAAGTAGTTATGTAAGAACATCTGATTATGCTAATTCTGCTAATCATTCCATTTGCTGCTTTTTAGACCTTCTGTGAAGCCCTGAAAACAAAGTTTAGAAACAGCATCCACACAAATCAAATTACTATGATTAAAGTAACTCCAAAATACATATCCAGTGCTCACAGACCTTAGGCTGCTATGGCAGAATCTCATACTTGCCATAAAGGCATAGCCATTAATAAACAACCCCCCCAGCTTTTTGCATCTAATCACATGAGTATACAAGCCAGCCTTTGCTTTCCTAACATCCTTTGGCTATTGCATCTACAACTACTATGTAAGAAACTTTCCTCTATAGAAATTAAAGTTAATGAGAAGTTAGGTTGTTCTTGCTTCAGCATTTTAAATAATCATATTCACATTGCCCAAAAATTAACTGAGGCTATCTACAGTGCGTGGACACTGAGAATACAAGATAAGCAAGTACTGTGAGTTCCTAAATGGTATGTAGCAAAAATGAAATGAAGTCCTAGGGCCTGTATAATTCAGGAGGTCAAACTAGCTGATCGGGTCCTTTTTGCTTCTAGATTAAAGCAACTAAAGCACCATCCTTAATTTATAGGCACGTTTAGTGTGTATCCCACTGCAAATACCATGTAATTAAGACCCAATGTAATGAGATAACATTTGCTTACCTTTGATATCTAAAACCAGCTTGGGTTTCATCTTGCTATAAATTCTGCCATCAGGACTAATATGCCAATATTGTTTGTCTTCATTCCGCTCAAATGACAGACCAAGTTTAGAGCCAGGAGTTATAAGATTTCCAACAATTGTCAAGCAGCAATCCTCTGCCATCTGTGTCATCAGAAAGGCAACAGCAATTATTCAAAATGGCCTTAGTTCTAGTGTCCACTGTTTCTTTTTTTTTTTTTTTTTTAATCGAATAGGAGAGATGTCATCAGGTGAGAACAGAATTTAGGAACTACTTTCCCTCAAGGAATCTATTTTTGCCCCAAACTCAAGACTCCTTATTTTTCTTCTGTTCCCATTTCTGCTGACAGTCTCCACTACACAGGAACATTAAAATAACTATGCTGTATCAGATCAAAAGGTACAATTAGCACGTGTCTCTAGCAGTGGCCAATAGCAGATACCGTAGAAGATTACACTGTACTCTTGTATGGAGTATATTCCTGGTTATCTTCTCCAGTCTTCAGCAACTGCCAGCCCAGAGACTTTTCCATCCTTTTCCAAAGGCATCCTGATACCTTTAATGCTCATTTTCTGTCGCGTGTGTGAATTTATTAGTCACTACACACCAAGATCAGTGTAACCCTTTTACACGAACACCCTTGTGTCATAAGCCTTCTGTGGCAAGCAGTTCCAAATCTTAACTACTACTATTTAAAAAAAACAAAATTGATATGCAACTAGTTTTATTTGATGCTCTCCTCATCCCTTGATTATTTAAGGGATGTCTTGTCTATGCTATGTCTGCAGAGACTTCAAGTACATCATCCCTCAAAGTGTATCCTTTGCAGGCTAAAATGTCCTCTCTATTTTGTCTCTTCCTTGCAGAGAGGCCCTCCATTTTCTCTGATCATTCTATTTTTTTTTTGTTCAATCATTTCTAGTTCTGCAGGAACCTGTCCAGATAAAGTACGTGACTGGACAATATCAAGTGAATTTCAGAGGGTATCACAATAATATTTGCTTCTTTGTTCTACAGTCTTTTCCTATTAATTTGTATTACTCGATTTCAAAACTCTGCAAATGTCTTCTTGGTTAAAAAAAGAACTTGCAAAAATCAAGCTTACTTCAAAAGAGTATCAAGGCTGTATTACTAATTAATGGTTAATTTTTCTAGATAAACTGATTTTCAGTAGATCACCATAAGCTGCACCTTTTAACTACTGAATGCACTTCTGTGGCACTGATCTGCCATTGTTGAAATGGCCCTAAATTATTTTTACAAGTATTCTTGAAAGTACTATTTCTTGGAAAAGTCATCCTTCTGACTATCATAACCTAGAATTTGAGTAAGTCAATTTAGTTCTGAAAGTCTCATTTGCATCTGAAGCATTTTTTAGCGGGACTTAAGAGAACTCTGAGCTTAGACATTACGTCCACTAGGCCAGTACATCACTCGTCTCCAAGAAACTCATGAAGAGTGAGGAGACCTACATTCATATCTGTTTCTGAAAAAATGAGCAGAATGACTTCCATACCGTGCTTATTGGTTATCCCACATACTTAAAATGGCCCTTCCTTGAAAACCTCAGGCACAGCTCAAAGCACTGTGACTCAGTCTCTGAAATGACCCAAGCTTGCAGGAAGGTACAGGTTCTTCCAGTGACCCATGTCTGCCTACGTGCATGTAGCTACCCACCCAGAAGCTCAGTTTTCTTTGTAATATGTGGTAAAAACCAAGTTTTAGTTTGTGCAAATTAGATTTACTACCATTCACCAGAATGATGGCAGAGCTCTGTAAGAGTTCAGTTATGTAAGATCAATCTTGCCAGCTTGCACTCTGTGCTAAGCTACCTGATTGCTATACAGCACAAGCCGTGTATTTTCTGTGCACAGAAAAACTGCTTTATGGGATACAAAAACAGGGGCAAAAACCAGGAGCATTTATCCAAAGCCATATAATACCACACTGTCTCAATATGAAAACTTTCAGTGACATGTTTGAGAGGCACCATCAAAAGAGAAATCTTTTGTATGTGATATTTAAAGCTTTTAGCTTACTTTGCATCATTTTGCTGTCTGCATAAATCCCTTTTACAACTGCATGTGTCCTGTAAACATGTCCGAACAATGTCTTAGCTTATTAACTGTAATATTCTTCCCTCCAGCATAGATGACATAGTTATAAATGGCTCCTTTGAAGTTATACAATCCTATAGAAAAAGTTCACATGATTCTTTGCAGTCAAGCTGTTTAACAGTATTAAAGTAACTTAATTTTCTTTTGGCTGGCATCCCTACCTAAGACTGTTCATGCTTGAACATTATATGAACTGCGCATACCTCTGCTCACCTCAGTGACCATTTGCACATGATTGGTTTTATGGACTGTGAGAAAAGTAGGGCTTCATTTGGAAACTTGTACAGAGGAAAGGAAAAAGGATGGATTTGACAAATACAGGGATAACCAGAGGATGAACAAAAAACCCCAAAACAAAACAAAAACCAGTGGAACACCCTCCCCCAACAGCTCAAAAGAGTAGGATTTTCTCTTTAGGCTTGCCTAAATACAGAAGAGGGTACCAATCTACATTACACTGATTTCCCACAGGGTATGCATAGTTCAAAATATTATCAGGAAGGGTCTGTACATTCAAAGATCTCCCCTGCTTTGATACTTTTGCAATACTTTCTCTCAAAATTTCAATTATATCAAAAAAGTATCACAGAACTAGTTTGTATCACCTGAAAAAGCTAGAGTTGATTAAAACAAAGCAAAACCCACAAAAAACCAATCCCCTGCAGAAAGATTGTATTATAGTTGAAACAGAATTAAGCCTATAAAATAAATGAAGATGATGCAGTAGGAATTAAATTCATAAAGCCCTACTACTGGACAGGAAAAGAGAAAATAAACATTGAACTTAAAACCTTACCCGACACCTTATGAACCCATCCTGATAAACCCAGATTTGATCATCTGAGTCTGTATCTTCTGCAACCTGTATTCTGAGAAGATTCAGATTATCTAGGTTTCCATCAACTGACATGAATTTTCCTGTTTCCTTGTTTCGAAGCCTGAAGTACACACGTTTCTGCAGAAAACAAAAGAACTCTTTAACCATAATCTCAGCAGAGAACACATCCTGCTCTGGGTAAACTTCAGAGCAATTACTATCTGTGGTGCACCCCAAACCTCCCTCTTTCTTTCTGAAAACATAACTTTTTTATTTGAGAATTTATTTCAGAAGCCCATAAACATCTTGGACGAAACAAGCTTTGAGAATTCACCTCTCTGCATGGAGAGTTTTAGGCTTTCCCACGCACTGAAATCAGAACACAGTAGAAAGCTAAAACTTTTAAATTCAGAACAGAACTAACTTCTCTCTGCTAACTCCTTGTATAGATGCTCTTAGCTTTCATTAAAGGTGCACTTGTGTGGCCTGTTTCACATGAACACTTCTGTTCAGACAAGCTCTCAGCAGGGCAGTCAAAATGCATTATTCCTAATTCATCTTAAGGCTATACAAAGACAAAGCTATGACAGCAAGCAAATGCAGTTGGTTACAGACACAAGTAACCTGAGAATTAGAAAAAGCTGTTTCCCCAATAAAATATGGCTCAGCAAGAACCTCAGATGTTAAAGCTCCCAGGACTGCTGCACCACTGGACAAAATCATATGATCCTTATTTAGAGAACAAAATAAAAGGGGCACAACAACAATAAATTTTGCATTAGATTTGCAAATTATTCTGCCAAGTAATAAGCAGGGAGGGACCGTCCCTCTTAAATCAACACAAAATCACTACTAACTGAAGTTGTTTTTTTTTTTTAACCAATATTCTTGTTGTTCCATAAATAATACAAATAGTACAGACAGTAGGCCAGCAACCAGTCAGGGTGCTAGTTATGAAACAAAATAATTTATATATAGTATTTATAGCCATTATTTATTAATTCTTAATTAATCCCTATATGCTGTCTTCTGTAATTTGGTTTAAAGCACGCTTAATGAACAGTTTAAGCAGTGTAGCTGCAAAGCCATGTAGCATAATCAAACAGCTTTTATTACACGTGAAAGTCTAGAGTGATTTCTTTACACTGTTGCCAATACTGAAGTTTGTCACATGCCTGTGACAAGGTTGTAATGCTGCTTTCAACTGCATAGTATCTCCCCAACCCCATTGCAAGATATAAATTAGTACTTGATAAGCTCATGTCAAAGCCCACTCACCTGAAGTAAAGGTCTTAAAGAACCTATCTGACAAAAGCCACTGGCTTTATACCAATCTGAAATTTCATTCGGTGTTAATAACATCTGACGCCCCCTGTAATTACTGTGTTCATAAATGATCCATCTATGAGAAGAAAAGAACAAGACAATGTTTTAAATGCTGAATTCTGCTTTGGAATCAATAAATGAGTTTAATAGAAGTCTGTTCCACAATGTAGTAGTGTTTAGCTTTGGAAAGCCAGTGACCTTCTTTGTAATAGACCTTAAAAAATAATAAAATCACATCCTGATTTAGATCAGCCACATTAAGATGAGTACACAGGAGGTCAAATTTTAGAATCCTATTATTTAAAAATTACAAGCTGAATGAAACAAAGCATTTTCTTGGGAGAACCCAACTTTTAAATTCCATCTGTTTCCAGGAGGCACTGTGACTCCTCAAGGAGCATAGATCTATATGCTACATGTGCTGTATATGCTACATTGCTGCAAGTGTAGAACCAGCAGTTTTGTGTATCTGAATTCAGACAGGCCTGATGAACATGGGAAAAAACTGCTATGGATGCAGATTGGAACAAGAAAATACTGGAAACTGCAACAGGGTGAAGTTCTCTCGGGTATTTTGATAGAGGTTTTATTTCATAATACCTCTCTTCTTTCCAAATATCTGAAAGGAGGGTGGGGAACAGACAGAGCAAGAGTGCATATAGAAAAGTTTCGTTTAGCATTCCCTAACAAGCATCCAAATACACTTAAAATCACACATGGAGTATAATTTGTCAGAACCCAGCTTTGATTCTCCACTATTGGCACAGGCAGTGAATTAGGACCGGGTTTCAAAACAGGCTGTAATACAGTGCCATTTGTAGAGTTTTCTCACACTGATGTGCTGGGACTGTCCAGTAACCATGGGGGTTTGAGTACATGAACACCCAATGTGCTCGTTTTCATGTTACCTCCTTCCTCTGACTGATTTGTCAGCAGACCTCTCTATCCAGAAGCACACTCACTTTTAATTTTGGTGCTTTTCCACTGCCTAATACACATCTGTCCCCAGGTATGAAATTAAGAGAATTATAAATGGAGGTCTCTTAGCAAAGGAAGAGAAGATGAAGCCCTCTTCAGTAAGGAGGCAGCAGGGGCAAGGAAACCGTAAACCCTTTATTCAAACACATTTCAGCAGCTGACCCTGCTAGAATGAAATCAGAATTTGCATATCATATTCTGTATTTCCAGGGATCCAGCAGAAAAAACCCCACAAATACTCATTGGACTGGAAAAACACAAAATTCACGATTTCATTACCTGGAATCATGATAACCATGTTACTGGCAAAGAAGTAACTTGATGTTTGACTTCATGTTATGGAAAGTGAGAATCAACTGTATTGTGGTTATGGTGAAAGACACTGAAACCTCAGGAGGCTTCAGAATATGGAGCATCTACCTTTTCTTACAACCTGGCTTTCAAAGTTCAGTTCAGTGTGCTAAGGAAATCCTTTGACTAGCTTATCCAGATGGGGAAAATGGTTTGCTCTACAGATTCGGCTATTAGCTATCCACTTGAGGGCAGTCTTAAGCTACCCAACAGCATCTCTCTAGCACACACCTTGGAAATTCACCTCTTCAAAAGAACACATTTAAATGCAAAGCAACAGTAACATGGATCTATCGTTAAAAATCAAAAACCCCCAAAACTACAAAAACCACCAAATCTGGGAGCAAGTATCTTAGAGGTAGAGGTTAACAAGACTGAAAAAAAAACAGAGAAAATTAACAGATCTGCTGGAACCCTAAAATATATGATAGTAGTTTTAAAAATGTTTCCAAACAGCTTTTAAACTTTATCACAGACTATTTTTAACATGATCTTCAAGAGAACATTTAGAGAACACAACTGCTTAAAAACACCTACCAAATATAAGTGCTAGATTCTCATCCAGTTCCTGAAGTAAAAGGGTCTATTACTAACACCAAAAGAGGTGAGATCATGGTCTGATTGTACCTCTGTGTCCATAACAGAGGTTAAAGGATGAACATGAAGACTTATTAAAAAACATTTTGAGCTTATGAAACAGATCACAAACAAAATTATTTTTCTATGACTGAGACCTAAACCAAGTGCATAGCAGTTGGTTTTAAGGATGCTATCCAAGTTGATTTTTATAATATGGCATGAGAGAAAACACGAGTTGCCTTTAGAGCTTTATTCAAATTAATTCCAACTTACAGCAGAGGACACGAGTCAGTGATAACATATTGTTGAGACGATATGAAAATACTCTGTAAGAAGATATGACATTAATGCACAACACACATTATGATATTCTAATTTTACATTCTGTGGTTCTATTACACCTGTAAAGTTGAGTAAGTACATCATTCTAAAGAATCAAAAAGTGATTATAAACTTACATGCCACCAAGGACTTGAACTGAAGCTATTCGAGGATTGTATCCCAGGAACTGGAGATTTAAGATTTCTGTACTGAATTCGATTTTCTTTCCTTGGAAATCCATCTTTTCAAAAAGAGCTATGCAGGGCTCAGACAGCTCCTGCAAAAGGAAGATGAGTGCTTTTATAGGATGTTGGAACTCCAGGTGGTGACTGTGAACATGAGTACTTCACATAGCCCTTTTATTTCAGAGGTTTCTTCTTGATTGTTCAAGATCAAAAACTCTGAATGTTTTTGCTCTTCAAGTCGCTACTTAAACCTGAAAAATTTTTAAAAACCCTTATACAAAACACACAAAACCTTATACACAAACATCTCTGTGTGCCTTAATACCTTACGTATGTTTTAAAATACATATTAATCCATGCCATATCCCTCTTCCATTGCACCAACCCCGACTCGTGGGAATTTTCATATAAAGAGCTGAGCAGACAGTAAGATAACATTGATTCCTACCGCTTCAAATGATGACAGCCTTGTCAGCACTGCTTATCACTTACTGCTTTAATTTTTAACTTTTACAGGAGGTTATGGCAACTTCAGTCTCTGACTAGACAAAAGCTTCAAGATTCATACTCCTGAAGTAAAATTCATGACAAGTGAAAATTGTAACATCTGAATCTTCCAAATTGCTGTAGGGAGATGATTCTCCTCCCTCCCTGTCAAAATACTTCTGGTGTCAAAGGGATTCTGCCCACATGAAGCTCTCTGCATAACTGAATCCAATTTAAATATCTTCTGGAAAAGGAACCTTGGACTCTTTTCTGTGGGGCAAGGTATCTGTAGTGGACTGGAAATAACCTCTCTTAATGAAGGCCTTCCTGTGGAAGCTGGGAGGTAGAGTTTGAAATCCCCCAGGGTAGAGTCAATTAAGCCTGAGTGTCTTGGTGTTACACTCTACACTCAGACAGAAATGACACTGCCACTCCCTTTCTCACAAATCTTCCAGCAACGACTGCATAAAACCAACGCCACAGCCAGAAGAGCTCCTTCCTTCTGGCATGTGTTCAGCACACTCACACACATCAACTGGATGGGGAACGCCTGACATGACACAAAGTCTCAACAGACTCCCATCTGGCCTCAGGCATGGAAACAGGCCCTCCAAGGCAGAGCTGGCTCCATACATGCGTGGCAGCTCATATATGCATGCTTCCATGTCAATTCATTAGGCAAGACCTCCCATCTACCAATTTCTAGACTGTGCTCAAATTCCTCTTTAATCTTCCTTTAGATGTTCAAGGGCTCAGATGGCAGCGTTGCATGAGTGTCACCATTATCTGTGCAGCACTCCAGGTTATCCCACAGCAGCTGAGCTGTGCTTTCTCACAGCACCCATGCTGCTAGGCTGTGGAAAATGCCAGGAGAGGCCTTTTCACCTTACTCCAAAATCACAGGATAATCAGCCCCACCATGAAAGGCAACACCAGTTAGACTGTCATGCATCACCACAAGTAAAGAGCTTAACAGGACCAGTCACACTGGGATGATGTCCCAGTGCCTCTGAACTCTAAACTGTTTTATAGACTGGCAGCTGCCCTCTGAGACATGCAACTGCTCAGGCAACAGCCTTTCAGCCTTATGCAGTGCTTTAGAAATAATCTACTTGCAAAGAAAACAGAGACAGAAAAGTAAATCCTCTAAATTTCTGCCACACCTTACACTGGGCATTTTTTTGATTCAGCAGCAACACTGTTACATAAAACATTCCCCACAGTGAGAAGTGCAAGGTCAGCTCCTGAATTTTCTTTTAGTACTTCCCATGAACTGCACTGTACCAAGCTAGTGTCCCTGTATATCTGCATTTAGTTATTCCACAGAATTGTTCATTAAAAAGTAACTTCAGCATGACTGTTCAAGCATAAGTCACATTCACAGCTGTTTTTTTATAGTATGTTCAGGAAAAAGAACGAGTCAAATTCAAGAAGGAAAAATGCTATTTTCTATCTGCAACACAACCACGTGGAGCATGCAAAGCAAGCACAACCAAGTAAATATATAGTGGCATAAAAACCCCAAAAACCTTAGACTTATAAACAGCCCTTTATATAGTTTCATAGGTTCCTTTATTTAAAAAAGCCCTCTTAGCTTTTACTTACAAGTGTATAAAATATCCCTTTAATTTCCTTTTTGTATGGTCCCTTACAAAAGGATCCCTGTAAAGGGGAGTTTAACTAGATAAATACAGTAACATGACATTAAAATAGCAAAGGTGCTTCTTGTATAGAAATGTCACAGAAAAATCCTGAGGAAAGTTACAGAAATGGCAGATGGTGGGGAGGAATTAAGATTGGCACTGCCAAAACACTGTCCCAAAATAAGTCTGACAAGTGAAACCACGAGCTAAAATAATAGGGTTCAAGCTTTTGGAAAATCAAGAAAAATGAGCAATGTAAGCAGTTAGATCGAAATGGTAATTTTTACTATTCTGGTTTGCTAATAAACCAATGAGCAAAGTAACCCATTTTCCTCTTCTCCACATCTAGGAAGCCTCTGAAGAAGGAAGCAGCAGCACATGATTTGCAGACAGATGCAGCACCGTGCTAGTGTCTGAAGTGTGATAAAATGTAGGGCTAGAACAAGTTTCACAAGTGTAAAGAACTTAAAGAGGCACAGAACTGGCATTTATATTTTAACGTAACAGTCTCTGTCAAAACTAATAAATCTTTCAAAAGTAAGCTCATCCTTCCAGCTTGAAACAACCATTTTAAACCCAAGAACTCCTGACACATACAGAAGAGCCTATTTTAATTCACGGTGATCACCCACCAGGCTTGGCTAGAAATAATTCTATTGTTTTTAATAGGATCTGTCTACTAGACAGCCAAGGAGTTCTGAGCGCAGACGTACTCGCTGCAGTAGTTTGTTTACATAGTGCATCAAAATTCTCCAGAGACATGAAATAGGATGACACATTTTAGCTCTCCTTTGACTACCGCACCATCAACAGGTTACCAAAATTACAGTGGAGTGCAATAAAGTTACCAAATTCAAAGAAGAGATTCAATAGTGAACTCCTGGGTTTTTTTATAAATGAGTACCATCCCCTCATGTTGCTGTAAGTTTCTGGAATCTTGACCACATTTTGCTAGTAATTACGTTGATCTTAAAAGATATTTGCTGATTCTGTAAGTAATCCATCATAATGATTGGTTATAAGCTTGAGCAAACTCGTTCCTGGCCCCTGATGAGTTGCAAAATATGTAAATATAGTTTAGTTTGTATCCACCACACATAACAACACTGCCTGATTTTGCCAAATAGTACTGGGTGTTGCTTTACATTATCTAGAAGTATGCAGTATTTAGTGATTAACTCAAATTCCATTGTCCTGATGATACCAACAGTGTTTTATAATTACATGTATTTAACGCAAAGTCGCTTAATTAAGTCTGCTTTTTAAATATGCATCAAAACCAAGGTCCATGGTACAGATATTTCTTCACACTGTCCTACCACTTTCTCAACCCATTCTAAGTGGTCTCTCCTGCTGGGAACTAGACTCTGACACATTCTTGACTCTTTACAGAAGTTCTTTTATAAGCTGTTATTAAGAACAAGGATCCCAAGAAGCTGTTTCTGTGACGACATCTCCTTTACAAAAATAACAAAGAAGTCAAAAAAACCTAACTAACTGCAGCTGAAAAATTTAACTGCTACTGCACAGAAAAAAAAACCCAAATCCAAACAAACAAAAAAAAACGCCCCCAACCCAAACCCTCCTCTGTTGTATGTGTGCCCTAGAATTTTTACTGTTGCAAAAAACGGGGAGGTCAGAATCATCACTGTACTTATCTTTCCAATATTTCTAATAGCTTTACTTACAATATTTATGATCCGTAAAGATTTTAGAACTGCTTGGGGTGAACAACCCATTGCTGTTAGATCAGGATAAATCCCTTCTTCCAACACATACTGGTTACCAGAGAATTCCTCCTGGTCATACACTATGCAGCTGCAGGAAGAAGGAGAAGAAGTTTCCTCTTAAGACATCTGTGCCAGTAAAATGCAGAAACATTTACAGTGTTTTGCCTTGAAAGACTGATGTGCAAACTGCAAAGCATTGTTCTCTCTAAGTCCCCATATACGAAACAACCTCAGGTGTTAGAAAGCTAGTTGCTTTTCTAAAACCTCTACCATTTTAGTGATTTTGCAGTATTCATTCAATATAACTTACCTGCCATCTACAATTTTTGAAGACTTCACAGCAAATGAATCAATATATCTTGTGTTTTTTTCAAATATTTGGCAGTTGCCCTTGAATTCAGGCTCTGAAAATAACTGGACCTTTAAAAAGTTATAAACAAAGTTAAAGAAATCCATTCTTCTACCTTCAGTTACATCTCTACCATTACTTCTATAATTAGATTAAAACATACTTAAAACAACTGGACTTCCGTAATTAAATGTATGTTTTGTTACCTCTTCAGTGTTACAATCCTTGCTCAAGAGAGCAAGGTAACAATTCCAAAAATTACTTCTGGCTGTAAATCACTCAGTAACACACAAAATAATTAAAAGAACACTAACAAATATAGCTCCTTGGTCTATCTGCTGGGTAAGATTTTTTAATTCCCACAGAATGACCAGAGCAGGCACACATTTTTCAAAGGGCCATGAAAAGTTTTCTTTTATGTTATCAATCTGCTTAATCACCAAAACACATACTCTTCCCAGTAAATGAAAACTCTCTGCCTCTCACAACACTAATGGTGCACAACCCTGGCAAAGGACTCGGACAGCATGCCAAGAGGCATGGTATATATTCCCAGGGTAGATGGGCTTTATGTGCCTATTACAGCTATAGACACAGTCTCATGTTGGTTCTTCTCTGCTCCAAGGATAAGAGAGGATACGTTCCCCAGCGTCTTTTGCCTTTGTTAAAAAAAAAATTCTAAGCAGCAAACTTGCTAATTTGGTTAGAGGGTAATTAGCCATGATCACACAGAAGTCATTCATATTATCACATGCCTACCAGCTTTATTCACTCTTAATAGAGATAGGAGTGTGGGCAGATACAGTGTTTTCCAAAGAGGAACATGCTGACGATGGACGCAGTCTGTTGGCTGTAAGCCAACTACTTCTTTGTTTCCTTAGGATAAGGTCTTCCTGAGGATAGGGTCTTAATTGGCACATAATATACAGATGCAAATCATTTTTCATGCACACAGCTGAAAATAAGCAGCCTTGAGATTTTTGTTCCCCATAGTTTATGCATTATCCCTATGCAGGAGATTCTAGTGAAGCCTGCTACTTATCAGGAGTAGCAAACCAGGACAGCTAAGAATTGTCTCCTCAGTTTTTAATTCCATGATACTAAACTCACCATTTTGACTGAAATGAAAATAAAAATAACTTTGTATAGGGACAAAACTGAAAAGGTTCAGAATTAAGAAGGATGAAAAAAGCTGCCCATTAGCCTCACTGTCAAAATTAGATATTAGTACTTGTACACAGGAGGCAATCCAATGTAGAAATACATTAACTCACTGAACAGACGAGTTCTCCCTGCCACTTTCTTCCCTGAAGTTATTGACAAAGATGGCATTAACTTTTAAGCACAACTCAGCAGTATTTGTGAGTGAACAAGACTCCCTTCAAGTGCAACCACTACTAGCAAAACTGTTAACCAAAGGAATAGGTTCAAAACTAATTAAGTCAACTGTACCAAGAACAGCAACACCTATCCTGTAGTGCTCTCACCAAGAATAACAATATCTCTGTTGTAGAGCCTCATCTCAGCAACAGACTCCAGGTCCTGCACCTCTACAAAAAGGACTGCAGGCTCCAGCTCCTCAGAACAATCACTGATACCCCAAAATGCCTCACTTGCTGAACCAAGACATTGCCAATGCCCTAAGAAAATTCTGATGACAATTGTGTATTAAATCCCACCTATACCTACTCAGGAACACCTGAGCGTTCCACTGGACAAAAAGCCATTTCCTTATTTATACATTACAGACACTATACGGTATGTTTCATGTGGTTAGAGAAGTATCTTACCTTGACCTTACCCCTTTCACTTCCAACAATATCCTGCAAAAGTTTGAAGGGGAAAAAAGAGAAAAAATATTTTCAACAGTGATAAAATAACATACAAGATTTACTATTAACTATTTTTTAAATAATGAAAATAAACTGAATTTCATAAAAAGTATAGTTCTAAATACTTCAGAGAAACTTACAAAACAAGTATAAAATTAACTCCTTACCATAACAATGGGTTGAACTGAAGATATTTTGCAATTCTTTCCCCCCCATGCCTCAATGCTGGGATATAGCCCCTTAGCCAGTATGTACTGCTCCCCTGTAAACTCAGGATTCTCATAAGCCACCCATCTAAAAGAGAAAGAACAGGAGAGTGGTTGGTAGAAGTCACACTACTTTTCCAAAATGCAGATGTGTATATTCATTACTGTGTTAATGTAAGAACAAATAAAAAACTTCTGATGTGCCAAATTGTGATGCTGTTAAAACCCTAAACAAAGCAGCATATCTGATACTGCAAACCCCATGCAACATTTACTACCTACTTGTGCTATGTTGATACAAATTAGAGTGAATTAGCTAAAGCAGACCACAAGTTCAGGCACATTACCTACTAGTTATCCTAGAAGTTATCTCCAGTAAGAATATTTCAAGATATTTGACAATTCTGTTATTTTGCCTAGCTCAAGTTCTTCCCTAAAAAGAAACCAAACCAAAAAACCAAGACAGGTATCAGAATACAGCCTTTTTGACAAAACTTAACTTTCAGAGCCATCTGGACAGTAAATGTAGCCATACTGATTTTTGATGTTGCCTGTAGCTACAGTTCAGTTTTGTTTAAGCAAATACACACCCCAACAGGATGCTGAGATGCAACAGGCATATATGCTAATCAGAACAGACTGTTCCCTGCTAGGAATCAGAGACCTCAGCAAGAAGAATATCCTTGAAAATTAATCACTAAAACCCCCACAAACTTGACCAGATCAATGTATTTAAATGCAAAGCCATTATTTTAACTACTCAGTTAGATCTGATGCCTGACATAGACCACAAACTCAGAGATCTGCATCAAATCTTCTGTCTCAGTCAGAATATGCCTTTTTGAAAGGCATTCAACTTTTGAGATGATACACACTTGAAGTATTAGAAAAGACACCAAATCACTACATATATCTCTCCAAAGTCCAATTACCTCTGCAGCGCTTTAGGTCCAGTCTTAAGTATCTGCTGTTAGTCTTGCTGTGCATAGTCTACTACATTCAATAAATCATCTACTACAGCGTTCTTCTAACACTGGTTCCATACTGAAAGCCCAAACAGAGCACCTCCTGCATCTATACTAACTTCTCTTGCCTTTCACTTCTCAAACTTCCCCATACTTATACTCTGACTTTTTTCTGTTTGGTTGTTTTTAGAGTGTCCATATGAGAACAGGCCACAGTAGCAGCTGAGTTTCATTCATTACATTTATACAGCAATTGGGACATCTTGCTGGTTCCTAATTCTGCCAGAAAATTTTCTACCTGGAGTCAACCAACTTTTAATTTTAGCCACTGTGGTGCATAGTAAATGTATGCTACGTTATGTCAAAACCCACCTTCAGAGGGCTCAGAAACTTACTGAGTTTCAACACAGACAAAAAACTTCACATCATAAAGCAGTAAAATGATACAGAACTCATACTCTGCAGTGGAAGATAACTCTCACCATCAAAATTTCCCATAAATTATCTGTGTGTATCGATCAATTGCATTCTACTAAGCTGCAGTTTTATTCCAAGAACAAATGCCAGAGCCTGTGCAGATACAAGAAGTGGGATAACCTCAAACTGAAATAAAGCTGCATCAGTATGTATGTGCCTAGAGTATGAACTTTGTTTTACTTGTCCATGGCAAGCACTCAAACAGTGATTCACATATATCACTATTCACATCTCTTGGTTTGCCTCACATAGAATCAATTATTCCAACTTGTTATGCACTAATTACTTACGGCATATTTCAAGGCCCATTTCAAAATCACCTCAGAGTACTTCATCAAAAAGACACTGGTATGTACAATAAATTGAGCAGAGAGTTCAAATGTCTCAGATGTGTCTATACCTGTACACCACATATACCAAAAGCAGTGAAAATGAGGTTTCCTTAAACAATTTCTTCAG
Organism: Dasyornis broadbenti; assembly: GCA_013397935.1. Classification (NCBI taxonomy): domain Eukaryota; kingdom Metazoa; phylum Chordata; class Aves; order Passeriformes; family Dasyornithidae; genus Dasyornis; species Dasyornis broadbenti. The sequence goes on along the minus strand of VZRN01005002.1, from coordinate 709,156 downwards.
CAGACATTCATTAGATTTTTCAATGCACAAGTGCCAGGATACAACTATCAGGTGTGACAGTTTAACTTCATTGACATCTATGCAAACAAGCGTTCCTGATACTAAGTGAACTATCAGACATGCTAGCAGCCTCCTAAGAATCCCTTAATAGCAGTTATTTAGTTTCCCCCATCTTTAAAAAGAAGCCTGAATGCTGAAGTAATCAATGAATCTCACTTGCACATGTTTACATTTAAATAAATGGGATTTACATCATTAAGTGCCACTCTTCTATGCAAGTCAGCCCATGCAGTTAGACAGTTCCTAGAGTCAAGGCTTAATGGTGAAATACTTGTGCTTCTCCACTTGATTCAGAAGTCTCTATGAGCTGCTGAAAGTAGTAATAACATCATCAAGGACAGGCAGCTGAATTCAGTACCAGCCAAACCTGTCAGACCTCAAGACTATACCTAGGAAGGAGCACTGCCTTAATCCAACTTCTGACTTAACAGAAAGGCCTGGAGAGCAAGACACTGCCTCCCTATCTGAGCAAGAGAGCCACATTCCAGCTGCCAGGCACAACAGAAACTGAAGTACTGCTCTGCGGCATGGCAGCAGCCATCCTGCCCCACAGGGAACAAGCTCACCTAACACAACAGATTTTGTAACCCCCAGACGTACAAACTGCCTCAGTGAGGCTGAGCAACAGCTCCATCCCAAGTTGCTGGCAGGAGGGTGCTGGAGATCTTTATTCCTGGGCACCATCCATGCCCCTGAAACCAGAAGCAGCATAAAGCTTTGATTATATGTTGTTTAGTACTATTACACACAGAGAATCTTTCTCCAAATCCCTCTACATACGACATCTAGAAGTGCAGCTCCAAATAGGGTCTGAAAGTATAACCAAGAAAATAATCCAGACATGGCTAACTCGCCAAAAATCAGATTTGCCCTTGGTTAGCCCAGGATTCACCTTGTGTAACTTTAGGAGGGGGATCAGAAAGTTAACCAGCACTTGCAGATTTCTACCATAACTAACAGATATGATAAGGTAATAAAATTCTTTTTATAGGAAAGAGAGAAAACAAAAAGAGATGTTCATCATGCTTCTTTGGGACTGTGATATTTAGTATCCCAGGGACCTGCAAACTTTAATTTTATGACTCTTTGAAAGTTTTTTTTTTCCCTGAACATCAGTTCAGAGATAGAAGTGAAAGCTTTGTTGGGATAACCAGGGGTACTTGCTCGTTTCAGTTCCCAGTGGAGGTTTGTTCTTGTACCTTGTGTCTCTTCAGTTTCACTCGTTACCTTCCTGAGTACATGTAAATTAAATTTACTACCTTCTGGTTTCTGTATATGAACCACTCATTACCTAATTATTTCCTTAATATCACTATCCATACATAGACTAGAAGTAGCCAAATCTACATTGTGGATTAATTACTTGAAAAGTAGGGGAAAACCAGGCTGATAACACAACTACAGTAAACAGATGACTACATAAAATAAACAAATCTGGAAAAATTCTTCCAGCAAGTTCAAAAGGAATCAATTAAAAGACAGGAGCTTCTTCAGGAGTTCTGGCAAAAGTTTGGCATGTTTATGGATAAAGAAAAGGCACATTTCAAACATGCAGTTCCTGTGATTTTGATCACTATTAAATATAAACTTGAAGAGGTTTTAAAGCAGAGAGGAAAACAAAATTGTACAACTCTTGATTTTAGTACTTGCTTGAACTTGCAAAGGGTGTTACCTGTTGCTAGTAAATAGTTCCATTTTCTGCCACTTCAAATTCTGCCAATTTGGAAGTAAAGATCAAACCCTACTTTAAAGAAGAAAGGCCTTTCCTATTTTCAGGCAGTCTGGATTGTTTTCTCCTACCCTAATGGCAGAAATGTAATTTTTGAATTATGTTTGGCCAGCCTCCAAAAAATGCTCAAGAGCAAAACATTTTCACTTTTAAAGAAGTCAGTCCTCATCTCCTTAGGATATATTTTTCAGGATGTCTTTACAATGGATTTAGCAAAGACATGAAAATATTGCTTGGAAACATGTTTAGAAACACAATAGCTAAAATTTTAACGCAGCTAGTGCTAAATTACCCCAAAATGGAATATTCACTCCCCAAATGCAGAGCTGGGCTGTCTCCAGCAACACAGTTTAGAGCTGCAGTTGAGCTCAGAACTTGTTCAGTAGTATCTGTGCACTGCAGTGTCAGGCTTTCTTTTCTTTGATATACCCTTTAAATTACAGAGCAATCAAAGCAATTATGTTGGAAATACAGATCATCTGTTATCTTACTGCTCTAACTGCTTACCCTGGACAGCTGCAGTTAAAAAATTGCAATGAAAGATTCAGGGCTTCTTACATTTTTGACTTCTTATTTTAATTATGTGTTTTCAATATGATACCAGGAAGGTTACTTCAAAATATTATGACAAGCTTTTACTGAATCTGTCACAGTTCGCTATGTCATCATCTCCACTACAGTCTAAACAGCTCAGGAAATTGCTCAATAGATTATTCATTGCTTTACGACATTTCTTGGAAGATATAAAAAAAGTCTTCTACCTGAACAGACAGTTAACACTGAAAATAATGTACTGTATTGCCAAACATGACTCCGCACAGATCACTCAAGCTTTCTGACACATTAACATTTTGTAAGATCACCACAAAACCTTCAAACACTCACAGCCTCTCTGGAAACAGAAGGGTTGTACAAGACTTGGAGTGCTAACCACGTTATGAACAATGCATCTGAATTTATACAAAGCTTACTGCTACAAATTACATCTTTTGGAGACTACAAGGTGAGATTACAGGAGCAGTAGCACAGTCTGTGGGACAAATTTTGTTCATACAGACTTCTAGCCACCTTTGCCATTAGAGTATTAAAGTCACTCTTAATTACTAGAATACTCAAACTCGTGTACGATTTCTATTTCAGCTGCAACAGACACATTTACTAGAACAACTACATGAAGGGCATGATAGGTAACCCACAATTTGTTTTCCAGCCTTCAGAGGAGACTCCTTCCCATGAATCTCCCTTGCATATTACAGCAGACAAAAGAGCACAGCGGCTTCAAAGGTCACCAGGCAGAAAAAAAAACTGCTGTCACACCATATTCATATACAAATTAAAAGCATTCCTCTGGAATGCACCGAGCTTGATTCTGCAACCTTTATCCAGACAAAACTTGCAGAGGTATAGCACAGATAACACACAGAAAGATTTAGGGTGTGGCTGGGTAAGGCAGAGCTTCCAGCAAGTCACCTGCATGCATACCAGGCAGGGAGACAGACTGTACATCTCATGCTCTTTTGGTTCTGCTATTGTAGTTCATTTTGTGTGTTTGCAGCCATGATTGCTAATACTTGTCTGCATTTCCAAAATACTTTGATACACTTTGCAAGGCTGTGAAACTCAGTATCTGCAACTGATGGGCTAGACTAATCAAACAGCAAAGTCTATCAACTGATCAACTGCATGGGATAGCACTCATGGCACAAAGACTGGGCTTGTTTAATGGCCATGGCTAATACAGGTTTTGGGAACTATGTTAAAAAAACCCCAAACAAACAATAACAACCAACACCACAGCACCAAAACACTGTTAAGCTATAGGATTCACTGCAAAGGCAATTTTAATTTTCAGAGCAGTTGCTCTCCCTAGTATCAAAATGTATTAGTGAGCATGGTATGAGTTATCACTATTTAACAAACAAGTGAGAGAAAGAGCCAGGAATCTACATCTGGTCAAATGCAAGAAGCCTGGAAATTAGTTCCAAAACTGGGAATTATTTCCGTAACAATTTTGCTGTTGAAATGCTTAAAACAAATGCTGCCAAAAGAACAAGCTATTTCTTCCTCTCTTGATGAGACATCATCTCATGCTGTCATACTTTGTGTATCAAAAAGTCAACGCTTCCTGGGACCATCTTCTCTTATTGTGAGAAAAAAGATTGTTTACTGTACATATTCACAAAAACTTCACTTTTCACATTCTATGGTCAAGGGCAGAAAATTTTGTCTGAAGACTCCACATAGAAGTCAGAGTGCTGAAAAAGATCTGCAAAGATTATCAATTTCTATAAAGAACAGCATATCTAAAATGAAACCATGAATAAAAATATCACCTACACGCCACTTAGCACATTTATAGACTGTGTCCTCAGCCCATATCCAGTGTCTTTCAAATTGGAAATAATTCCTAACACGTTGATATTGGAACCCTTTGATCCAAAGTCTTTTTCACTGTACATTATCATATGGGAGCTTGTGAAGTCCTGTTAAAACAAAGAGAAGCACCATTAGGAAAGTGCCACACGACATCTCAGAGCGCTCAGGAGACGTCTACTACGTGTTCTTGGGACTTACGCCAACAATCGGTCGCAGAGACTGCAACGCCTCATCGTAGCCACCCCAGTCCGTCCAATCCCGATACGCTCCTTCTTCCAGCAAGTACTGATGGCCTTCAAACCCCGGCTTCTCGTAAGCAACCCAACTGAACAACAACAACAGAGGCTTCATGTCAAAATGGACAAGTGCCACTCCATGTTTTCATAAAGCAGATACAGATGCGTATATTTATTCTTCTGCTGTGAATATTTTCAGATTTAATGCTGGTGTATACCTCAGCGCAAAAACTAGGAAAACAGATGAATAAACAGGGACTGGATTTGCCCACTGAATTCCCGCCCATGGAGTCACTGCTTCAGCTGAAGGGTAAATATCGCTTTTCCACACTTACACTCCTCCCAGTACTTTCATGGATCCCACTGATGCAAGTGGAAGTCTTGTCTTTTCTTCTGATTCCTTCTCATCAAGCATAAAGATCTCTGATTCTATTTCCACATGTTTCCCTTCAAAGAAGCGCTTCTCATAAACAATTACCTGCAGTGGAAATGAAGCAAAAGTTGCAGGGAGGATGACAAATTCTGACAATAGACAGTTTCTTTTGCATGGGCACATAGAGGGAGAATGCAAAATGATGAAACCAAATAGTGCGATCTCTCTATGCCCTACAAGAGGCCTTTCCACTACAGATGCAACGGGAGGGTTTGAGCATTCATTACCCATCTGCATTATCTGGATTGCTGTTAACGCTGTCATACATGCATGTGATGGATACAGAAATGTGACAGAAATTGCAGTTTCATGGTGTGGTCACATAAAAAAGGACTACCAGTAAACCATCAGTCGCTGGTATACAATCAAAGCATACTTAGCTCATGTGCTGTAAAATAGCTTTGGACAATCAAATACACACTGACTTTTACCTTTGGCTCCCCACTGAATTCCACTTTGCGACCACCCTGTATAAAAAAAAAAAAAAAAGAAAAAAAAGAAAAAAAAAATAAGCTGTTCATAACTTAGACAACTTATAGGTACCTCCAAGAGTCATCAATTCTTTACAAAAAGGGAGGACTAAGGTGAAATATTCCTTAAAGAGCACAAGTGAAGATAAAAGCTAGATTTATGGCAGAGATGGATGCAATCAAATGTTGAAAGTTCAAGAATTTTATAGACTAAAAATTTTGGGTTTTTTAAAAGAATTAGATTTTTGTAAATGTTGAAAAATCTAGCCACCATAATACATTATTTATATAACATGTAAACATCGGTCACTTAACTTGCAAGTAATAACAGTATTTTACCATTTTCAAGGGTCTCATGGACCTAATGTAGGCTTCCTTCTTCTCCCAGAATAATAAATTAGGATATTCACCAGGCTCCAACATTAAAGGGACTCCCTGGAAACCAGGTTCTTCATAAATAAGCCATCTAAAAGTAGAGGGGGTGGAGGAACAAAAGCAAGAGATAAAAACCCCAGAACATCTCTGAACAGTAAAGAACAAGACAATATGCTTACTTTAGGAAAGATATAATTGTATCCTTAACAAAACTTTGTTTCTTTACCACCAAAACTGCCAGCTACAAGCTGGCACACTGACAAACTTCTGTGCTCCAAAGGAACCACCAATAATACATGCCTTTTGTTTGACCAGGCCAAAAAAGCCAAACTAAAACAGTACAGTAAACACTAAGAATTTGACTCTGTCTTATCTGAAGGCAAACATATTTAGACTGAAATAACAAGATTTAAGGTTATTCTATTGTTTTTTAGAATAGTTTTAAAGTGCAGAACCAATATACAAGAACTTTAAAAATCCCTACTAAACTAGACTTGGATTTGACACAAAATCTGCTCAACAAAACAATTCTAGCCTTATGTTATTTACTAATACACAGAAAAACCTGACAACTCCTTAGAAATCTACTTCCTCATGGTTTATGTCTGCTAATAAATCTACTTTGAAAGACATAACTTTCAGAATTCTTCATAGGGGCTACAAAAGCAGTTTTTCAAAACTTAAAAAAAAAAAATCTTAGCCAGTAATTACTTACTGGAAACAAAGAATCATAGTGCTGATCTCTGCATAAGGATGTCAAAGTATTTCTTCAATTTAAATTTACTGATCTCTAAGAAGTGCAGTGTGGAGCAGTATAAAACACACAAACAGCAACACTTTATGCAGCCAATCCTTTAATCGTGCAAGGATCATAATGTATAAATCTGGTGTTATCAAAAAGATATTAAAATAATCCATCACTCTGTCATGCATTAAAGGGAGATTCCAAGCGAATGTAAACTGGCACAAATTGATATAGTTTCATTGCAGATACATGGCTCCAAGAAACAAACAAGAAGTTGGGTGGGAGTGTTGATCTGCAGGAGGGTAAGAAAACTCTGCAGAGGGTTCTGGATCAATGGGCCGAGGCCAATAGGATGAGGTTCAACACGGCAAAGTGCTGGGTACAACATCCCCAAGTAGTGCTCCAGGACTGGGGCAGAGTGGCTGAAAACTTACTTGGCAGAAAAGGACGTGCGGCTGCTGGTCAACAGCAGCTGAACATGAGCCAGCTGTGCCCAGGAGGCCAAGAAGGACAGTGGACTCCTGGCCTGTATCAGCAATAGTGTGGCCAGCAGGACAAGGACAGTGATTGTCCCCCAGTACCCGGCACTGGTGAGACCACACCTCAAATCCTGTGTTTCAGGATCTGTTTTGGGCCCCTCACTACATGAAGGACATTGAGGTGCTGGATCACATCTAGAAGGAGGCAATGGAGCTGGTGAAATGTCTAGAGCACAAGTCTAATGAAGAGTGGCTGAGGGAGCTGGGGTGTTTAGCCTGGAGAGAATGAGACTCTGGGGAGACCTCATTGCTCTTTGCCACTGCCTTGAAAGGAGGCTGGAACCAGGTGCTCTCTTCCCACAAGTAACAGGTGACTGAACAAGAGGAAGTGGCATCAAGTTGCAGGAGAGGAGGTTTAGGCTAAATATTAGGAAAAAATTGTTCACTGAACAGGTTGTCAATCAATCAGGAACAGGCTGCCAGGGGAGTGGTGGAGTCACAATCCCTGTAGGTATTTAAAAGATGTGCAGGAGTGGTGCTTAGGGACATGATTTAGTGGTGGATTTGGCAGTGCTGGGTTAATGGTTGAACTGGATGGTTTTATAAGGCCTTTTCCAACCTAGAGGATTCTATGACTAACTTCACTGCAAGAACTGACACACATGGAAGAACAAGGAGAGAGTACAGTCAGAAGATAAAGGCGCATTGACTCATTCTTGTTGGCAGCTTTTAACAAACAACAATTGAGCATGAACACTGGGAAACTTTAAGATGATACAACCACACCCACACGGCAAGGTGACTCAGAATCAGAGCCTCCCTCACCTGCCAATACAGTGAACTATGTAATGCCTGTGAACTAAAGGCAAAAATCCCCTCAAAACTTTTCGGCAATACGCCAAAAAGCAACAGCCATCTACTGAATTTCTCATGGAAGCGACTGCTCCTCATGGACTAATGAACAGATATCTGAGAAAGACAGTTGAAAAATAATCTATTTCACTTCCTGGTGCAAGTATTAGTCTGCTTTCCCTCAGGGATCCAAGTGCAAAGAGAGAGATGTTAAGACAGCAAGAGTTTATATGAATTTAGTAAAACTGCTGTTACACTGATACAAAATAAAGACAACTCAGATGCACACAGGCTCTGCCTCCTTTCAAAAAAAATTTGTAATTTTACTACTCACAGATAACTTTTAAGTGAGACAGAAATAAAGTGGAGACATAGATGAAGTGAATTAACAATCAACCTCCACTTAACATATCTGATTTCATTACTCTTGGGACACATATAATTTGGATTAAAGTTGCAGTTCACAAGAAATAACCTCCTGTCAGAGAACCAACTACTTGGACATCTTCAAATTTGCCTATATACCAAAATGTTTCCATTTTTTCCACAAATGAAGGTGTAAATACCCTTCACCTAACAACAAAAATGCCCATGTAACACGTGGCGTATTTGAATACATCTTTGCAGTGGTATGTACCATCTGCCCTTTGCTGGGCAGCATTTGATAGTTAGACCATTTTGCAGCAAGGCAAGTGCTATCAGTGCCCAAACATAAGAGCTAACAACCAAGGTCTGTACATCCTGTAAGAAGTTCTGCAGAATCCAACGTGTCTGAAAGGGGTTCCAGCCTCACTTCTTCTGAAAGAAGCCTCTCTCTTCTGCGTACTTTTCCCAGGACTACTTTGAGGCATGTTTTCCATAACAATTTACAAGTTTGTTTATTAAATCATGAAAACTAGTATTGGCACAGCACCTGGATTGTTCCCAAGAAGTCTCCTTTCTCATAAAAGCTTGCTTGGTTCACAACAATACCCTCCTAACTTAGATGGCCAGATAGTCTCAGGTGACATGACATACTTGTTTTAAACATCACCATAAAAACACGGATCAAAATGCACAGTGAAATACAAGAATGTCATGTATGGACTCTCTAAAGCACCAAGTCTTATTTTATAACAGAAGGATTTCAAAAATTTTTTTTTTTTAGTAAGATGATTTCAAGTTTAGAAGAAAGCAAGTGGGAAATGTGGTCTTATAACAGTTCATTCCCCACCCTCATTTATGGTACATTTGCCTGAATGAGAACAAGCAAGAGAAGCAAACTCATATTCCTTTACTGCAAATACACAGGGGTTATTCAGTGTTTACTACATGCAAGCAGAAGAAAATCTGGCTCTAACAAACATTCTAAGGGATCAGACTCTTCAAGAGTGAAGCATTACAGTGATGAACTAACACTACTGTCAACAAATATAGGACAAATATATACCAAAATACAGGACTAGAATAAATATAGCTTGCTCGCGTGTCTGACAGGTGTAACCAATGGTTTAAAACAAATTCCTTTCATAGCACTACACAATCATACAGAGCTACATACTTACATGCCCCAATGTACTTTAATAGAACAAGTTTTCTGAGTGGAGCCAAACACCCCTGTTTCTTCTGTGTCATCAAAAAAGGAAGTCACGATTCCTAACCCTTCAGGCTCTGTATACAAATCAATTCGGCAAACCCTGTAATCCTGAAAAATGAACATTGCCATAATCACTTAATCTGTCCTCTGAGTTCTGTAATTACTGTACATAACTAAATCGGTTTTGAAATACCTGTTTATTTTAAATTGTTTTCCCCCTTGTCAATTGCTACTGCTATTAGATGCCTATAATAAAAGTATAGCTAAGCCAGTTTGCCTGTCTCTGAACCAAGACAGTCAGCCAATCTCTAATCAGCATTTACATTGTTTGCTTTCTGCCATCTAGGCAGGAATGCATCTTCTTTCATCAGTTAACATCTCCTCTAGCAAATTAAATCCTAAGATAACACCAAGCAAGCCCTCCTTGAAGAGAACTGCAACTTAAACAAGAATTGTAGTTCCAAGCAATATATATTCCTCCTTTTCCCTCTCCTAGTCAAATAACTTTATAGCTCGTGCTTGTTTTGGCAACCTGCAAAGGTAACTACTTAATGGTAGGTTAAAAGTGCATGTAGAAAGGCTGCTCCACCACGTGTGAAACTCATTGGTAAGTTTGCCCATACCAGGCAAACCAAAGTTTGGTGTTTGACACTGAAGTTTGTATTGAGTGTAAATTTAGTTTAAAATGGAAAAAAAAGAAAAAGCCGTATTTCGAGAATACAGAATTTGTGATAGTTTTCTGGGATGCTTTTCCTGAGACTGACCAGACTACAAAGCATATGCTGCGTGTAACATTTTGATGGCTATTCTAATAAAAACCACCGAGTTTTGTTCCTACCCTGTCCTTCCTGTTGATGTTATCATAATCCCCATTGTGCAAAAGCCCTCAAATGCATTTTGTGATTAAACATGAAATTCAACACGGAAGATTGTTTCATGCACTTGTAGCTCACATTACACTTGTGTCCTAATAGACCAATCACACTTTGTATCAGTATAAAACATCACTACACATTAAGATCCATATAATTTTTTTTTTACTTATATTACTTGCCTTAACAACATGTCTTATTGAACCGATCACTGCAGGCTTTTGAGATTTGCAGTCACTTTGCTCTTCAGAAGCACCTGCACCCCAAATATCTGGGAGTTCCAACTCTCCTTCTTCCAATGGAATAGAGGGGCCTTCAAAATTTGGTTTTTCATAGAGTATCCAGCTTAAAATAAATTGTTAAAAAATCTAATTTAATGGTGCTTTATCAAATGTGATTTGCAGAAATCATGTTCCCACTTAAAAAAATCCTTCCACACACAGTACTGTTTCCAGACCCTTCCCATTTTCCCAACACAGCTTATTTGCCTGACACTGCTGATGCAAGCCATTTCCAGTCTCTGTGATACCCTTAAAAGCAATAATAAAAACAAAAATGTCTACTGCTGAATTGTACTTTCATTAAAAAATCCTCCACCTTGTTAAATTGATAATTTGGGGCAGCAAAGACTGCTGTCTCTGAATACCAGACTTTGCATGAGATACTAATCAGAACCAATGTGTACATCAGAAAGCAGTGATGCTGCAGACTGTTACACCGTGTATAAACAGATGAGTTGCTTGGATCCTGTGAAAAACAGCCTGGAGTTCGACAGGAGCTGGTGTAGTTGTGCCAGAGGATGATAAGACTGCTCAGAAGACAAGGAGAACTTCATTTTTAATGGCAGGTTGGAATATACAACTACATAAAAACTTCATCCCTCTGCAAATACAAACCCTTCACTCTGGCTCTTAATGGAAGGAGGACAAAACCCAAAAACCAGTCTCTCTAGACCACGCTGGAAAAGACGACCTGGTTTACTCAGATCAAAAGGTTTTCATTCCAGTTTTCTGAAGCTGAACAGCAATCAGTGTGCTTCCCAGTACCTCCTACTGCAGCTAGCCCTTGTGTCTGCAGCTTACTATCAGATAATTACTTTTGAGAACCTGCTATTTGGCTGCATTATAGCCTGGCCACAGCATAACTTGCCATGCTAGCCACACTACTAATGGCCCTTCTGTCGATGCTATGAAGAAAGTAGGAGATGAACTTGTTTTGAATTACTCTTAGGCAATACAGTGTTTAGAGACCTCCTTTTGTCAGAGAAACTCTACAGCACCATCTTATTCCTTTGGTCATGAAATTAATCATGTTAGACCTGGCTTTAAACTTATTTGCTAGCCTTTTAGCCCAATCCAAATACTATGCAAGAACCCCTAATGACCAGAGGAGTTGAAGGGCAGAATAGCTGGACAGAATCTATCATTTCACCCCGCACCTACACCTGGTGAAATCTCGCACCCCTCCAAAGAGTAACACTCACTCAATCAGCAGAACAGGTTTTCCAGCTCAGAACTTCCTATTGCAGAGGCACGTGGGTGTTCATGCTACATTACCATTTACAAGGCAGACTTACTGTGAATTACATGCCAGTTCTGCTTCAAAACATTTTTGGATAGAGTAAAAATCTTTGGATAAAGAGTAAAAACTGATCTCTTACCATCCTCTGATGACTTTAACTAAAATTGTTGGTGTCAGAACCCAAGAACTGCAATCCGGAACATCATGGAAAACTTCAATGCCAGATTTTTGGCTGTCTGAGTCACAGTATATCACCAGCTGTGTTTAAAAAAAAAAATCCAAAAAAACACACCAGTAACATAAATAGTTCTATCTTCTTAGGCTTTAAAGAATGACAGGAACAGTAAAACTATTAAAATTGATCTTACCTTGCCAGGTCTAGGATTGATTTTACTTTGTCCATTTCTTGGAAGTGTCTAATAGACAGTGAGGAGAGAAAAAAAATCACAAAAAACCCCCACAAAATCAAAAACATTTTCAATAAAGATACTCAGCCTTAAAAAAAGGCCTGGTAGAACAAGATAAAAACTACTCTGAATATAAAAGCTGGTAACATTTCAACTATACCTACTTACTGTTTCAGATTCTTCTTCCTTTTGCAGCACATTGTCTTGACAAAAATATATCAATTCACACACTTTTTTTTCCAACTCTGAATTATCATCTCACGGAAACTAACTAACCTCAGATTTGGAAAGCTTTAAAATCCTCCTGATCAACTTCCTAAGTATTCCAGGAGTTCAATACCAAGAGACTACTTTAAGAACTAGCGTGGATAAAGAACATGTTGTACAATGATAAAGATGAGATATAAATGTCTAAAAATGTCAAGCCATAAAGCATGAAGTATTTTGAAGGAATACATGAAAATACTGAGGAGACATAATGGCACATTCATGTATGAGCTAACTAACATAATCAATTTTGTGATGAACACCTTGTGACAAGACAGGTTCCCTCGAAGAGCATGAGACTGTGCAGTGAGTGATAAACTAAAAATATTCAGAACAAATAAAACACATTGAGGTATAAAAAAACCTAAAACAGTGTTGAAGTCAGCAGTAAATTATATGACATAGAATATATGGGAAAGTTGTGGTTGCATCACATCATCTTCAAATAAAGCAAGCATTGAAATTATGGGTTTGATTTCCTAGCAAGGATGGGAGTGCTCATTCTGGGACAGGGTCCTGCTCTTCTAGGAATTATTCACACAAACAAAAAGACCAAAACAGACCCTGCCTCTAAATAGGTAACCAGCAACACATGCAAGGAATTAATGAGAACATATTAGTTAACATGCAGAACAGGCAGTGGTCGCAAGACAGAGTTCTTAACCACAACCAGGTTTTTGTAGGCATCATCAAGGCATGTTGAAGCATGACTGGCTTTTTAGCTTGCGCTTCCATTCCAGTTAAAACTTGTTCTGTGTTTTGAGGAATGCCAAAGTCATTGTTTTGGGCTGCCCTTACTCTTTCTTTCACATTACCCACTAGCCATTGCATCATCATTTTCTTAGTCAGTGGAAGATGCACCGTAGGTACATATCATAGAGACATTTTTGATTCTTGTCTAACTTGAGCAGGACAATTCAGTCAGCAACAGTGCCATGGTGTCACAGAAGTCCAGAAGCCCTTTGAAACCCAAAGGGATTCTCTCAAGTGCAGTCTTGAGTATGTACACACTCCACTGCTATATCAGGCCTCCACACTCTACTGCAAAATTGAAATCCACTCAAGAACAACTGTTTCAGTAGCAAAAACCAAACTAAAACAGTACTAGATATTTAGCTTTAAATTTGAGTTTTGAAATCCAAGCAGGACCATGAGAGTAAGAAAGCCTGTTTAACAGGCAACATAAATCTACACTACTGTAAATAACCCCCCTAATTTTCATCTCCACACTAATTAAGAAAACTTTTCATAAGAGAAGAATCTACGTTCTCAAAACTGTAAGGTACCATGGATGGTACCTCGCCTCCTGCAAGGTGATGAAGAAAGGAGTTATTTCTACTACCTCACTCCTTTGAGTAGAACTGTTGCAGCAGACAACCACTAGCTTTGGAAAGTATTTCTCAAACTTCCTACATGCTGTTTCAGTTCCACAGGTCACGTTTGTGTGGCTATTAAACTTTAGAAACGTATTTCTTCCCATGGTTCTTAGATTCTTGATTATAATTTTCTTCTCAAGTCACAATAAGGGCTTATATTAAGAGAAATAGCAAATATTACAGGACATTGGTTCATAACTTTAAAACCAGAAATTACAAATATATTCCACATTAAGGTTGCTTTGAAGGGTAAACATAGATGTCTTCACTTATGAGCAACAGATGCTTGTAACCAGAACAAGGGACAGCCCTCCACTGTAGCAGCACTTTCAATAAACACTACTATCCAGATCTTAAAGTATTATTTAAGAATATATATTTTTCTGCCAAAAGCATGGGAAGACAACAGAGAGCTAAAATAAAAAATTTGCTCTGTTTCGTATTTAACAGTACAATAGCTGAATGTCTTGTTGGAAGAGAATAGAGATTACTGTCAAAAGAAGTTTTCTGAAGTTCACAGAAAGCATTCCACTAATTTGCAATTAAAAATTAAAGTTAGCGTGAGATTTTAAAAATATAATAAAAAATCAAGTATGAAGACATATTCAGATATACGTTTTCCATTCATATTTGCAAGAAGTCTCAAATGCACCTTAATCATGTTGATAGATGCCATCTCATTTTCATTTTCAGATAAAATTGGTACCATACCTCAGTTCACCTCAAAGTATTTGTAATCTATATATATGTCCCGAAGGGGGGAAACAAAACAATATATGTACATTGCCTACAGAAAACATAAAAGCTGGAAAACTTGGCATGCAGCTTTTAAAAAACACAATACTCACATCCACATCTAATAAACCAGGGGGGACATTTGATTCGTATCTGCTTGTCCCTAACCAGCTGGAAAAATTTTTCTCAGGGTTGCCATAGTTGGGCATTTGGAAACTTAGCTCTTTTTTTGCACTATCTGCTTGCAGGTACTTCTCCACAAAACTTGGAAACTTCGTATCTGAAAGAGACTGAATTGCAAAACCAAAATTAACAGTCATTCAGCAGGTGGACAAACATTGTTTCATTTCCTGAATGATCTTTATTACCTCAGATTTTTGAGGCATGATGAATGGCCCAGAAACATCCTGTTGTAAAGGAGGCATCCCTGAGGAGTCAGTTGCAAAAGCTGTTGTGTTATTTACTGAAGTGACAGAAGGACTAAAAAACTTTTCTTTAGAAGACAGCAGGCTTGAGAAGAGGGAGCTTTTTTCAAGCCGTGATCTCTTAATTTCACCATCTGTACAATCAATGTTCTCTTTTCCATTTATTTCATGAGTAAAGGCAGGTTCCTCTCTACATGACTGCAGAGCTTTGAATATGATACTTTGTTCTGTTGATGCACGCTTGGGCCTGACTCTGGCTATTGTTTCCAGGCTTTGCATTTTAATTTGTTGGGTTGGTAATAGATCCTGTGTTTTTTCCCTCCTCAATCCCAAACCAAAAGTAAATACACTAGGATCAAATACTTTCTCTAAGTTGTCTTCATGAATGGGGGGCATTGCGAAGTGGGGTGCCGGCGACTTTGGAAGCTTTGACCTCTTCTTTTTCTGGGGTAAACAAACTGAGCTCTCTAAGTTTTTTATTGTTTCAGCAAACTCCTTCATGTCAGATGGGGAATCAAAAATGCTGTCGTCTTCAGCAGATCCGTTACAGGCTTTGCCTGGGCTCTTCTGTGTATTGGTGTTGTCCTCTGATTCCAGTATACTGTCTTGATTGTTGTCATCATACTGCAGTGCTGTAAAGTTCAAATCTCCCGGCTTTGCCTTTTTATCTCCATTTTCCATCCTCTTAAATTCAGATCTAGAAATCTGATGAGATGGTAGAGGATATTTATCATTACTGCAAGGTGATAAGGCTTCTGTGTTTGGCAGCATCTTTTCTTCATTTCTGTGGAATTCTGAGTTTGTGTAATTTCTTTGGTAGAAAGTGTCTTGAGCATTTTCACTTTTAACAGGTGAGTGCAAAGACAGTTTAAAAGGTGAACTTTCTTTCTTTGCAGTGGTTAATTCTGGTTCTGGTTGCTTCAGAGACATGCTGCCAGCATCACTTTTGCTGCTTTGGTTAAAAAGGGATATGGCAGCTTTTACTTTAAGTTCTGTTGTCTTCCCAATATCCTCATAAGAGGCAAAGCTTTCTTCATTTTTGCCTTTTAACTCTGCAGTGCTTTCTTTCTCCTGTGTGCCATTCTCAAATAACTTTGCGCGACTGCTTTGCTTATTTAATGTTTTATCAGGCTGTTCATTTTCTTTAGGTTGTTTCCCAAATTTCAGCTTTGCTCTGCCAACGAATGTGCTTGGTACAGTACTATTTTTTGAAGCAGGGATGTCCGTAGGCCTCTGGCTCTGGTTAGCACATTTGTTTTCAAACAAGGAAATTTTGTTGGCAATGTTGCTGTTAGTTTTATTAACTGGTTTTTCAAGAGTATCCTGCTCACTTTCTAAACTGTCTTGATTAGTAGGTGTTTTAAAATTCAGCTCTATGCTCTTCGGTTTGGCTGGACTACAGGAGGCAAAATGACACAGAGTGACATGTTTAATTAATCTTGCACAGACTTGTAACAATTTTCAAAACAATGAAATGTAGCATTATAAACCATAGACTTAGTTTGAATTTTGGTATCTCAAAAGGAATCAACTAAGAGGAGTAACTATATGGATGAAAAAAATTAGACACTAAATAAGGAGCATATATTTCAAATATGTGTACTTAGTTCTTTGAGGTTAATAAAACAAAAAACACAGCAGCCTACAGCAGCATCTGCAATTGAGGCAGAGAACTCAACTACTTGTGACTGACAGACATTAAAATTCAGTAGTGAATAGACAGAATAAATTATAAACATGCAATTCCCTGCAGAGTTTAGAAAACAAATCCCAATTCATTAAGGTGATAATGAGTTGGTTAACATTTGCATATACCTCTCCAATGAGTTTTGAAGACATCTGCCCAGATTCTTCCTAAACTTTACACCTACACTGCAGAAAAAACCTTAAATTGAGTGAAAGAACTCTTCCAGCCTCATTAGTGCTTGCAGAAAATGTTAACTGTCCCCAAGCACTGCATCACCACCTTGGCTAAGGCAACACTACATGTGAGGATTCTTCCACTTCCTTCAGGTAAACTTAGGTAACAAATTAAATTCTGTAAATTAACCGTAATGATTTTACAAGAACTGAAATTGGAAACACAACACTTCTCTATCAGAGTGGAGAGCAAAGCAAGTACAAGTACATAGCACACAGTACTCCTGTGCTACGGCAGAAGGCTGATCTGGCACAGCTGAGTATTTCAAGCCTCCTTTCCTCTGAATACCTACAACCAGGAAAAATCACTCGTCCATGTCACTTACTCCTGCATACTGCAGAGTATGAATAGCTGTGAAGATGCAGGGCAGATGGCTTCAAAATTTATCAGTCAGGTCTGAGGCGTGTCAAGGAGCCCACCATCACCTCAAAGGCAGACCTGTTCTCCAAAGAGGAATCTGGGGACACTCAGTGGTAGGAGAACAGGTAGAAACTGCCTTACATGAAAATTTACAAAGGTGTGAGATAAGAAGAAAAAGGCTTGCAGCAATCTCCAGAGTCCCAGATGTTCTACCAATCAATGAATGATTCTATAATTTAAGTGCTTTTTTCTTTTTCTGCCTACACAAACTATGTTCACTGAATTCTCAAGCAGCTTTTTAGCCCAAGAAAGATGTGTGAGATACAGGAACAACCCAAAAACTGAGATCACTCCTGTCCCCTCTTCCTCAAGCAATCCATCCCAAGAAATTAAACCCTACTAATGCAAGACTTTCCATTGTACAAACTTTATTTCTTGGGAATACCATGAGGAATAAACTTACTGAAATAAGAGAAGGAATGAAAAATAGCTACCTACAAACCTACACAGAGACCAACTCTTAAGAATCATAGCATGTTAAGGGTTGGAATGGACCTTATAAAAACACCTCATCCCAACTCCCCTGCCATGAGCAGGGACACTTCCCACTAGACCAGGTTGCTCAAAGCCTTATCCAACCTGGCTTTGAACAATGACAAGTTTGGGGCATCCACAACCTCTCCAGGCAAACTTTTTTTTTTTACCCTCACAGTAAAAAATTTCTTCCTAATATCTAACCTAAATTTCCTGTCTCTCAGTTTGTACCCATTACTCTTTCTCCTATCACTACAGTTCCTGGCAAAGAGACCCTTTCCAGCTTCCCCATAGATTGCCCCTTTAGGTACTGGAAGGTTATGAGGTCTCCATGCAACCTTCACTACTCCAGGCTGAACAGCCCCAACTTTCTCAGTCTCTCTTCATAAGGAAGGTGCTCCAGTCCTCTTATCAACTTTGCGGCTCTCCTCTGGATTTCCTTCAACAGTTCCACATCCTTCTTATCACCATGGCTTTTCAGAGAAGACTTCCCAACAGTGCTCCCTGTAACTACCAGCCTACACAAGCTGGTTCACAACTTCAAGGCTCTTATGAAGAATGCATGATTGATAAAAGAGGAAATAGCAAACTTAAAATCAATTGGCCATACTTCAGATAAGTGCTAATAAAACACACTTGGAAAATTTTAGAAAAAAACAGAAAAAAAACAGGAAAAAGAAGTTCCCAAAAGAGGGGAGGTATGGAGGGAACTATCCTACAGCATAAAATTAAATATATTTAGGCACTACTTTTCATTTGAAGTACAACATTTTTTCCCTAAACTTCAAGTTCAATTATTCTATGATTTTTCTTTTTGGAAAATGAATGTGAGTTGCAAGGGACCTCTAAAGTTCATCTAGTCCAACTTCCTACTCAAAATAGGGACAGCTTCAAAGTTAGATCAAGTTCCTGAAGGCTTTGCCTGACCAAGTTTTGAATAACTTCAAGAGTCAAGATTTCACAACCTTCCTAGTGAAGTATTGCAGCAGGCAGCCACAGTCGCTGTGAATTATTTTTGCCTTATATCCCATTAAAACTTCACTGTTACAACTTGCAAATGTGGCTTGCCGTCCCTTCACTCCACAGCTCAGGGACAAATCTGGCTCTGCCTTCTCTATAGGTAGTGAGAGATGACTGAGGTCTACCTGTCTCCTTCTCTTCTTTCAGTTCAAGAAATCAAGCTGCTTCAGCTTCTCCTCATACATGATTTGCTCCAGAGCGGTCACCTTCTTTAATGGCGAACCAATGGACTCATACCAGTTTGGGAACATCTCTCTTGTACCAGAAGAGAGCTGGAAGGGGAGGAAGGGCTACAACACGATAGAGAGACCCAGATGCAGACTCATGAGCACCAAGTATCTCGTCCTTTGACCTGCTGGCTATGCTCCTGCCCATGGAGCCCAGTACAGGCTTAGCCTTCACCTGCTGCAACAATGCACTGCTGACATGTGCTGAATTTCCTGTTCACCAGGACCTTTCATATCCTTTCCTGAGCAGAAAAAAAATGTACTTATCCTCTTCCTTTTCCTCTGTTTTCAAGAGGCATCACTGATGGCCCAATTATCTTAAAAAATTCATTCCCACACCACCCTTTTGTCAGCCTGTCACTTGCGCTACAACACACATTTATTTCAACATAACACATATCTGTCCCATAAAAATCCATGTCTCTACAAATGCCCTGACATGAGCATGGCTAACAGCAATACTTATCAGCCACTCCTAAAACCTATTTTAAATGAAGAGCTAACCCCTCAAAGGTATAGTTTCAAGCTTTGCAAATTTATGCAGAAACAACCACTCCAATAACTTGTATTTTGTATTCTGCAATATTTCTGCACAGCAGCAGCAGCCAAGCAGCTGAGACCAAAGAGCAAGAGAAAGCTCAGCCCTGCAGCTCCATTCACTACAGCTGGCCTCCTCTAACCACTCTTTCCATTACACCTTTTTTGACACTATGAAATACTGATTTTAAATACAGCCAAAAGATGCATTTCATTGAAAGAACTGAGTTTCTAAGCTTGTTTGAAAGATGTTGTTTGAGCATCCTTTAAGCCTCTCAGCTCGTATGGGGGAAAAGCACTGAAAGATGGATTCACTTCACAGTGCAAATGCTTTCTTTCAAACAGTCCACTGTAGCTGGTTCTTACTACCCATTCCTGATCTGCAATGCCAGGAACAAGCAGGCACAAGAGAAATACCAATGTCCTTCTCTTTGGCTACACCTTGCAGCTAAGCTGTGGAAACAAGCAGTTAAACCTCTCCCAACGGTCATAAATGGAAGGTGAGTCACACGTCAAGCACGCAACTGGTGCCAAAAAACACTGATGCCAAAATATCAGATTGAGGTGAGCAAAGAAAAATGGCATGTGAAAAGAGCAGAATAATTCAACAAGTGGGCTTAAATGTAAAGGCAACTACAAAACCACGTCAGAACATAAAGTATGACAACTGAAGCCAAGTTTTCTGCTAAGCACATCAAAGTAACTACTGCCTGAGGTTTTATTTGCCAATTAAGATTTACCATCAACCTCAGTTTAGTCTCAAATCTGGTAGGTTTCCCTTTCAAAAGCTAGAAGCAAAGTATCCCGTGACTTTCAAGTTATCCAGTACAAAGATATAAAAGGAGAAAAGAGAGAAAATGCTATCTTTATTTACAGGAAACCCACATTTCTGGAGGTGACTGGAGAAACTGACATGTTTTAAAATTGTTTCTAAAGAAACTTGATTCCCAGAATTGGCACATCATTATTAAGAAACGTCATGCATTTTGAATGGAAAACTACTTGTATTATACAAAACCCATCTTACAGGGGGCCCAGGAATCTGTGAGTAAATGGATATTTTTCAAACAGAAAGGAATTCATATGAACTACCTTACAACAGATTTTTAACCTTTGAAAATTGAAAAGTTATCTGTTCAAAGTAATAACTAGATAACAAAAACACACAGTCTTCTAGTAATGGCACCGTCTTTTGCATTCCCATTTTACAGCACCTTAATCCACATCCAGGATTATAGTTCATGTTCTAATGAATGACTACAAGTTATACCAGGCTACCTGAGCACGTAACTCTGGCTAAAGAAACGGTGTGGTGCTGTGCAGTGACAGCTTTCAGATGCATCAGGAACCTCGCAGGCAACACAGCAGTCCCCACCCAGGGCTAAAGTTCTTACAGCAGCAGATAAGGCCAAGACAGTGTCACACACCTCACAAAATGAGATGAAATTGAACAGGCTGTTTGTTCATTAAAATTCAGTCTTTCAGAAAGGACACTTGTCTGTTACTTTATGAGAACAGTAAAAGAGAATTCATTGTACAGAAAGCCTAGGAGATACACAGAAAAAAGAAATCCAGCTATGCAAGAGTTTATCATCACTAATGATAACTTCATCATCACTAATGACAATGACACAGAGAAAAAACAATATGAAAGCTACCTTTCCTTTGAAGCTGTGAAGATACAAACTTCAGAGTTTAAGATTTGTGATCCATACTGGAAGATGGCAAAGCATCACCAAGTACAAAAATAGTTTAACTTTCAGTACTAGGCTTTTTAAACTTAAGTCACAAATTAACAACTCACATGTAGAATATTACAAATTGTACAAAGGAAATTGCTCCTATGCCTCTCAGATGTGGGAAGCATAATTGGAAACAGCCATGTCTCTTACACCATGATGTTGAACCTTCACATCCCTCTAACAAAAGGATAATTATGAATGCTCGGTGTACCTCAGGTGGGCCTACAGGATTCACTGCACTCCGACACCTATAGCTGAACATACCAGAACGAGGAGTGCAATAGCACGCAACACACCACCGTGACAACCAAACAACAGAAATGAAAAATGCAGTAAAACTATTCCCTGTGGATGAGAATGTAATGAATCCAGGAAATGAATCACTGGCCTCATACTAGTGATAACAGTGAACTTTATAAATACATCCACTTCTTTATAATCCTAAGGAAAGCACTGATCACCTGTTTGACAATTTCTTCAAGTGTAAAACCAAAACCTTCAAACTTTTATATGCATAATTCTGCAAATACCTGGTGTTATTCACATGCATCAAGATTTAAATGATTCATCCTGCACATAGTTAAGAAAGCAACTGTATGTATTCAAATCTCTAGAATATGATTTATCATATTGTTTGAACAATCAAGTTCTATATTGCATCCTATACTTCTTCATAAAATAATATCAGAACTTAGGCTGTTTCATAGAAAATTTGAACACATTTCTTATTCAAAGATTTTCACAAACAAAATCTTCATCCACATCCTGATTTGGTTACAGGGAGAAAAATTACATTAAGGTCAATGATAGATGAACTAATATGATCCACAGTGATGAGGACTGAACAGCTTTCATATATGTTAAATTATTCTGTATAATGGAATTGACAAAGACATACCCTATCCATTTAAAAAAATGAAAAAGTGAATTATTTTTCTAATACATGTAGACCACAGTGCTTGTTAGTGGTAGTTTTAATTATGGTAACTTTTTTTTTAAAGGCAGTTCTTAACTGAGAACAAATTTAGATAGATAACAGATACACAGCTACAGAATTCTAACCACAGATACAAGCAAAATTACAGCTACAAGGACAAGGTAAACTAATTTGTTACTTACAGGCTAATCTTTGTTGTGACTGTTCTGGAAGCATCCAAACTCTTCAGCTTCGAGGTGTCTAAATCAGAATTTGTCTGTCTCTCAGCTGACAGACACAGGTCTCCATTTTTAATCCCATCAGTATGCAAGAAAACTCTTCCATCTGGACTATTACCATGCTTTACTGCCTTGGTATCATTTCTGCCTTCGGCAAACACCAAAGCACTATCTTCTGTCTTGGCAGCCAAAGAAGCTTTGGGAGACTCCAAACTGTCTTCCCCAAATGCCACAGGCATAGCTCCCTTTTCCACCGAAGTTCTTTTTGTTACTGGGTTAGTCTCAGGCGATGCTAAAGGTTGCCTTTTCGAAGAGTAATCTTTCACCTGACCCTTCAAACCTGTCGGGGAAATAGGTACAGAATCCGACTGATTCTTTTTATATGATCTTCTCCTTGCAGAGGTTGTGTTTGAAATCTGCTGCTTGCCCTTGTCAGCTTCAACTTTAGATGCCCCTTTGTGAGCAGATCCAACTTTTAGGTCCTGATTATTACCTGAGGAAGAGGAATTTCTTTCAGGAGTCTGTTGAGGAGATCTCACTTTCCGTTCAGAGTTTATTATCTTGTCTGAGAACACCTCAGAATGAGCATCATCCTCAAAAACAGATTCTTCTCTTGCAGTGTTCTCAGTCTGGTTTCTCTCTCCATTTGGAATGTCACTAGACGACTGAGACTTTCTCCGTTTTCCAGATCTTTTACCAGTAGATTTTTTATCCATTGTGTCCAAATCACTACAATTTTCTTCTGATTTAAGAGTCACAGGTTCATTAAGGAGTTCGTCTGTTTTTCTTAGATAGATATCAACTGTTAACACTCTAGCAGAATATGCGTGTTCACTCGCTGCAGATTCCAACTCATATGGCAAATCCTTTGGTTTTGCATGCCCAGACTCCTCAGACACCCACGTGTTCACAAGCTGCTTGTGGCTCAAGATACTCTTCTCTAAGTCTTCACTAGACAAATTTCTCAAGCTCTGTATGAAATCTGGAGTTGTGGAATTATTTATATCTGTGACTGATTCCTTCTCCAGTCCCACTGTTTCCACATTCAGGCTACTCTCACAGAAAGAGTTTTTAATGGTTTCACTGCTGCCACTCCAATCTGCTGACCACTCACTGTCAGAAGAGACTCCCCTGCTACTCCATTCTGAAATTGTATCGTGATACAGCGGTCTTACTTCCCCACTGAAATTATATTCCTGTGCCTCAGAAAGGGCACTTACGTTTCTCACTTGTTTCTGTGCTTGAGGAGTGTCGTGCCCTTCTCTGAAGTGCCTACAGTATATTGGCTGCGCCCCGTGAGGAGAACCTGACCTCTCACCCTTATGATGTGAAGTGTGTTCTAGTGAACTTTTGACATTTTTCCTCTTCCCTGTACCAAACAAATTTCCAAGTCTTTCCAAAACGGGTTTCTTTTTATTTTCTTCTCTGGAAGAATCTGGAAGGTGTGAGGTGGACTACAAAAACAAACAAATAAACATTTGGTTAATGTCAAAATTGTTTCTATAATACATTTGTTTGTTTTAGCACCACCTATAAATTAAAAGTACAAGTGATTGGAAACAAAACAGTTTAGTGAACAATACTGGCTCTCACAATAAAGGAATGAGAGAAACAAATCCCTTGAAAAACAATTAAGATTCCAAGATGCTTCTGTAAGTTCTTGCCTGCATTTGTTTATAAATGTGCTCATCTTGCCTTATGATGGCAGCATTACGTGCTCCAAATCTCGAAGTTTTTCACAATTGGTTAATATCACCCAAAATGTTACAGAAGAGCATCCTGGTGCCTGCAAGACTGGGGACAAATTTCGTGGTCAAAATCTTCCTTATGAAAACAAGAGTGGGGAGTTTAACTTTCTCTCCATACTGGCTGAGTCAGTTTCCACACTTGTGCTGGTAGAGAATAGTTTCAAAGGTGTAAGTTGTCTTACAATTCGTACATTCATCATTAATGAAATGCAGTAAATATTTGGCTTGTGTTTTGGGCTAGAAAGCCCAGAACTATAAAAGCCACTGCATCATTCAGTGAGCATTACTGGGTCAAATGCTGCCCTGGATTACTCTTGTTGAAGTTCTGCCTTACAACTTCTAATTAACATGGTAAACAGGAAACACGCAACAGCATCGCCGAGTACACATGCATATTTGCATTTTAATACATTAGCCCTTTTTACATGCCGGTACGATGAATACTTGTTTTGAGACGTCTATTTCAAAACACCGCGAGTATTTTCTACTCCGGTGCACCAGACCTCTCGAGGAGAGCGGGTTCCCTCGGCAGCACGGACCATGCTTCGGCAGTTTCCAACTTGCTTCTTGCTGCAGACGCCGGGATTGCCTGCCAGTGCCCTGAGTCCCGCCAGTGCCCGGCGTGCGCCCAGCGCGGACCGGCCGCCGATGAAGCACCCGCGCCCTCCGCGCAGCCCCGCGGCCGCCGATGCCTTCCCCGCAGGTACGGCCGCAGAGAACCGGCCCAGCACCACCTCACCGGCGTAGTCACGGCCCCCGGCCCGCGCGTTACCAGGAGGGCGAAGCCGCCCGAGGCTGCCGCTGTCCTCCCCCGTTTCAAAACGGGATAAGCAGGAGGAAGGTGCCGTGGCGGACTTTACCCGCCGCCGGCCGCGCCGCATCCTCACCTCACTTCACCTCCCCGCCGAGCGCCCGACACTCACCGCCTGGCTCGGCTGGGCTCGGC
>VZRN01005002.1:644420-683319 GCA_013397935.1 Dasyornis broadbenti | reverse complement strand
GCTGCAGGCGGCCGGGGCTCCCCCCGCCTGCCCCCGGCCCCGGCCGGCCGGCGTGAGAATGACTCCGCGGCCGAATGGTGCCGCCGCTCTCCCCGGGCGCTCAATTAGTATTTAATGTTTAATGAATGCTCAACTAGTCCTCTTCTAATTAACGCGTAATTACTTATATGAAGTGGAACAGCTTCAACAGGAAGGACCACGCAAGCCTCACTTCGGAGCGTCTGAGGGCCCAGCGCGGAGGCGGGGGAGACACCGGGTCAACCCGCCTGCAGCTGGCCAGGGTGCCCGGCCTGCGGTGTGTCTGCCCCTCTGGCTACAGAAGAAAATAAGGACCTTTGTTCATGGAGTCACTTCCTCCTCCAGCTGGAAAAGTGTTAACTTAGTTATTTTTTCTTAATCGACAGCCTACATAGTCTTGGCTCAGGAGAGCTGCACAGAACCTACTCAATGCCAGTGAATGTACAGCAGCAAGGCCTGCCCAAGCACATGAAAAATACTAAAAACCATGAAAAACATTGAAAGCCTAAACTGGGGAAGAGGTAGAGTTGACTTATGATGCTGCAACCAAACAGAAATCCATGGAACCCTTGTGTTTGCGTATCTCTCTTAACCAATGTCACACATTCAACTGATAAGCACCTGCACCACCAACCACATCCTGTGTCCTCACACAGTGATCTTCCACCAGCAGCCTACAAATAGGCAAACTATGATCATGATCTGAAGTTTTTGTGTTGTTGGGGTTTGAGTTTTATGAAACAGTGAAACAATTTGCAAATGAGAAAGTTGATGTCTTTTCTCCCTCCCTTTGATGACTTTTTTCAACCAGTAGAATCAAAACAATTAAGTAAAGAGCAACTTTAAGGGCTGCATAAAGTTCATACAGCTCAGACAGGTAAAGTGCTTTAGTGATAACAAAACCAACTATAAATTTCCCTATCAGATGCAACAATCATGACTAATGCAGCCCAATTACTAATTTCTTATTCTGTGTATGTATTGCCAGCAGTAACTAATTATAGGGAAAGGATGAGATGACAATAATAAACATTGCTAGCTAAAGTAAGCAAAAATACAAAATTTTTACACTTAATGCAAGCTAATAAGGAATTATATTAATTTCTCTGAAAATTCATAATAACTACAAGTGTGAGGAGGATGACTATATTGTTCATACTAAAAACTGGTGGAACACTGTAACAGGCAAAATTTAACTTTATTATGGTGTCAACCTGCATATTAATATTTGGATTGAAATAGCTGTCAGTCTTCTAAAGTAATTGGGACTACATTATCAACCTGACAATCATTATTACATTTGCTGTCAAGTTTTGAGTTTGCAAGATTACACTTGGAAAAATTAATTATTTGAACTGTGGATCTGGATTTCTCTCTTCCCAGCCACTGATTTTCATAAAGTCCATGGGAACTTAATTATCTCAGAGACGTCTCCCCCTTTCAAATGTAGTTTAAACTACAACCAACAAGTTCAAAAGGTGTTGAATGGAAGTGAAGAGGGACAGCCAGCCAGTCCAGTCACATAAGCTTTGTTTCCTCGGGGAACACGGCTAAAGATTTTTTTCTTGATCTTGAAATAGCTGCCCTATGTAAACTGTTTTGAAGTAATTTCTTAATACAAAGTACCTTAATTACATACAGCTCTTTCAAAACACATAAAAGGCTGGGTCCTTGCCCTGAAGAGCTTGTATTTTAAGTCAGATATATGTATGTGAGCCAGTATTGCCAGTGCAAGAGGGCACAGAGACCAAGCTTCTCAAGGGACTCCAGAGTGGGACCCAGCCTTCCAGAGCACAGCACGAGAATGCTTGACTTCCAGAGGACAGCACAGAAATGTTTGATTTCAGAAGGCAAGAAGTACCCTTGCTCTACAGATCATGCTTCTTAAGCGTGTTCATGCTCAAGCATTCTTACTCTTGAGACATTAGCTGCTTGAGAAATACACAATTAAAGGCACTGGCAACTGAAAAAACTAGAGGACCTGCCCATCCTTGGACCGTGTGGAGGAAGCCATTTCAAGCACTCTGCATGAATCTTTAAAGCTGTGTTCTAATCTAAAAGCAAAATGCCACTGCCCTCTTAACCAAGAAATGTAAATCTTGTTTGTATTTATATTCATACCTGTTTACGCCAGGATTAAAATATTTCCTCTGGTTTTAGCTGGGGGTTTTTTTCCTCATTAGCCAATGTAAGCTGCCACAGCCAAACCCCTAATTTAACAGTGTAATTAAACATGTGCTTTGCTGGTCTCCACTGCAAAGAGAGCATAAGCTACTATGATTTGTTGAATCAAAACTTCAGGATGTGTCTTGAGGGATCAACTGGATGTTATTTTCTTAGATGAGTTCATCTGAGTCAGCTGAACATAAATGAAAATGCTTCTTAGAGCACACATTAGAGAAAAAAGCAGTATTTTCACTAGTCATTAGCAACTTTGTGGTAACTAATAGATGGTAAAATCTGGTGTGGACAGTTCTTTAATTTAAACATTTATTTTCCAGCATATGTTCACCTTTATGGGGGGAAAAAAGCAACAAACCATTTAGTGAAGAGTAAGTTTGAACTTTATCCTTCATTAGAAGATCATAAATAACTGGATTTCAAGTAACACAAAACCTCTGAGACCCTTCTATCTTCAGCAATTCTAATAGTGTAGGACCCTTACAAATTCAGGCTGGAAAGTCAGTAACTTGAAGTATCTTTAAATCACAGTATCATAATTCACCCAACCATGAGAAACAGAAAGCCTTGAAGTTCTAGCAGTCACATGACATCCCAAAAAGTGCTTTAGCTGAAAACATTTAAATAAATAAACTATTACTCTTCAGGCTTTGGCATTCTGCAGAGACTGAGACTTAAATATCCCACACTAACAGTACCGGGCTTTGTGAGGCTGAAAATTCTTCTGGAGAATTGGCTGGCTCAATGTGCTGTAAAAATATTAGTAGAAAAACTGGAATGAACAATGTACAAATAAAAGCTAAGAGAGAGAAAAGTCTGAGAAGCACAAGACCCACTCACATCCTACAGAGCGAAGATTTCATACTGCTCTCCTACAGGTGAGTGCCATAGCTAATGGTAGAGAGAGGGAAGGAGTGAGTTGCAGATGGAAATAAAGGCTTGGTGCTTATGTTCTTCTTTTAAAAGCATGGGGGGAAATATACTTAACAAAACGTTTAACCTGATATCAAACCTTGTTGTGATTTGCTGAGGGGAAAAAAGCAGTTGTATTTCAAGAAAACCTAAATGATTTCTAACTTAACTGACTTTGCTGTCAGTCAAATAGATTTGAATTACTTTAATTCACTATACTAATTGTTCCTCATTTATGCTGACCCCTCACAAAGATACAAAAGCGGAGGGGTTACTATTACAAAAACTATGACTTGGGTTATTTTAACTCCCAAACTGCCTTCTTCCGAATACCAAGAGTTTGGCACATACTCTTTACAAACTTTTTTTAGCATTTATTTTAAATATATCATGTTCCAGGTGGACAGTCTCCTCTTCAGAGTTAGAGAAAGAAACACACTTTAAATTTAACAAGTCCACTCTAGCACGGAATTCACTCCCTGTGTCTTCCTGCTCTTTGCCTGCTATGCAGATAGAGGATAGAAACAGCTATAGCTGGCTTTTAAACAATTTCAGCTTTCCCTGAGGAATTTGTGCAGGGAATGCATTTATTTAGATTGGGGAACTTACCTGAAAAACAAAGGGTCTATAAATGTGAGACTTGAGCAGAGTGAAGTGAAACAAACTGAAGTTTTCTTAACAGTTATAGTTTTCCACATACTATATTTTCTATTAAATCAGGATATTTTAGTGAAACATTTCATATCTTCAAGAGAACAGGACCTGTATGCTTCCAATTTATTTTTTCACTGTAAAATTAAATTTTTAGTTCAAATGTACACTGAAAATTGACTATTTTGCAACAGCACATAGATGAATGAAAATACTGAGCCTGTATGTTTCATGGATTTTTTTGAAAGGAAATAATCAGCTCAAGAAACATAGATGTATATATAAATCCCATATTATTTCTTACGTGACAAACACAGAGATTTAGATATTGGATGTATTAAAAAAGAACAGCAAAATTGAAAGCAAATCATACAGAATCAAATAAATGGAAATCTTTCAAAAAAGCTCAGGAAAGACAAAGAAGCATTAATAAAATGAAACAGATCCTTTCATGAGTATTCAGGAGAGGAGGGAGATAAATAAGAACAGGCATGTCAGAAAAGGCATGTCTGCTCCCATCTCCTCTTCCCCAGAGCTAGTTATTTCCATAAACTAAAATCTTTCCCCCCTCCCCTTCTGTCAACAGGCGCATCTGTCAGTTAAAAAAAAGACTCTATAAAACTAATGGAGATCAGTTGATTTTATGATTTTAAAAAGTTAACTGTGTATTAACCTGAAGATTCCTGGTGGGGTTTAAAAAGGGAATAAAAGAGAGTGTTGTTTGCCTTACCATGATGATGATAATTCTTTCTGCTGTTTACAGAAGAATAAACAAACTATCGTGTGTGAGATGCAGTCCTGTGTGCCACTAACCAAACCCTTTTTCTTAGCAATCCTCCTACGCTTTAACCCCTTCTTTCTTCTGGCAGCACTCAGGTAAAAACAAGCAAAAAAAAAAGGAAGTAGTATCTGACTTGAGCCTTTCCAACTGATAAGTCATTTGGCAGACAAATTATAACTATGAAAGGGGCTCAATTAGAGGATAGGAGAAAGAACTGCAGAAGGGTGGCAGCAAGTCCTTCAGTAAGCAGCTCTGCAGAAGCAGAGAACATGTTGCAAAGAACTACAAAGTTAGTGTTGGGCAAACGCCTTACGTGTATTAATTAATGTGCAATACTAGAGCGTAGATCTGCAACAGTAGGAGAAAATATACCACACACGTTGGTTCTCACAGACCTGGTTGCTGTGTTCTGATCCACATTTAAGATGGCTAAAGAAAAAAAAATCACCTGTGCCTTCATGCAGAAAGAAACTGATTTATGTAGGTATATTTGGTTCTTCACCTTCCTAGGCTGGTATCTTAAGTCTGTATTTTTCAAGCTACTCGTAGTAAAGTGGTACTAAAAAGGGTCTTGAAAAAGCAGAAAAGAATTAGCACTAAAAGTAGGAGCAGGGATTATTCAACACTGAATATCTGAGAGAATATTTAAACTCTCCTGAATCTGGAAGACATCCAGAAATAAAATTATATGCAAAAAAAATTGTATTAACATAAATGATTGCACTTGTAACTCTTCATGTTTCAGTACAAGAGAAAGTGAGGAAGTTTGATATGAGTTCGCTTCACATCTTCACTCTCAGGATTTTGAGTCTTGCTGCTGGGTCAGAGCTGTATCATCAGATAATCTATTCAGTGTAAAGATTCATCAAAACTACCTCTTTCAAAGTAAAGAGTGAAAATAAACATGTATGTGTTTTGTGCTCAGAGGAACTTGAAAGTACTTTATCTGCTGAGCAATAAAGGATAAATGGCAAAAGCATTCTGCAGAGGAAGATGGTGGTTTGGAGCTTTTTAGGTCTCCCCTAACCAGAAGCCACAACTAAAAAATGTAACCCCTTTCCTTTTTTCATTTCTGAATGCTATTCAGAATGATAAAGGATCTGTTACGTAAGTGGTTTTGATTTAGCAGGTCTCTTTCTTCTAGGCTTGTAGGTCTCTCTTCTGTTTTATGAAAGTGTACAGTGTCCTGTCACTAACTCTAAATGGTGTATACTGGTTAGTATAGATTTAACATAAATTGTCTAATTTAGATCTATATCTTACTGCAACGCTTACTCCTTTTAGATGAAGTATTTGTGTATAAGTACCAGAGACAAGAAATAAGATTTTTTTTTCTGAAAACCTAAGAGTGGTCTGTACAACAGGCTAAGCAATCAATCTCTGGAAATCAGCTCTTTCTGAAGCACCATCAATCCTAATCTCTTCCGCTTGCTTTCACACAAAATTGCTGCTGTCAACAGGAGCTCAACAGTCTTGAAAGCATATGGCACTTGAAAATGTCTTGCAGCATTACATGAAATGATTACAGGACAAAAAGGAAATAATCCTACGGAGCCAGACATATTATCAGTCTTTGCCACACAGGGCACTGATATGGCTACTCTGTGCTGGTTAACTGAGCTGGCTTTTCCTGGGCATCTCTACATGATGTTGCACCTGGCCTCGCCTCGAGTCCTGTGTGCATTTTTGGGTGCCACAATGTAAGAAGGATAATAAGCTATTAGAAAGTTTCCAAAGGAAGGTCACAAAGATGGTAAAGGATCTTGAGGAGAAGCCATATGAGGAGTGGCTGAGGTCACAAGGTTAATTCAGCCTGGAGAAGGGGAGACTGAGGGGAGACCTCACTGCAGTGTACAGCTTCCTTGTGAGGGGAAGAGGAAAGGCAGACACTGATCTCTTCTCTGCGGTGACCAGTGTCAGGACCTGAGGGAATGGCCTGAAGTTGTGTCAGGAGAGGTTTAGGTTGGATATTAGGAAAAAGTTTTTCCCACAGAGGGTGGTTGGGCACTGGAACAGGCTCCACAGGGAAGTGGTCACAGCACCAACCCTGACAGTTGAAGAAACATTTGGACAATGCTCTCAAGCACATGGTATGATTCTTGGGATGTCCTATGCAGGGCCAGGATTAAGACTTCAATCGTCCTTGTGGGTCCCTTACAACTCAGGATATTCTATGATCCTGTGTAGCTCACGTGTAAGGCAGAATTTCTGATACCCTCCTGTGCCCAGTGTTTCTTGTCAGCTGGCTTTAAGTGCTCAGCAGATGAAGGTTATAGGTTGTCTCACAGGACTAGGTAGAGAACCTAGGTCTCACCTGCAGTTTTAATTCAGTCTAGGGAACAAAAACCTAGGAGTTAGTTTAACTAGCTAAAGCACCAAAGTGTTCTTCAGCAGCTCTAGCGCTAGATACCTAAAACTAACTTGTTATGTAATTGAAATTTATAAAACCAGAGATCTTTTCCTTGCATAGCAGATAATCTGAAACTATAAATGGAGAACTAAAAGCCTTTTGCTAGCAACTCAGGGACTTTCCCCAGGTCAGGCACAGTAGAATATGGGCCGTCACAGGGCACGAGGCAGAAAGCCATCCTTGTGAGCACTGTGTTACTAAGGTGAGGCTGTAAAGCTGTAAAAGAATAAAGACAGTAAATAAACTGCAAATTGGACTGCTAATTTGATCAAAGCCAAATTTCATAAACAACGAGGTGAACTACATGATTAACATGCTTGCTTTGGAAAGTTGATGGTATGGTCCTGTGACAGAAAAAATATTACTGTACGGTTCTGACTCTGAAAACTACTTAGCAGGATGAAAAATGACAATATTTAATCAAAGTGTATTGAAATATGAAATTAATAAATTCTCTCTTCTCCACAGAGGCTTTCATTAAACAGATTGAAATCATGCAATGTAAATCCTATTAAACATTATACCAGCGTACCATTTGATACCTTTCAACTGAAATGTTTCTCAAGTCAGCCCCCAATATGAAGGTTCCCAACATAGCAGCTGTTTTGGAAAATTTGGGTTTGATAGTCTATGTGCTTCAAAGAGCCCTTTTATGAAATGTATAAAGTGTTTACACTCCTTGATAACTTCTTTGATGTACAGATTTTTCATCATGTACAGATGAAGAGTTTTAAGTACAAGGAACTACTATTACTAAAATACCTTATCCTGACTTCATAAAAATTGGCTGGATACCTCATTTTACATCTGAATTACAGTATTATAATTTAGCATTTATTCTAAATAACAGTGTTCACCTAAGGCTTCCAGAATTCACTAAAATTATTTCTTATAATAATTATTACAGAGAACTGCCTCAATATTGGTTAGAATAAACTTTATAAAACCGGTGTGAAGAAAATACGAATGACTCCAAACCCACTAGTTCCCTACAATGCTGTGGGCAAAAATGTAAATCAAGTGGAATAGTCCTTCAAACTCTTTGCTTATAATCCCACAATTACTTCCATGTCGCAATATTCTCCAGTAAGCAAGAGAAACTTCTAAGAGGAAATGTGCTCATGAAATGCATTTATTTTCTTAGGTGTGTTTATTTTAGGCTCCAAACAGACGTAATGAATGCAGAAAGTATTAAAATAAACAATACATGTGTCTGGAAAACAGATACATTATTACTTTTGAAGAAAGGGAGACACATGTTTTCCTGCAATTACAGATGGATTACTACAGACATGCTGCATTATCCTACTGTGCACTCAAACTGCTAAATGTTAACTGCTACAGAGATCCAACTACAACAGCATTTAAATCACATTCTTATTATTGGTGGATAATTGGATGAAAGTTCTAATTCCTACCTGGTATTTAAAAACACACACATCATGTCTTACCTCTAAAAATATATTTTGTTGATTAACAATAATGCAAGAGGGAATTAGATCAAACTGGATGTAGCTGTACAGTTCAGAAATACCCGGATTTCCAGGAAATGTCAAGAAATACACAGAGTTATTGATTCTGTACTTGAAATTTTGAAGTTGTTAGTTTGGATATAGGCAAATCCAACTTACTCCATGGCTTTGGTGTCTGTGGCTAAGAACAACAGACTTGACAAAGGTACCTTTAAAGCTAACCCTTAAAAGCATCACGATTAACCTCACACAGTTTTAGCTACAACAGTTCTAGTGTTGGGCTCAAACTATTTTAGATACTTTCTAAATAAATTATAGCAAAACCACTCCATTAGCAACTCCTGGAGACCCCTTTGCATAAATTTATTCCATTATTTCTTGGTGCTTTGGAATGCAGGAGGGAGGTGGTTGTCGACCATTAAAACCTGGTAGACAGAAAGTGTTTCCTGTACATAGAAGGCAGGCATGAGTCTTCTCTTCTGTTCCTAATCTACCGCTTTCTTCCCACGCCTTCTAGGCACCTGTTGGGAAAGGCTGGGAATACAAATCTCTCCTACTCTGTATGGTTTTCCCCTAGCTACCTACCCTTTTCCTCTGCAGGTGACTCCATCTGTTTTTCTCTTCTGCAACTCAGGCTTTCCCAGCCGGCCACACAGT
The DNA here is from genome assembly GCA_013397935.1 of Dasyornis broadbenti. Taxonomy (NCBI): domain Eukaryota; kingdom Metazoa; phylum Chordata; class Aves; order Passeriformes; family Dasyornithidae; genus Dasyornis; species Dasyornis broadbenti. Next base: position 674,237 of record VZRN01005002.1, on the reverse strand, counting down.
GAACCTGACAAGCCTCTTCGGTTTCCCAGCTGTGCACAAGGGTCTGAACAGCAGCCAGCAACAGGCAGGGGGAGCTTTTCTTTTGCTTGGCGGACACTTAGGAAAATGGCCTCCCAAACATGTCTTTCCGTGTTTGGAAAGTGTTGAATTTTTTTCAGGTCCAAGAGACAGAAATTTATCTGACAAAAAATAAGTCTGACACACCAGACAAAGAACACACCCTTGGTATTTCCAGAAGCAAATCCACCAAAACCCTCCGTGAGAAGAGGGAGGGGAAATATCCAGAATTACCTCTGATTAGCTTTTTAAAATCACAAGTTTCCCCATATGAAACACAAAAAAACCTAAACAGATCTTGATGTTCTTTTAATCTAAACTCTGGTTGCTAAACATTTACAGTGTAATTTGCCAGATTTTTCAGACTTTTCAAAAGCTACACTTTCAAAACCCTATTTTCCTCTGAGACAATTATTCTGGTTTTTTGTTGTTTTTTTTCCAGCAAATAGACCCTAGAAAGCAAATTGGTAAAAGGAAAAGAAAAAAAAGGGAGGGGAATTGTAAAGATAGGAGAGGAAAAGCGAATATATTTTCATTTGCACATCATAAGATATGATTCAGAGGAAATGATGATGTCAAAGTTCCATTATAAAAAAGCAAAGTTTGTAGTAGAAAGCATTGCATTTTATTTAAATCTTTAGATGTTGTTTGTAACTACAACAAACTCAAAACTTATCTGGTGAAATGTTATCCACTGTGATTTTGAAAATTATATGAACAACACTAGTTTGTAGGAATGGTAGATTTCTTTTACAATCTCTAAATCTTAGTCAAACTGCCGTTTAGGCAGTTTGTTGGGGTTTTTTAAGTGGATCATGCTTTTTTTTTGCAGATCTTGAGCCATGGCAGGTCAAGTGCCTGTTTTAAAGAGGTAAGTGAAGGAGCATTCCAGCTTATTCACTATGGTTCTGTTCTTGAGACAATAAAACCAGAAAGATGAAGTTTTCCATGACTACCCTCTTCAAACCCATTATTATACTGCAGCTGGAACTACAGAGCAATAAATTACACATATATGTATGCAAATACACATTCCTAATTGTCATATGCATTATATAGCTTAAAAAGTGGCAAAAGGCTGGTCAGGAGGAATGGACTATTAGTAAAAGCTTTGTGTTGCAACCTCCGCAGATCTGAGGGTGCTCAGGTGTACTGTCAGCCACCTGGTCACGTAGCATGGCAAAATGGAAAGAGGGCCACACCCAAGGAGAGAGCAGAGCTAGCTGCCAAGGTCCTGAAAACCATTCCAACACATTGCACAAGTGTGGAAATGGTACAGGAAAAGCATGATGCAGAACAAGTCCTCAGCTCTCCACACAGATCACTGCACAGTAGCCCAGCATGAAGGCCAGAAACAAACCCCTGGTGATTCAGAGAGCAGCTTTAAAGGACTGTACTCACCAAGAGAAAGAGAAGGGAGTAGCATACCCTTTGGGAAGAAAGCAATAAAGTGCCTGGTGTCATCCTAAGGAAAAGTTACATACTAGTGTAAGTAACACCTGTGAAATGTTGAAATGCTATGTAGCTAGGTGTTTGGCATGATGATACACAGAGGTGGGGCAGATAAAGGATGGTCACTGATAATACTAGACTGCCTGGTGCACACTCCCATGTCACCATTACCACAGTCATTATGTGCTGTCAATGCTTGATCATTGATGACAGACCTCTTAAATAATTTGCAATGCATGAAGGGTTTGTTGCGCTCCCTGGGCAATACCACAGTGAGTATGTGGCTGTCCACATTACCTCACTCATGAAAAGCGCAAAAGTTTACTGGCTTGATAGACCTTTTATTTTGTCCCCGCTTGGGAGACTGTAGTTTACTCAGCAGCCCAGCCCTGAAGACCTCAGCACTATCACATTCCGGGACCACTGCTTACATGACTTTAAGCCATCCCTAATCCTCTCTAACAGAAACACATTTTCATCCATTGCTTCCACTAAATTTGTTCACAGTATTACTTGGAGCATGCAATAACTAAGATGGAATGCAATTCCAAACACAGCTCAACTTGCAGATTATTCAGGATTCAGATCCTATGTAAAGTTGAACATAATTTTTTTATACTTCCCCTGCGTCAAGGTGAATGTATTGAATTACTTGAAAGGAGAGTTGTCCAAGGGACATCTGTCTTGAGTTGCCAGTCAAGAATAAATACATGTAAATTCTCTGATACAAGTTAAAGTTTGTTTGGGTTTTTTAAACTGTATATATAAAAACCCCCAACAATCTCCTCAACAAACTTTGTGAATACTTGAAAGATGTCTATCAGAGTAAGAATTTACTGGTATCCCTACCTTCAAATATTTTCTAAAGGGGTGAAGGGAGCCCTCTTGACTCAGTACATCCTCTGCCATCTTGAATGCCAAAGTATTAGACTACAAGACAGATTCCTCTCGCACTAATATTCCAGCTATGAAAAGGATACGTAACTCCATGCTATCTTCCCTCTTGTGTTTTGTGCTTCTCAAAGGCCCATGTTAGTTGTCAGCTGTGGTCCTGTACACCTACAGTCAACCATGGCTTAAATGCTCTTCTATTAAACTCACCAAAAAGCAGGAGAAATACAAGAAAAAGGATGATTTCAAGGCCTCTGTGAACCACCCATAAGAACTGGACAAAACCTAACCTAGATGCTACTTTTAGGAAATAAGAGAATTGGTGTCTTAAGCCATGTTGAAAACAGCAAAATGAAAACCTTTATAAGCTAGTACTGAAATGAATTTGTGGTTCAAATGGGGTTAAGAGGAATAATGAGCTGGGAATATGGAAAAAAAGTGGACCAACAAGGAAATTGCCATGATGCCATCAGTCTAGTCAGCACCACGGTATTTTATTAAGCAGAGAAGTAATTTTGTTGAGCAATACTTGGAGAGGTTTTGTCATGGATAGCCAAGAACCTCTCTTGTGCTGTAATTAGCCATAAATTTCCAGACTTTTTGAAAGACAAAAGGATGAGCATGTCTTCAGTGGGCTAAAGCCAAATCATAATAATCAGACAGTGTAATAGTGGACCTGATGGCCAAGGTTTTTTACATGGGACTTCTCAGAATTTTGGTCTCTGCCTACACAGTGAGTATGACACTGAATATATAACCAGTTGCTTGATTCTTCTGTCTTCACTATTAACAAATATGACTGAATAGAGGACACCTGTCATCTTCGTCTATTAAAGAACCATAGCTTTGTATCCGGAGCATCTCTGCTGCAGTGTTAGGAATGCTTGCTGTGTCCTGGGACACATGGGCAAAATGATGCTTAACCACAGGTTCACATCATTATGGATACTTTAAACTAAGGAATCGTTAATTCTGTCATGAGTCTCAGACAGATCAATTGTGTTAGAAAGGCAATTCTACTATGAATCACTCACTCTTTTAGGGATGCAAATATCAGAATTCTACTTCTTTATGCAGAGACATAAAATAAACCTGACGTAGAGCAGAATCCTAGAAAAGCACAAACTTTTTATCATGTAACTGAAAGCATTTAAATGACAAACTGCTAATTCAGTCTGCTGAACACTCCTACTTCCATTTTTGGGTTAGCTTTCTTTCCTATCTGCTGTGAATTTTATCTATAAACAATTAATTTTTCTTGCTTCGGGGTTTTGGCTTGCTTTAATGGAATCTTTCTGGTCTCTCCTCTCTGGTATCCCTCTTGTCTCCTCTTCCCTCCTCCTATAGAGTCTTTAACAAAGAACAGACACAGGTAAAGAAATGGATGTCCAATTATCACAGCCCAAAAGCAAATGGGCTTGATGTACACAAATTTGTATCACATTTATCTTTATTTTTTTCATTAAAACAGACATCATATCTAGGTTCTGTCAGTGCAAGAAGCCTCACCCATGGTGACTTACAACTACAGCTGGCTGTCCAAGTGTCCTGATTCAACATTCCTACAGGTACAACAGCATCCATGCACTCTTAAAAGTAAATTGCTTGTTTAAGGGCTCTGCTACTTCTATATTTTTTAGTGTTAATGTTGAGAAAGATCTATGTTAAAAGAGAGTACTGTATGTTATTAAAACTGAAAGAATTAGCAAAAGCATAGTTCAGTCCTCCACTCTTATTTAGTGCTGTTTTTTAGAAAAAGCTCGCCTACACGTGGGTTCCTGCTGGCAGGTGGTGTTACACAAAGACTATCTGGACATGCTGGGGTCAATTTTGCTTTGTTTTCATGATTCTGAGCACCCCTTGCAGTTAAATATCCTTATGGCAGTCAACACTGCCTTTAAGTCTCTGTAGACCATGCTATTAAATATTCTCTCCATGGAAATGCTTTGATAGAAGCTATACTCAAATTATTCCCCCGTACTTTGTGGGTTTTAATATTTGCCATGTCATTTCAGTTTACTGGTTTATGGCACTACTCACCAAACACTGTGGACAACTAATTTAATATACACTGGCTTCTTGGAGCACAAGTGTTTGTGGGAGACATCATTGTCACTTAAATTGTCAGCATTTAAATTCTGTCCCAGTTCTGAATTTCCTGGCTTCCCTAATGATTTCAGTACTATCTAAATCTGTTTTTTATTTAATGGTTATGGTGGTGGGGTTTTTTTGAATTATGAATTGCATATTTATCAACCAAATAAATCCGAAAAAATACTTCTGTATTAATTATCTCCTACTACTGCAAAACAGAGCATGACTCAGAGCTAAACATCTTTAAAAACTCTAAAAGTTTAAGGAACAGAGTAAATGAAATATTTTTTTAAGTGTATAAATGCTTTGTCAACCCTGTAAGAAAGGCTGACATGACCAGGGCAAAATGAAGCATTCTTTTTCCCTTCCCACATTTCTCCACCCTACTCAACTGGTTTGGTTTGAGAATTTGATTACTTCCCCACCATGAATTTCAAAGTAAAGACTTCAGTCTTCTTCTATTAACATCATTTTCTTGCCCAAATCGCATCATGGTTGTAGCCCAAGAATAGGAACAAATTGCATAGAAGGATAAAAAGGAAAAAACCCCAACTTAGATAAACTATTACAGCATTCTCATGTTTTCCTAGACATTTTAAACCATAATAAGGAATTACTGTGCTGGTCAGCACAATAGCATCCTATGAAAAGCCATACAGACAATGAATAATGTAGCTGTTCTGCAAAGAACTCTCACATGATCCATGCTTCACCACATCTGCTCTTTTTCCATTCTCTCTATATACTGTTTTCTTCAACTCACACAAATACATCAGGACAGCAATCCCAAAGCCATGGCTTATGAATAACATCCCCCCAAAATCCTCCAGTTCATATCTACATTTAAATATACACCCATACATACATACCTGTATATATTTATATATAAAAATATAAATAAAAGTACTATATATATTTTAGCCTATAAAAATATTTATTGCTGTATTTTTTGATTGATTTAAAACAAACAAATGTATTTCTCCAAATTTCCCACAAATTAGTGGACTAGAGGCACATCACATGTAGGTAAATCTCACAGGCAGATCTGGCTATATAAAGAACTTAAAAGTTATACTTTAAATTTAAAACATGGGAGGCTACTGTCTCCTCTGTAGGAATGATAATGGAGAGCAATGGAATTAAAAAGTAGCCCTAGCAGAGTGGGCACAAATATGAGTCGTTGAAAAGGGAGTGAGTGACAGCTTTTTGTGGTGATTATCAAGGGGGAATTCCTAGCAAAAAAAAAGAAAAAAAAAAAAGAGGAAAAAAGGAAAGGAAAATGATCCAACTGGTTAAGCCTGGCAGGGAGGGGGAAAGCATGACCATTATTTCAGGGAAACAAGTTACACTTGGGGAAGGATGGTGGCTGGAACCGTCACACAGTAGCAAATGACCACTCTGCACTGAACACGCACTCTCGGTGAGGTGTATCGTCACCCTGAGTGACCCTTGCTCTATTTCCCACACAAGGAATAACAGAAATTTCACCAGGTAAGGAACACAATAGTTAAACTGAAGAAGAAGTAAAAAAAGGTTGAGCATAAGTGTAGTTAAGCAGATAGAAACTCTGGTAAGAATCCAGACATCCAGCACAGCACTGAGCAGGCTTTTTTCCTGGCTTTTTTCCAGGTATTACAATAAAAATTTGTCCTACTGCAACATTTAATTAGCTGGACAGATATAACCTATTCCAAACAGCTGAGGGAGGACCTATCTAGATTGTAAAAGAAAAGAAAACAAAACCAAGGAGAAGCCCAGCCCCAGCCCCAGTCCCCTGCCCTCACCTAGACCTCTCTTAGGTGACGGCCTTGCTATAACTCCCCTTCACCTCTAAAGAAAAAAATGCTTCAGTGTCATATAATTTCCCCTCCTTTTCCCCCTTCAGTCTTTGCACAAAGCAGGTTTGTGCTCTCCTGAAATTGTGGGGGGTGGTTTCTCCTTTGAGAAAACCAACACCAGCAAATATTCTCATCCCTTGCATGACTCATTTTGTAGGACCTCGGCTACAAGGTTTTGTTTAGCTTTCTGATTCCAAGCTGGAAAAGGATGCCTTCTCTTCTTTTGGTCTCAGATTCTGGGAGGAGATTGGGTAACCACTGAAGGCTTTATCTATTAAAAATTGGGGTGAACCTTAAGGCAATGATTTGTTCTCCTCTGGACAGGTTCCTCTCACCTATCCACGAACTGATAATTTTGTTGTCTGTTACTCTGGGAAGTGACTCACCTGGTTTCTCACTTACTTTGTAGGGAAGTTTATTAAATGACAGTACAAAATGCTTTGTTTCTACGATTTAAACATCACTCTGGGAGGTCATTTAGTAACCCCATGGATCCCAAACAAACTTTAGGTTTTGTTATTTCTTGAGAAAACATACCACTGTAAGAAGAAGCAGTATGAGGACTTGGGCTGGATGTCGCTAACATTTCTCTGAGCAAGGCAGGCAGAAATTAAAGAAGCAGATGAAGAATCCTAACATGAAAATATCTTAGACCTTGATTAACTAGCATCTTGAAACTTGAGTTAAAAGAGCAGGAGGAATTAGGGATCTGCATATCTGCTGTCTCAGGAATACGGCAAAGGCAGTGATAGAACAAACTCATTTAATCCAGCAATTTGACACAGAATCAAAATGGGCTTCCATAGCCACACCTGGGTGTTAGAAGTACTCCACCCAGTTTCCTTCGATGAATATTCATATCATAGAACTGCATCTTTGTGTGAAAGGCAGTGGCTGTGTTAGGCTAGCAAGTAGGTGTGAGAACTCTTATCTAGATGGAGAATCCTGAGAAACCTTTAGACAGGTACCTGGTTATAAGTCTGAAAATATGACTAATCAACACCTGAATAAAAGAGCAGAGACAGCATTAGAGCACACAGATGAGACTTTAAAAAAAAAAAATGCTGAAGCCTAAGTATCTCACATGGAATTTTAAAGTCTAGATTTTTGTGATCATTGTTCCTAATGCATAGGATATGTATAAATAATGAAGCATTAAGAACTCTATTTTCATTCACTCATTTTACTATCAGCAGAAGCCAATCTAAATTTTAAATTGTTCTCTAGGGGAATAAATGCCTTTCAGCTTAACTATATAGAAACCTATCAGCTTAACACCTGTTTGTCTTTAACTACATAATTTAAGGTCCTTTGAGTTTGCCATGGCACAGGTATGACTCCTTTACCTTTGGTATTAGTATTTTGTCACTATTGAAGCTGTATGACTGCAAAGTGCACATTTTATCTGTGATTTGGTTCTCAAATTGAATTATTATTTATCCAAGGAGAATGGAATGAATCAAACATTCAAGAAGCTATTTCTTCATTCATAGTGAGAAGACTGGCCACACTGTTTTATTAATTAAATAGTCTAAAAGGCATTTTAAAAAGATAAAATCATGTCCACAGCTATCTACTTCATGCAGTATAGGCTATCTGACAGCTCAAACAATCCTCAAGGTGAATCCACGCAGATATTCTAAATATGAACAGGAATCTAAGAAAGTTATTTCCCCTTCATTTGCAAACAAACTCAAGGATACCAAATATTCCTATTTAGCTTCAATTAGCAAAACTGGATTGTGAAAATGTAACCAGTGATGTAATGCATTATTTGGGAAAAGGAATAAGCTGAGTTTTAGAATCTAGAAACAGTGTCTTTTGTGGATCTGGCATCTAGAAATTATTTCAGGGGGCTTTTTAATAGTTATTAATGTGTTATCAAACATCTATCTGCCAAAATACCAAAAGAGAAACTGCTAATTCTGGTTTTAATAAAACAAACGTTTTGCACATTAAATAGTACAGGACCAGAAAAGTCAAGAATCACACAGAATCACAGAATATTTGGAGTTAGAAGGACCCACAAGGATAATTGAGTCCACCTTTTAAGTGAATGGTCTATAAAGCCAAAAATGAAATGCATACTCAGATTTGTATGGTTTTTAATTTCTCATAGATCCAGTTACTTCCAGTGATTCAATAAACATATACTATTTATACTTTGATACAAGCACTCCGAAGTCTCTCTTTCATTGTTATATAGCTGACATTTTTGGTTGCTCCAATCAGAAGCTTACAATAAACAAAATTATAAATTCCAGATGGCCTTGAAAAGGGAAAAAAAGTGAAAATCTTTGTACAGAATCAGAAGTACAACTGAAACACATCAGAAATTTGGCAAGAAAGCAATATTGTTATAGAAGGATGTTGCTTTTTTCCTAAGAAAATGATGTAGTAGAAGGAAGTGTTTTTGTCTTATAATTTGGGCAACACAACATTTACTCACTGAGTAATATATGAAGCAAGTGATCCTAAACATTTTTTAATATCCTGCTGTTTTACCATCACTATTGATGCAAGTCAAACAAAAAGAGAAAAAAAGTTGCACTATACATCAAGAACAGTTGCTGTGAAGTACAGGAAGAGGTAAGATGAAGATCTGTAAATCCTGGAAGAAGATGAAAAGGGAAAACCAGGGTATATTATGATAGAAGTTTATTACAGACTAGCTTTTTGGGTGGAGAGAAGTCGCGTTTTTTGATCACACAAGGGAAGCATCCGAAAGGACAGAACCTGATGGCTTTAATTACTTCTTGGAATTAATTTTTTTTCTCTTGGAAAATAAATACAGGAAGGAGACAGTCCAACAAGTTCTTCGAATATGCTGGGGACAGCTTTTTCTTCAGAAGGTAAAGAAAACCATTAAGGGAGTGGCTATTTTAGATCTTCTGCTGACTAGTAGAGCATGAACTGCCTGAGAGTGGAAGGCAATCTAGGTGAAAGTGAACTCCATCATTTAATAACCAATACCACAAAAAGAAAAGAGAAAGAAGCAAAATAAAATTACTCTTTTTTTCCCCAGAAAACAAAACCAAAATTTTACAGGCTCCAGAGACTGATAAGCAAGGTTTCTTAGGAAGACTAATTAATAAAAGAATGTAGGAGAGCCTGTCTGTTTTAGTCATTGCTGGAGTCAGTTCTTAATTACCCAAGGTAAAGGGAATAATATGAATTAGGCAAAAGCAGAGGATAAAACAAATTAGTCTGGGTACATTACTCTGCAAGACTCTATTCAGTACATTTACCTTTGAAAGGCTTATGAAGAGATTTCCATAGAAAGAACAGAAACAGAGAGGAGCCTGATGCAAACAGCTTATGTTTTGTAATTCACCGTTTTCTACCACTCTCCCACAAGAAATGCTGAGGGAAGGCAGAGCTTCCTTAAATCCCAATCCCCATAAACCATCTGTCATCAGCAGGTGACGGTGTTATTACACACATTAGCAGATTATCCCAATACAAAAGAAACTGCTGCATTCACACACACACACACACACACCCCCACAGGCAATTTCCTTGATTTTTATGATTTATCTAACAATCAGACCTTTATGTTATACATCAAAGTATAAAATTATGTGGCCTGGTCTCATGCACTTTCAGAAGCTTCATTTAAAAGGTTGTAAATGTTCCTGGTACAAATGTATTGGTTCCAGGTTAGAGAAATGACATCCCAACCATTTAATTTAGCTGTAAGTATGAACAAATTATTCCAAAAGAAGAACTAAATGCCAACTCAGCGCTCACTAAGTAACAGATGAATCCTGCTATTTTTTCCACTGAAAACCACCAAATCTCTACTTTCTTTTCTAGAAATCCTTGCAAGGAGCTAATATCCAAGTCCATCCAAGACAGTAATAGGGTGAACAGCAATTTTTTCTCTTGGAAAGCCAGTTCTCCAGCTAACTCCACTACAATGGAATGTCATCCCAGCAAAATGTGCCATTTTGCTGTTTTGTGAAAAACTGAGACCTTTTTGTAGGATGTTTCAATGGTATCGATAGAATTAAGATGCTAAATGAGACCAAAAGGGATGTTTGGGGTTTGTGTTATTTGTGTATTCAGCTAAAGACCAATGAGCCTTTTCCAAATGCAGAAATTCGTAGATGAGATTTTCTGGTTTGAGAAGACTAGACAATAAATGTATCTATTTTAAAGACAGAATATTTTAAGCCTTCATCAAATATATTCAGATGAATATTAGTTCCACAACTAAGACGAAAGCAACTTTTTCAATTACTGGCCTGCTGAGTACCTTTCTTTATGTGGAAAAACAGTATTTCTCTCTCCATGGAAAGATTACAATAAAGACAAGAATGGCATTGCACAACTTTGTCTGCAATCTGAAATTAAGTTCTCACATTAGAACAGGAGTAATTAGCATTTTCCCTAGCTTGCTTCCATGCACTAATACTGCTGCCAAGCAAATGACTAACACTACATGAGCTAAATGAAAACTAGAAACAAACGTGTAGCCATTGTTCCTTCTCTGGGAAAAAACTTACAGTATGGGTTAAGCGAGAAACTGTAAATTGTAGGTGCTGTTTCTGTATTATTTTGGGTTATACATTTTTTATGAACAAAAGGAAAAAGGCATATGGTTTGTGGGAGCATGTGGAAGATCTCCTCGAGCCATTTACTTTGTTGCCTGTTCATGCCAGCTACAGTCATTATGTACCTTCCTTATTTCCGTACATGAGATTAATTTGAAAATTTTCCAGTACTTCAAACACAAGTCTTTTGAAGGATGATTACAATTATACCTTGTGTTATTATACCTGTTTTCAGAATAGCCATCTTTATGATATATGTAAGTGTGTTTGTGTACATATATGTTTATACAAACACATGTATTTGTTTTTCTCTTACCTTTCTAAGTGCTGCTGGTAATGAGGCAGTAGACATTGATATTGCCGGAAGAGCGTGAGAGTGGGGACAGATTACTGACGGTGTTTGGTTCTCCTGAACAGTGTAGCGTCTGCCTGATAGATCATAGTACCTGGAGGGAGAGGAAACCTTGTTTGGTTAATGCATCCTAGCAAAATAAAGCCTCAGTATTCGCTGTATTTCTGACAAAACACCAAGATGTTTTCTCCCGTTGCAGTGGTTCCAGGCCTCTGGTACTTCTAAAGTTTATTGCTTTATTTTAGCTAAACCACTTGCTCCTTTTATTAGATATTAAGTCATCCCACCCGCTTTAGCTCTCTGAAACTAACCTGTCAGCTTTTCCCTGATAATGAAACAACCAAAATCCAAATACAATACTCAGCAGGATAACCACATCAGAGCCAAAAGGCAGAAAAATTTGTTGTCTTATTTCCTGTCACTCCACCTCTTCAGAGACAGCAGATTACAACATTTGGGGTTTATAGTTCCACATTACATCACACGTTCCGTTCACTTCCCTTCTAGAAGATGTCTCAGTAACGAATCAGTTGAATTCTTAGAACAGGTCATTTATTGGGAAGAGGCAGTCACAATTAAAGTGTATACAATCATTAAAACAATACATTCCTTTTTACCAAGTCAGTCCTAAAACTTAAGGAACCTAATTTTGCTTATGTTTATTCTGAGGTGTCAATTTTCAAATTCTGAATCCAAAGAATGTGAAAAAGTTCGCTTAGTCTCGTCCCAACAGTGAAATTAAATAGTAATAACTGACCAATTTATAACATCTCTTTCATTTCACTGTCTGAAAAATTGAAGTAGCAAGAATCCAGAATTCTCTGAAGACACAGTTTCATTAAAAGGTTGATAAATATAACAGTTCATGTATTTTTATCCTTTAGATGATTCAACAATTGGTTGAAATTAAGATTTTAAAAAATTGTATGTATTTTGATATTTTTATTTCAAAATTTGACTGGATTTTTCATAGGATCATAGGACAATTCAGTTTGGAAGGGACCCCAGAAAGTCTCTGGTCCAATGTCTGTCCTGAAGCAGGGTCAGCTATGGGATCATAGCAGGTTGCTCAGGGCTTTTTTCAACCAACTCTTGAAAATACACAAGGGCAGAGATGTCACAACCTCCCTGGACAACAGTGAAAATGTTTTCTCTTACATCCAATCTGAATCTCTCCTTTATCAACTTTTAACTGTTGTCTCATCTTCCCACCAATGCACCACTGTGAAAAGTCTGGGTTTGTCTCCATTACACCCCCCAAAGCTGCCTCATCTCCAAAACAGAAAAAGCCCCAATTCTCCATCCTCTCTTCACAGGGCAAGTGGAGCCTCACAGGCAACCACCATGGTGGCCATCTGATGAACTCATTCCAGTTTGAAACACCGAGACATCTTTAGGCAGAGAAAATACCATCATCACATATTTTGCTTTCAGGGAAAAGAAAAAGTCTCAAAATGTTCTTGTTTTGTTATGTCCTTAAAATATGCATATTTTCCATTTTGGTTGGAACAAAACTCCCTTTTTCCCACAGGCTTCTTTTCCAGACTCATTGTATTGTCCCAACTCCAGCTCTGTTTGTACAGCTTTATTTGCAAATCCAGTTTTATAACTGACTTTCATATAGAGTTTTCAAAGAGTGAATAAGTGAGCAGAAAAGCCTCAGGCATTTTTATAAAGTTATTCAGTTTATTGCATAATTGTGGTGAAAATGTTTTGACATTTTAACACATATCCCAATAAACATGTGCAATTATTTTGTTTATTTACCTATTTCTGAGGAAGAAACTGCATCACTCTTAATAGCTGGTTACCTTCCCCAGGACATAGCTGACTTTGAGCTGTCCATCTTGATTTTCATGTTCTGCCTTCACCGATGGAGCTTGCTTTTGGGGTGGTTCCACACACATTGCACATGGGAGAATTCAGAAGTCCCAATTCAAAAGCTGCTCAGGTAGTGCTGAAAGATCCTTTGGCACCCTACCCTGTCTAAGGTCGATACTTCTGAAGGGAGTAGCTGCTTGGCTGGGGACTATCAGCTCTGTGACTCAGAGCACTGGAACAAGTGACATGGTACAGGCAGGAGACCAGGAAGGTACTTGGCTGAAGTCTGGATAAGAAGTCAGGGTAAGGTGGAGGAAAATAATGACACACCAAGGGAAGTGGATGCAAGAGCCCTCAGCTGTCGAGGTGACACTGACACTCTCTGCAAGAGGCCACCATTTGAAATTATGCTGGTGGGCTGGTGACAAGTATCTGCACCCCAAGTGATATCCAATGAACATGTGTCAGAAAATAACATGCCACCAATCCTTTTTAAAGGAGGTAATTTCACAGCAAAAACTGGAGCTGACAGAAGCAGCCTGGGAGGTTTCAACCCAAAGATGTTGCACTGGAAAACAGCCAGCTCCAGATTTCCAAACAGGTGAGAAAAGGTACTCTTTGAATTTCTTCACGGTTTGAGGTCTATCCTCCCAACAATCTGCTGACGAGCTGAGCTCACCAGAGCCTCTGAGAAGTTTTACTTTATGGCACTGGGCAGTTTTCCAGAGAAACGCTGCAGTACGCTTCCCGCCTGAAGGCATGGGCATGCACACAAGCTCCTGAGGGCAAGGCTGTGATGGTACAGGGCTGCACCTCCTCTGCCCTGACTGCCCAGCCAAATTCCCTCCTTCCAGCCCAATGCATGGCGGAGGAACTCACTGTAGGACAAGGGCAGGTGGGGGGACAGTCACCATAGAGAAATTGAGGCACTGTCCACCTACACCCTTGCTTTTCTCACCCAGGCGTGTTTGTGTAACCATACCCACTTGCTCAGAGCCCCGAGGCTCCGGGGGGAGAAGGCGCTTGCAACACGCTGAGCATGTTATGAAACCCTCCCAGACATTTTGCTCAGCAGTAACTACAACAGCCCCATGTTACCTACACAGTTTCCAGCACAAATCCAAACCATACCCCCACACCTGCTATCATGAAGAAAATTAACTCTCTACCAGCCAAAACCAGCACACATGTTTTCGTAGAGCTATTAGTTAAAATAATAACTAATTTTACAGTGGAGCAAAGGAAGAGCAAGTAGGAGGTCTTGGAAATGATCAAGCTTTTGGAGAGAGAATGAGGCACGAAAAGGAGGAAGGAGAAGTACTATAGGTACATACATCTTCTCTTTACCTGATTTACAGTAGAACTACTGACTGGAAAATGAAACCATCAGATGGGAACCGACCTGGCAGTGCCCTCTTTATGCTGCAGACCACACACTTCAGTCCCATCACTCTTACCTGTCCATGCCTAAGTCCTTAGTAGCAACATAATGTTATCTTATTAACTGTCTTAACAGATTGTCTTGCAATATGACAATTACAAATAGTTTTGAAGGGAACTAGCTTACAGACAAAAATACATAAAAACAATGATAGGACCAATGACCAAACAAGTCACTAACAAAAAGAAGAAAAGAGGGGGTTGCCATACATTTTAAACTAACAATGCTTACTAAACTAGCATCCTCATAAATTTTACAGACATGGCTTCCCTCATAATCCATCATATTCAGGCCTGAGATCCATCTCCCATCTGCTATTTTCCAGAACAGTCTTCAGTCTGTACCCAGTAGATGGGTCTTGCCTATTAATTCCCACTTTTCAATCAACACAGTATGAGATCATTTTTTAAGAGAGAGCATGCATGAGCAAGAGCAACTTGATTAAAACAGAAAGATATTTTGTTTGTTTATTCAGATCCTCTACCCATTCTTTCCCCTCCCACACCATATCAGCACCTGAATTTTTCCCTGGGAGCAGCAAATATCAATTTGATCAGCAGAATGTCTGACTAAAGATTTACTGCAAAACACAGAACAATATGAAGAGCAGTAAGGGGCGTTTCCCTGATTCATCCACCACCTCAGTGCTCGTGACTATGATAGGTGCTCCTGTGCTGTCAAATAATTTACCTCCCTGGTTCACTCCCTGGTCCTGGTGCCCTTGTCAGCCGTACCACACATGCATCACTGTGTGCTTGGACTCTCTTCCTTCTGAGGAAAAGCCAAGGCGCAGCTCCGTGGATGGACTGCCCTAAGGATGTCACAGCAAGGATGGGACTAGACCAATAGTGGCTTCTCCTGCCCTCCACCATCCCAACCAGCCTCCTGTCCTCAGACAGCCTCTGTGTGCCCCACACCCCACAGCATGCAGCATACCTTTGGCATAATGCTATAAAAACACCAGTCTTGCAGGCAGCAAAGCAGCCTTCACATGACTTCAGACACTTTGAACTGAAGCCACAAAAATATAATTACGATCTTAGAGCCATGGGGGTGTCGGACCCAGGTCAAGTGTTAGGCAGCACAAACACAAATAGTTCACTCCAGAGGCAAAAGAGGTGTGGATACATCTGTAAGGATCACTCCTTGGGGCAGATCCTTTAGCAGTGTAGACTCTTCTAAACAAGGGTTTTTTTAATTGTGCATTATTTGAGTTGCTACAGTTGTTACAGTCTTAATATATTTTGAGCATTTCAAACAGCCTGCTCTGGGCTGAAGTTTTCCATACAAAGCTACTGCTTGTTATTCTTTCTGTCATCTTTTCCACAAAACCAGTATGTGGACTCCCTGAACAGTCTGCAGCAAGCTACTTACCACATTTATATCACCTCTTCCCACTGCCTCAGCAGTCCCATTTCTGTGTCCCTGGTTAGAGAAGAGTCAACTTCAGATCCTACACAAACTGGTTGCTACACTGGGGCACCTCTTGCACATACCTACCTACTCACACAGCATTTCAAGGAGTGAAAATCTGGAGCAGACACACACATCTTTGAAGGGACGTATACTACACGTACACATCCTTTGGGGGACGTCTACTAGATGACCTTCTGTTGTAGGAGTGACAGGATGTGTGTGTGTGATTTTTATAGGGAAACTGAGCATTTCAAACTTCTCCCAGGCCTTGGGACTGATGAATGGCTCTGAGCTCCTCCTTGGGCATGGCACTAAGAAGTGGTGGGGAGGCAGGCACCCTCTTGTGCCAGCACCCTGCCATCTAATGGCCAGGCTTCAGATTCACACATGAATCAAGTTTTAGCTTTCTGCCTCCACCGTTCTAGATCCTAGAGACAGAAAAGTCAGTTTAAACTACCGTAGGTCACATCTTGTCAGCACAAAAGTATTCCTACTGGTTTACTTCGAGGTGTCTTGTCATACATTTTAATAACAGGGTTAATACCTCACCTAAAAGTACCCTTTGTTATAGTTATTCCACTCTGCCTTACTAATTCAGCCTAAATAATTCCTTCCTTTGTTTGGCAAATTCACACTATTTAAATATTTGCAGGCTTCAACTGTACCTCTCCCTCAATCATTATTTAGCATCATCTTCCCTTTTGTAAAGCAATTCCCATGGTCTCCTCTCTGTTTCTTTCTGACAAGATCTCTCTGGCAAAGATGTGTCCAGAGCTGGACACAATGTCATGGCTTCACTCACACAAAAAACCATGAAGAGCAGGTCTGCTGCCTCGTTGCTTTGTTCCACAATACATTTGCTCACACAAAAACTGCACAGAGTTTTTCTGAGCCACTCTAATACCACAAACTTGTCGTACTTGTTGTTCACTTCCATTCCTACATGTATTTGTTTTTTCTTTCTACCACCTTCCCAGTACAATATATTAATTTCAGGTTATTAAATGTATTTGTTTGCATTTGGCAGTTTGTTGAAGCTCTGAGCAACTGTTCATGAGATGAAATGGCTCCGAGCTTCTGGCTTTCCTGCACTTCAAACAGCATGCAGCTGGAAATACTAAAGTCATTAGGCCTTCAAAACATGTTTTTCTGAGTGTTAACACAGACACGCAGTGCTGCTCTGTACCCAAATCTTTAATACAGTGAATCTGAGCAGCTTCTGGTTTCTTATTTCAAGTAATCCTCTTCCATTTTACAAAATCAAAAAGCTCCTCTGTCACAGAAATTATTGCAGTTATTAACTATGTTTGAAGTTAAGTTCTTTAGCACCTCTATTAATTAGGAAAAAACCCCTCAATAACGACACTTCAGAAAGAAAGATGGATTATAAAATCCAACAAGAAATTTGAATTATAAGGTTATCTCCTAGATAACCTGGAAATTTAGAGGATAATGGGGTTAGCTGCCCAGAAACCCTGCAATTATACAGCTAGTTAAAATATTCATGAATAGTAGCATAGAGCTTGATCTATACCAGGCTTGTGCCAGATGCTCATCGCCCTTCCACTCTTGTGCCTCCTGATATTCTCAACTATGAATTCACTGTAATAGATTTCATTTTATGTCTTTCTGTTGTCTTAAGTATCTTCGCAGCAACTCCACTTTTTCCCTTTTTATATCTACAAACCCGATTATTATCATTCTGTATTGATGTTACTATGAGGAGATGTATCATGAGTTTCAGTTAATGCCTACCACAAGCAATCACTTCTCTCTGGTTATGCTTCTAGCCCTTGTTTCCATAGGAAAAATCACAATCTAACAACAAACAACAATTTGGTTGGTACAAAATAACTGGAACATGCCCTGATTCGCTTTCTAGAACCTTGTTTCAAAGGAGGAACACATTTTGTCATATCATCTCTTGTAGACTATTCAAATTACTGAAGCTCTTTTTCATTCTGTAATTTGAAGACCATTAACAAATTCTGTAAGTTACTACTTTTTGTGAAACTGAACTCCATGTGCTGATCATGAAGTTTAAAGAAAAATCCCAAAACTTAGTAAAATATTAATGTAAGTTGTACTCCTTTAAGCACTTTTTTTCTTTTTTAGGCCTTTTTTTTTTTTAATTCATCAGGAAAGCTCATTATTACCATCCAGCCACTGGGTGGCACCTCTACACAGATGCCAGGTGTGCCCCAAAAAACCCATCATGCCTTTGATAATCACTTAATTCCTCCCACAGCCAAGTGTTGACATTACATCAGCTTAATGTACACAGCCCTGTCTGGGAGACAGATGAAGCTGGTTACTAAAAGTTGGCTTTGTAAAATATTCCTGGAATTTTCTGCTCTAATTTTTCAACTCCTAACTTTTGGGGAAAATGAATCTGTACAGAGAAACCTGTCAGGGGAAACCTGATTCTTCAAATATGTGCAAGTATTGGCAACTTTTGATATCAAATGAAAGGACTTTGACAGATGTGTCAGAACAAATACATCATGAACTTTTTTGCTTTGTAGTAATAATAAATAAATCATGTATAATATTGCAGTAGCATCCAGCAAGCCTAAGAAAAGTTAAATTCCAGTTTTGGTGGACAATGATGTAATAACATCCTTGCCCCCTGCGGTCAATTGTGGCTCTGCTGCTCTGGACTATCTCAATGAGTGAAAAGCTCATCTTGATATTTATACTCTGGCCTAGCTTTAAAGCATTGTATAAACAATAATCATCACACTGAGTTACCTAACACAGGTAATATCTCATTTTATATAGTAAGAAGCTCAAAGAACCAGATGAAGCTGTTTGACTGAGGAGACAGAAAGCCAGCATCACTCATTTCTTTAAACACATGATGCTTGTCTTCCTTTGTTCATATTGACTCACCATGACTTGAGGAACAGAAATATCATGTTACTGCATCATTTTCCTACTTTCTGTAGCTACACTGGGAGATACAGAAGGGTATTTACAAACCCAGGAACATGAAAATGCTTTTGAACATACAGACTCACACTTGCATTTCCCCACCTGCTCTTTTATGTGAGTTTCAGTATTTTGGTTCAAAGTGATAGTTGAAAAAAAATCAGCAACGTTTGTGCTCTTTACTCTTTAAAGTTTGTTGTGAGCACCTAGTGATCTGCCTTGGACTAAAGTTCCACTTTGAATAAGTCCAATTCACCTGGACAATTCTAAATACAGTGCAATTCCAGCAACAAGTAGGAAAGTCTTTGATTCTTGGGAAAGAAGTTCCTGCCCACAAGAAGGGATGAAACAGTTTGCATACACCAAAACAAGCCTCTCAAGTTCCCACTGTCCAACGGCAGGACAGCCCCTGCAGGATGGGTGCAGAGGCAGCAGGGAAGGAGGGATGCACTGTTACACACAGCTGAACGCTAGGGCTTGTGGCGGGGACACCACTTGTCACAAGGGAATGAATGACCACAGCGCCAGGCTGCGGCTGCAGACTGCAGCGTACGGGAAGGTCCTGTTCAGCGTGAGATCCCAGAAGATGACGTGGCCTTTCGGCAATCTAATGCCCTCCCCTACTCCAGCCTCTCCTGCACCGGTGAGGAGACCCTGTGCAGGTGAGCCCCTGGCAGCACAGCCCAAGAGTGAAGAAAGGGCCAAATGAATGAGATGCAACCAGGACTTGTGAGGTTTGGCTGGTGCTGCATAAACTCATCCATTTATCTATGCATCAAAATCTTCATAAACCACACCCTGCAATTTCAGCAAAGGAACTCGCCTAAAATGAGTTGATTTCATGGGCTAAATTAGCCCACTGTCTAGAACAAAGACATGCAACTACTGTGGTACCAGCCATTCCACATTTGCATCAATTACTCTGAGCCCAATTGAAACTCAGACTTTTGGCAACAAGGCACTGAGCCACCTTTTGCTCAGAAAATAACACAGTGGCTTTTATTCAATGGAGATTTGTGATTACAAATTGGATTAATGTAAATTTATTATATCACTTCTGAATATCAACAACTAAATACCTAGGTAACCTACAGTTACAAACATGCTGCAGAAAAAAGCAATTACTTTTTTTAAAAAAGTGGCACTAGAGAGGTGCCATTTAAGAATGTAGACTTAGCTTTGTAAATTTAGCTTTGAAAACTGGCCATTAAAATTTTACTCAGCTCTAAGAAGAAAGGAAGAACAATGTACTACAATGATTAAACAACTTATTTTTGATGTCAGGAATGGAAAATTGAATTGAAATTATATATTCAGTAAGAAGTAGTAGGAAAATATAGTTAGATAAGTCAGCTCATGTAATATGCAATGTTTTGTTGCTTCCTGACTTAATAATGGACTTTATCATTTCAGGTTTCAAGTAATTACTGCAAAAGATATCACTATGGATTTCTTCATTTGACTGAAAATATTCATCTGCAGAGATTTTAATATAAATCCTAGATTAATTACCTTCATTGAAATTCCCTGCATATTTCAATATGGCGCATCTGAGCGAAACATAATTTCTTAAAAGATGACAATACTCAATCACAATTTATGAGAGTGTTTAATGGGCCAGGTCCATGACTCTCATGTCTTACAGCAAACAACCTTCATCTTTTATATATATACAGTTATGTTTACGAAAACAATTTTAAAATGCTTTAAAACAGACATCTTTTTAGACACAACTTGTAAAAATCTATTCTCACACTTCATATGGCTTTTCAAGTCATGCATCCAGCAGAAAAAGTAGTTCAGGGAAGTCTTGAAAGGTATTAGACCTTTCAACAGGATAACAATGGAGAAGATGAAAAGGTGACTCAAAAACATTTATGAATTGCAGTCACGGATGCAACATAGAAATTATTTTTGTCACAAATTCTAGCACAACACCAATGTAAGATACCATTTCACAGTATGCTCCATAGTCCTACAGATTATCATCACAGCTCTTCATTCTCACATTCCATTAATACAGTTATTTAAATTGTCAAAAATCACACATCAAAATAAACACATGGATGTGGATGGGTTTTCTACATACCTCCACAGAGGTCAGGCTTTCTGCCAGCTCAAACAGGCATCATAACATGGATTTACACTATGAAGTGCTTCTTTGAAGTCATATTGGCTTCTTCAGAAGGACTAGCTTACCGGGTAAATAGCAGCAGAATTCAGGATTCCTTCTGGATACAAGCTCACTGAAGGCAGCCTACCTGCATCTCTGCATCTTTACAGAGCCAGAAGACCACGGGCTTCACTTTCAGAGTTTGTTTTGCTTCACCTTTAGAGGAATGAGTTGTCTCCTGACAGTATTTTTGCCTCTTGTCAAATCCATTTACCATTCCCCTCTTTCACCTCCTTCTCTTTTCCACAGCTACCAAAAGTGATCTTGCAGGCAGTGAGAGAAGATAAAAGTAAGGATGTAAAAAACAGAAGAGAAGGGGAAATGAAAAATGAAAATGGGAGGCTCCTGGGAAAGGAGGTGCAGACAAACTAGGGAGAATATTTTGTTCAACTGGGACACTGACAGCCTGGTTAATTTTGTGTAAGGCTTTGTTATTTAAAATGATGAGCATTTTGTTACAATTCAGTACACTTACTTAATGTTGCTTCCACTCTGCTCATTAACAGCTCTCTTCTGGATTACTAATCTACAAGGCCTTCAACTATTGGTTTTGAACAGCTCATCTTCCAGCCTCAATGCTTGATCATCCTAGAATGCTTAAATACCTCCTGAGCAGGAAACACCTTCATGTTAATTATATTAAATGTCTGAGCTGGAGCCTGCCAAGCAGTTCTGAACACAGTAAACCAGGTAGAGGCTCTTCGTGTTGAGTAAAAACAGTGTGCTCCTATAATGGAATCATTACATGTAAAGAAAAATCCTCGGAAAAAAACTAAGTAAGTTCTTAACTTTGAGGAAGCTGGTTACAACAAACTATTTCCATCTCTAGCACTGATCTATGGCCACTCCTCTATTAAAAAAAAAATTATCTTGTCTCTTATATTTAACAAACAGCCAGAGCAGAGGTGGATAATCTCAACGCACATGCACTTCTGCGTGAAAACAAGTTTGATTTGTCCACCATAAGGATTGACTTTCAGCCACACCTACTCTTCTGTTTGGGTCAAGTCTATAATTACTGAAAGCTCCCTCTCCATGTGACAAGCAAATTTTTATATCATCCCCCTTATCTTTGATTAAAGATGCCATCTATAAAACTATAAGATTATTATGGTAGTGTTTGAAGCTGACTTAAGAATAAAAACTTAAGAGAGTGAACTCGCTCTTGAAAGCCTACAGCTATAGAATCACATATTCTTATGCGAACCTGACCTGGTCTGTACCGAGCAGGAGTAGCCTCCATGGTGTTTGCAGAAGGAAGGAATTTTCATTGCAGTAAATGTCATGCTTCAGCTCTTTGTCATCAAGAAATGAATTGTTTCAGTACGGCACTCAGTGACAAACCGCATTGTTCAAGAGTGCGTGAATACCAACGCAGGGATTCTGAGGCATTACGGGCTTTCAGTGCGCAAGCCACTGGAAGCTTCAAACCTCAAACTGTTCACAGGATCATTTAAAAACAAACAAAAAACCAAAAGCTCCACACACAAAGTTTTCTGGTGTTCTTCTGGAGCCAAAGGTGTTCGTACCATCCCGGCGTCTCAGTAGGTTAAGTAGCTCGGTTTGGCTCTGAGTCTTACGCAAGACGTCTAATTGACAGTTGAGTACAAAGAGTAATTAAGTAAACATCTTGAATCACAAAAAAAAATTCTACTACCATTTCAATCACATTTTAATTTTAAAATAGTTCACACAGTAAACTTTATCCTAAAGCATCATGTGGTACAAACGTATTATGAGCCTTGGACTTTACACATGAAATGCAAGTTGTTCTGGAGCCAGTTCAAAGACTGACTTAAGTCATCTAGGATGTCCTATTTACAATAGCTGACTACAGAGTCATCTGCCAGCCACTCTGTAGTTACCTGCTAAAACCTTCTATTTTAATTTCTGCATTTGCCTACTTTCAACCCTCTAAGGGCTAGAACCAGTTTAACAAGGCATTTATCTCGTCATTTGTGACCCAGATGGGGCAACTCGTTCAATAGGGACAAGAAATCAGAATCTCCCACAGATAAAGCCTCAGGATCTGGGGGCAAAACATTTTTTATACTCAGTTTGAGACAGCAGAGCATTTTGTCTTGGTGATTTTCCAAAGTATAATGTAAACCTCTTCTTTCTTAAAAATATTCCTGCAGCTACAGGAGCCACAGATTCCTTTCCAAAACCCCAAGTAATCACCAAAAGAGAGCGTGAGTAAACAACTGAGGTAATCAACACTCTCTTACTAGAATCAGTTATGCAAGGGAAAAGAAAGAAAGCTGTCATGTTTTCATTGTATTACATACACAGTGAAATAAGGGACAATTTCAAAATCTTTGGACCCAGTCTCCAAACCCAGACCTTCAATCACTCTAAGAGCCTCCTCTAGGCTGCTGTGTGCAGTAAATGCCCATGTGAAGATACAATTAAACTTGCAGCAGACCTTTAGGACTGCAAAATTTATTCCTGTAAAGATACAGACCCTGAACTCTCTGTCAAGAGATATTCATTAATCATAATGCAGAACTGTACTTTTTTCTGTCTTCAAATGCAATAGCACCAACCTCCAAGAAGTCACAGATCAGGAAGAGGTAACTCAGGATGACAAATAATTCCTAAATATTTGAAATTTATTTTTGAGATAGATCATTTTATTAGGTTGAACATTATAAAATAGTAAATTAGATGTAAAAATAAAATGGCATGATTTTCCTGAAGCAGCATAAGGAAATGGCCTTATTGAAAGACCTCAGCTGTTCTGTTTCCATCAGAAGGCAGCACTGTAGCCTGATCTCTAAGTCTGTTAATTATAAATCTTTAACATAAAAAAGTAAATGAAACACACCATTTCTATTAATGTCTCCATTAATTAACAGGGGAAAAAAAACCAGGAGCTACAGAAACAAGAGGACACTGAAGACTTGGTTTCCCTAATGAGAGCTAGTTCAACATAATTTTAATAACTCAGGTCTCACTAATAAACACATGCAATAGCATTTTTAGGAACTTCAGGACAACAATGGCTGTACCTGGAAGCAAGACCCTATATCCTTCTCAGGCAATGGTCTCTGAGGTAACTTCAGCTGAACAAAATAACTTACTCGAGTATCCCCAATATTCCTCTTCCTTAAGAATGTGTCAGAAGACTAGTGAAAATGGAGGCAAAATTACGAGTCAAGCTTTACAAATTTCAGCATAAAAATCTAGAATTAACAACCTGCATTTTACACACCCATCTCCTTATGGGTGTGGAACCAACTCATTCATTAGAAGTTTATTTTCTTACCACTTAAGTCTATATAATTTAAGTATTACCCCAAATCCATTTTTATCCTCCCAGTATTGATCAGAAGTCACAAAATAGGTTAAAATGAAATGTCAGTCTCCTAACATAAAACTTCTAGCTGAGGTATAGCCAAACACCTCCCTATGTCAATTGGCATAAAACAAATCAATAAAAGCAGTTGTGATACAGAAGAAAAGATGGAAACCCTCTGGAGGATGAATACAAGAAAGGGCAAACCAAACTGATTATATTATATTCTGCTAGTTTTTTGCTTGATTCTATGTTCTTGGTCGTTCCTCTTTAATGCTCTACTAGGCAAATATTCAAAGAGTTGGCTCAAAACTCAGTTTTGCTACAGAAACATTGGCAGGCACTTCATAAACTATTTCTGTTTAAAGGCTCTTCTCATGCCTAGTAAAAAGGTACACAGTTTTCATTAAAGAGAAGCCTCAGTTCCCCTTTGCTTTAGCAGCAGCAGTTCTGCACTGCACTCTGTACACAGTTACAAGAAAACATAGAAGTGCCCTGGAAAGCCTGGGCAGACTGAACCGCGGACTGCAACACCAGAAGATGCAAGCAGACTGAAGGGTTTTGTTTTACAGCTAACTTTTTGAACTAGAGCTGTCTCTCCTCCTCAACCCTCACCTCCATTATTAAATTGTAATTTGGGCTAGATTAAAGCACAGTGGAGCAGCATAAAAGAAAGGGTGCAAAACTAACCAAAATAAACACATTTGGGACAGATTATTGAGCAGATGAAAATAATGAGACTGTTCCAGCATACGAGACATAAGGAAATCAGAGTGGAAGAAGTAAAACACTTCTGAAAGTATGAGAGATGAAGGAGTGTGAGGACTTCTTCAACAATTAACAGCAGGACTCCTCAAGCCATTTTTAAAACCATATATTTCTTCTTCTTGGAGGAAATGGAAAGAAGTTTAGGAAAAATTAATTTGTATAAACATTAAAAAATTGTCTGCAGTGATTCAAGCTTTAGCAATTCGTTGTTTTCTGTTTATGTTCTATATAGGTGCCATGTGAAAACTGACTCAAATACTAAGCAGTACAATGTAATCAACAGGTAAACTGTGTTGAAGTCTAAAAAAAAAGGGTGTAAGGGGTAAAATCTAGTATTATTTTCACTGCAATTATGCTGAGAATCTTTTGAGTCTCACTGTGGTAAGCCCTGTCCCAAAAACTGGGTATGTGCAATAAGGGGGAAGGGAGGAGACACAATTACACTGAAACATCTGTAATTATCCTAACAATTTAAGACCAGCAGCTGCTTCATCAGCTTTATCACCACCAAGACCCAACATCTGCCAGGGAGGACTTGTGGCACGAGGTACCAACAACATGCAACAGCTGCAGTGAACATCGAAGCGACTGAGAGAGGATGTGAGCAAGCTCCTGGGAGTCATCCAAGGCAGGCACAACATATGGTACCTCTATGGTCTTTCCAATCAAGATTATGGGACAATAGTGCCAGTCACACAAACTTGGTGGCATTTCTAGTAACTTCCAGGGTAACAGATGTATCAGTGATAACACTTCATTACCACCTAAGTTGCGCAGGACAGCAGGGAATGTCACATTGCGGTAAGATACGATGAGCTATTTGCTTGGACATGGATTTGTGTCCAAATTCATGCTTACGTGGATTAAGAAATCCAAACAGGTAAGTTCAACGACAAGTGTTCAGAAAGAAAGTCTACAAGAGTCTACAAAGAAGAAAGAAAAATTACACAATAAAAAGTTAAAGAAGAGTGAAATAATGTTAGATGTGCAAACTTGTATTTCATTAAAGTATTATAAAGACACTATTTAGTTTGTTTTATAAACAAAGTTGGGGCAAATTTTTCTCTAATTATGTGATAAAGCATACTGGGAAAAAACAGCCTTTCCTGTCTTTGCTAGGCAATCTTATTAAGTTCTGAAGTCTAGGACTTATTTTTTCTTGTTCTAAGCTTACCAACTACAAATGTTTTAATTTGCTAAAATTATCAAGGACTTCTCTAAACCTAAGCTGCAGCTCTGACCTCATGTGCACTCCAGGCAGTTCATTTCAAAACACAATGTCATTTTTTAATTACTTGAAAAAAAAACAGCCTTAAATTTCCGTCATTAATTTGGTGAGTACTACATTAAAGATTCTGTGTGGGTTTTAAACATACAAAACCCAATATTGTTCATCAGCTTTATATAAGAAAATAGTACTTTTTTCAGCAACTTGGGATTACTTGGGATTACTTCATAGTTGCTTTCTGGTCTTCTAAGTCACAGCTGTAATTTTTTCCTCAGTCTTCTAGAGTATGTACGTGCAAAAAACTCATCACATATTTAACTATCAAGGTTCTTCCACCAATTTTTCACACCATAAAGTGATATAATAAATACTTCCGTGAAGAACAAATGATTGCCTATGGATAACACCTAAGGATGTGCACTGGGCCAGGTTGGAAAGGAGTTAATTTTCTTCATAGTATCTCATATGGTACTGTATTTTAGATCAAAACAAACAAAAAAAACCACATCAAAGTTTCAGCTGTTGCTGAATGGTGCTTGTACAGCACCAAGGTTATATCAATTTCTCATACATTCTCCCCAGCAAGTGGGATGGGAGGGAACAGCTGACCCAAACTGATCAAAGGGGTGGATATTCCACAGCATGTAACATCATGCTCAGCAGTACAAACTCTGTTTTTGTGACGGGGGATGTCTTTCCAAAGTAGCTGCTGCTCAGACACTGGCTAGGCTCTGGTCTGCTGGTGGGAATTATTGAGTGAGTGACTGTGCATCAACTGGGATTTTTTTCTTCTCCTTTGCTTATTAAGATATCCTTATCTTGATCCATGAGTTTTTTCTTGCCTTTGCTCTTCCAAATCTCTCCCCCATCCCAGTGACGGGGAGGAATAAACAAACTGGGTGGGTGGTTAATTGCTAGCCAGGGTCAGCCCATCACAAAGTAAAATCCTTCTCATGGGGCTGGGATAAGGATTCCTTCACAATAAGATGTCCTCGGATGAGTAGATATGTTCAAGACTATTTGTGAAACACACACCATTTTGCTGGTTATCATGCAAAAATGTACATTGATCTGTTTTTACTTTACTATGCCATCATATTACATGATTTCTTTCACTTAAAGCAAAAATGTTTTAATTCAATCCTGTGTGACCATTCTAAACAGGAAAAAAAAAAAAAAAGAAGATACCAGAATTAAATCAGTACTGGCTGTAAGTATACTCCAACAGAAATACACACACTTGATGAGCTTTTTGTAGCAGTATCTATGCATTGGATATTCTCCATATGTAGCTTAATGTTCCCTGCATTGATGTGATAAAGGACAAAACACACCCAAAATGTCAGTTTCCTCATGAGCATGTGATCCCAGTCTGCCATATGTGCAGAGCGAGTGGTAGCAGAAGGTGCCTATGCAGTACGTATCTTCAGGAAAGCTAAGTAACACATTCAAAAAATTCCATTCTTCTATTTGTGGTTGTCCACAGGCACACATATGAATAATAACAAAGGAATAATCAGTTAACTTAGAAGTGGGAAGTGAAAGGAAGACTTCAAGGAGTGTGCTGCTGAATATACTATCAAATTTGGATGCCCTCAGAAAACGTGTAGTGTTTCACGAATGTGGAACTGTAAAACTGTCCTTCTGACCTCTTAAATAAGATAAATACAGTTTCTTACGATGCTGAAGGTGCTACTTCCCCAGCAGCCTAGGTCAGTTCAGCAAATGTGACACCCAGAGGACACTTGTTTATAGGCGCAGACCCTGTTCCCAAGGCTGTCTGCTGGACTACCAGCAATACTGACAGGCTGTTTGATGTGGTGCTGTGTTGCCAGTCCATCACGTCTTAGACCTTAACTCTCTGAAATCTTCTGTAGAGTGCTCATCCGCAATCACTTCATCTTGAGGGGATGAGCTGGAAACAGGATCTCCAACACCTGTGAACTAAATTACTGTCTTCCAAGTATTTTCTTGCCATGAGGACTGCTCCTGGGTAGATGTGGAGTTGAAGAGTCTCTAACTGGGCCACCCTGTCCACCACAAATGCCTTGCATCCCTAGACTGTCTCAGAAACCATCTTTTCTTTCCAGGACCCAATCATATTGCCAAAGACTGAGGATACTTAGACCCGTCACATCCTCCTAAATCCCTGCAAATGGTGAGGAGTCACAGAGAAAGGCAACACCCTTCCTCTGCAGAGGTACCTTGGTGCCAAAGGCAGCAGGGTCATGACAGGAACCGAATGGCATCAGCAGCACTGTTTCAAGTCCTGGAGCATTAGTCAGTGTTACCTGCTGCTCACATATCCTGACATACCCTGGCTTCTCTGCCAAATACAACCTGGCATCCTGGCTTGTGCCAGCAATGGTACTGCACACCACAGTGATAACAAGAATTACATAACAAGATACCACAGCAAGGATAGTGCCCAAATTGTTTCCTTATTGTCCCTTGATCATGATTCGACCCTGGGAGAGAAGCAGCAGGAGCTGGCAGTGCCACAGCACCTGTTCCTCACCCAGGCGCTTTGGAAGCAGGTCACCAACATCCGAAGCTGCATGAGCACCAGTGGAAAATATTCATGCTCCCAGTTTTGGGAGGTGCTCACTACTCCTCCAGATGCCCCCAATCACTGCCCTGTTTGTTCAAGTGTCCTTCAGCTTTGTGAACTCTGTGACAAAGGACCTAAACCAATGAACCCCAGTTTATTAAAAGTATTGGGAACTGAACTTAAAAGCTCCGCGAGAACAAGAAACTTGCACTCAGGCTGAGGAGTGTTTGAAACATGGGACGAAGCCTGGCCCTTTGTTCCTCTGATAGGAAGCACCAGTGGCAGCAGCAAATCTATGGATCCTTGTGGGTATTGCTAGATTAGAAAGTCCCTCTGTTTGAGCACAGTAACCGCACACACACATGCATACCTGAACACGAGCGAGCACCACTGCTCAAAAGCAAAACAGACTATTTACACGTGCAGCGAAAAAGGTTCTGCCAAACCCTGTTTCTGAGGAGCCATTCATGGTAATCATTTCTCTATTTTCGACCAATTTCTAACATTTCCTGTAAGAACCTGACCTTAAAGTTCAGAAAATGGCATGCTCAAAAGACTCTCCAAAGTTTTGGTGTTCACAGGCTAAAATTACAAGGAAAGGAGAGGCAAGCGACGGCAACCCAGGAAAGATATAAGAAATGCTAAATCAAGTAAGTCTGTCCACATTTCAGTATCCAGTTTGATGGTATTTATTTTCATGACCCTAACATGCAATATCCTTTATTTCACAGCTGTTTCCCCTGACACTCTTAATGTAATTGGAGAGGTAAAGGCGATTGCATGTGTTCTACCCACAAACTGAGTAAGAGACTACTTGGAAGTGGGTTCAGAACTCTTTTCAAAAGTAAAAACGACTCAACCACTAGAAGGAATATTACACACACTGAGGGAAAAAAAAAAAAAAAAGGCATCAAGAAAAAAAAAATCTACCCTTGGAGAAGAACCCTGAT
>VZRN01005002.1:632233-644379 GCA_013397935.1 Dasyornis broadbenti | reverse complement strand
TACCCACCATGAGGGAAAAAAAAAAAAAAAAAGGCATCAAGTAAAAAAAAATCTACCCTTGGAGAAGCACCCTGATTGCTTTTGAAAGAAAAAAAAAGGAAGCACATGTATCTCACACACATCATGACTTGGTGCTGCTAACACCTGGCTGCTCACACTTGCTTCATTAGATGACATAAATACTTAATTTGTCATCAGCAGCAAAATTTATTTATAATCATCTTCACATGTAATGGACATCCTGCTAGTAAGAAAACTCAGTCAGTAAAGCAAAATGCACATGTTAGAATGAAAACAATTATTATGTCTTGTATGTAAAATTAATTTATATTTTTTAAATTTATATCTAATCTACTTTACACACCTATGATGCAATACAGGCTGTATATCAGTGAGTCCTCTGGAAGTAAATAAAAATATATTTCAGAATTATGACAGAAACAGATCAGAGGGTGGATAGTCTGGGGAATACTATGTCCAGAAAAAGAACTGAGGGAATTGCATGTTGATAAAAAATAAGTAGTATTTCTAATGAGAGAGAAATCCTTCTGTCTTGGTTACAGAGTCTTAATGGGAAAATTAATGATAAACTCTTATCAACTCCTACTTTATGTAAAACAAAGTCAGAATTGATATATCTCACTGTGGGAAGAAATGAACACATAATAGCACATTGCTTTGGCAGCTGTCCCACAGGACAGGAGAGTTCAACTTCAACTGGAAAAGCCTATCCAGTCCATTACTGGGTGAGAAAGAACTCCACGGAACATAATAAAGAACAGATGGAACAGAACATTTCTGGACTTTGACAGACCTTAACCAATTATCAAAATGTGGAGACTTTGGAGCATAAAGGACTTGCTTAAGCTGGGTGCAGGAGAAGCACTACTGCAGAAAACAGCAGGGAGGGGGAAAGCACTGTTTAGAAGAATTACACAAGGAAATATGCCAAAGGTTGTCAAGTAACTCAGATCTAACTTAGAAGTGATTAGACATGTCCAAACAGGTATACAGAGCTTTCTTTTTCTTTTAATACAAAACAAAACCAAGCAAAACTAAACTGTAGAGCATGGCAAATTAATCCCAACAGCAGTGGTATTAAGGAATCATCCTGATCATATTTAGCAAAATGACACACATACACAAAAACAAAAATTAAAGCAAATCCCAGGAAAAAACCTGACAAATAAATATTTGAAGACAAATCAGATAAAGAAAACAGACATCCAACTGTGAGAAGTGATTCAAATACCTTTCTAACAGTAATTAAACATCTCTCATGGCCTAACTGTATTTTATACTTTTAGAAGTAACTTGACAGAATATTGAAACATATACTCATCACAAAATTCTGATTACATCAGGCAACACTACAACATCATAAAGAACACTATTGTGCTCAATATTTGAACTTGCTAGAGCACATTCTAGAGCAGAGAAATTGAGAATTTAAAGTTGCCAAGTTTTTGTTGGACACTTCCTGTTCAGTTCCTCCCCGGCAGCCAAAGCAAGCACCCCTGTAACATGCAATCCTCCCTCGAATACCTCGGGCTGAGCCCTGAACTATTATTACTGCCTCCAATGCTGCCCCACTGGTTTGGCAGCTAGTGGGACATTCTTCCAGCACCAGCAGCTCCTGCCAGGCTCACACACAGCTTCTGAGCACTGTACTCTACAGTGGGGAGAAAAGAGATGTAAGCCCATTAAATCCAGGGTAATTTAGGATGCAGAGGATTCATAAAAATACTCAAGGCTAAATTACTACACTGTTTCACAATGTTTATACTTGAGGTCACTTTTTGAGAATGTTTTTGTATTAAAATCTTACTACCACACTATGGTTAGTATTTAGAGGGAAAAAAGGGGACTTTTCACATAAAAAAATAGACTAGTTTACCATCTGACTAGATTTCCTTCTGAGAAAATCTTACATTATGAAGGATATGCTGATTTTCTAATTTTTTAATTTCTTTATAAGATATTCTTAGCACATTGGCATATATACAGAAGTTGCTTCAGATAAGACTCCTATTTGATTTGAACTTAAGTCAATAAAAATTAAAATATCTTCTAAACTATCCTTTGATCCAAACACAATATGTTTGCGCTAACAAATAGTTCTTGAAATTCAAGATGAGAAGTTAGGCATCTTAACAGAAAAAGCTGCATTTAGGCTTCAGAATTTTTTATGTTAATTTCAAAATTTTTTGTTTGTTTTATTAATTATAAAGAACTAGTAGACAATACTGTAGTAACTCTACTCATTTTTGTCCTTTTGTAGTGAATTATAGTGAAAACATGATATCTCTCCCACAGAGTTTAACTTACCCACGAATTTATCTCATATGGAACACTGAAAATCCTGTGTTAAAATGGCCAGCTCTACCTTAACTCAAAGGCTGTATATAGTAAAGTTTTCTACTTGTCCCAAGAGACGAAGATATCATCTAGATCTTACTGAAGAACTGGTTAGTTCAATTACCAGTCGCTCCAAGCCACAGATACGTGGCCTAAGATAGTGCTAACAGTGAGACAGACTCACATGAGTAATAGCACAGCTCTGACTGCCTTTGGATTTCTACTCTTCCAACAGAGAGGACAGAAACTTCCATCATTCAGGTTTGTTAGAACTTTAGATGTATACATTTTCCTGAAAACATCAGCAGGTTTAAACCCAAATACAGAAGAGCCCTGGCTACACTCCATTTCTGACAGGAAACGTGACAGGAGC
Organism: Dasyornis broadbenti; assembly: GCA_013397935.1. NCBI lineage: Eukaryota > Metazoa > Chordata > Aves > Passeriformes > Dasyornithidae > Dasyornis > Dasyornis broadbenti. The sequence goes on along the minus strand of VZRN01005002.1, from coordinate 641,648 downwards.
AGGCATTGAGCTGTTCATCAGGAACCAGGGAGTCCATTTCACATGAATACACTTATTACCTGCAGGACTGTCACTTATATTGTATTTAGCATTCCCCTGTGGAATGTTCATAGGCCTCTCAGCCTCTTTTTTAGTTCTTTAACTCATACACACCCTTTAAATTACACAAGGACTAAAAAGCCTGATAAGTTCCGCTCTGAAATTGCAAATGATATGTATTCATTCAGAACCTTTGAAAGATGCCAACTTTTTTTTGGTCTCTTGTGCTGTTATTTACTATTTGCATAGTAAAATCAGACTCCATTATTCTAGGCATTTGATAAACACACAACCCAAGCCACCACAGCCGGGCAGAGATTACTCAGTAAACTAAACATAGACAAAAGGTGTGAGAAAAAGATTTCTTACTGCCTAAACTGAAAACAGACAAGGGTACCGCCCATTGAATAAGTTAAGGAATCCAGCCACAAATCAGAAGAATCCCACAAAGTTAACTCAGAGTATGTCTACGATGTGGGGAGAGGCAGACGACTGTGTTCCGTGTGTCCAAGTCCAACTCAGGCAGGTAAAAAGCAGCTCTTGTTTACAAGCCATGTCACTGTGTTAATTGGGTGCTGTGTCTGCACATTTGTCCTTCCAGGCTGACTATGTGAGCTTATTCTCGGTGCTGTAAAAAATCCATCAGCCCAATAATCAGTCTGCCTCTCTACAGAACATGATAGTGTCAAGCTCTTTTTGTTTATGGTAGCTACACAAGCCCAGCTATGTTGCTTCCAAACAGAAGGTACCTTGCTCCTAGACAACTTCTAACCCAGGGACGTGAGACCCCACCTGCAGTGCTGCATCCAGCTCTGAGGTTCCCAGCAAAGGAGGGACATGGACCTGTTAGAGCAAGTCCAGAGGAGGGACACCAAGTTGATGAGAAGGATGGAGCACCTCTCCTCTGAGGAAAGGCTGAGAGAATTGGGATCATTTAGTCTGGAAAAGAAACGGCTTCAGGGTGACCTAATTGCAGCCTTCCAGACAAAACAATTTCTTCTTCCTCACCAAGAGCACAAACCTTCAAAGAAAAAGAACATAAGATAGATATATTTTCATTTCCAATAGAGAGAACACAAGATAGATATAATTTCCATCCCTATTTTCTCCCCTACTCCTTCAGCTTTTGCACATAGCTAAGGGAGGTCACAAAGATGCTTCAACAAGGGACAACAAAGAAGTTCCATCATGTCTACAGGTGTCCTCTCTTTATAATGTAGAATGAATTATTTGTACTTTATCTGTAATACAGTATAACCATGGGTGAATCATCAAAACACTCTCCTTGAATATGGGGATGGCACTATAATGTTATCGAACCTTATTAAGAATCATATGGTTTGATTTTATGCCAAATGTGTTTATAGTATACCAAAATTCTAAATATATATTTTGTCACAAGAATTACTGGTCACTCACTAAATAATTTGTAAGTGGCACAGGATTCCCAGCCAAGGGTAGGAAAATGTGTCAGGACTGCTAATCACACATCACCTTCCTGGCTGTTGTGGAATGTCCACCGTGAAATCCCACTGGTGGTTTCAAGGAACTAAAATTATGGAAACCAAATCAAACAGATCAGTAAAACCTTCTGAAAGTGAAAAAATAAGAAACTATAGGCACTCCCCCAGAAATCCACAGATTCACGGTGACACTTGGAATTACCTTGTACTTCCCAGTGGGATATGAGAGCCCTCATATTATTCTACTAGCAAACTTTATCAGCAGAATGTCTTTGTGACAATGTGGGCTACCTGTACATCTCCTGTACATGAAAAGTGTACAAAATGATGGGAGTACAGAGAAGGGCCACCAAGATGCTTAAATGCTTGGGTATAAGGTACAAGAAACACCTGGAAGAGTAGAAACTGGCTGCTTAACAGGAGCCAATCTCTCCTTGGAGGTGCAGAGGGAAGGACTGGGATGCAAACAGAACTAGTTGCAGCATGAGAAATTCTGGTAGTCTTCTGCCAGGAAAAACCATACAATCTCCTCCCTTCCTACAAAACAGCCTCTCCTCACAAGTCCACTGATTTTAGAGGTTCTCTCCCACTTTCTCAGCATTAATTAGAAGTCATCTACATGACTCTCCATGAGCCCTGAGAGAGTGTGTTGTGGCACCTGCTCCTGGTCATAAAGAAGGGACAAATGGAAAATGATGGTTTCCACTAGGCCATGCGACTTAAATGTTTTCTGCTTGGCTGTTTATAGTCTGTGAACTTGGGCACTGATCCTTCTGGATTTGAATGGCATTGGACAATATTCCTGACCTACAGCCTTGCCTCAACAGCAGCACCACAGCTGTGGCATCAGTAATAGTTCAAAATACTCTGGAGACAATAAAGAAGTAGCTTGTGAAGAAGACCCACTATAAAAAGGCTGGTTAAAAGATGCACAGGGGCCCCTCTGTCTGCCTGTATTTCTTAGAGTACTTATAGAGTGACTGAACTCTACAACGAGCACTGTAATAAAGTATTCTTACTCAGACTTTTATATTTTCTTTTGTCAAAATGTCGGAAAATGTGAAACATGTAAAAACTGTCTTAAGAAAGAAGGTTTTATGATACTTGATCTTTGTATGCTTTCAAGTAATCAACAAGAAAGGAGATTTAACCCGTGAAACAGAGAACAGCCATCAAGCTCTAAGTGATGTCCAGGTGTTAGAAAGACAAAATTACTTGTTGGTAGAATTGCCTTGTTTAGGGCCTGACAGGTTTCAGTGATGTCACACCTAGGGGGAGGTTAACAAAGCTCAGGGAGAAGGATGTACCAAAGAGGGTGGACACAAAGAATGCAGAATTTATGGGCCACAAGGACATTGGGCAGAATCCCCAAGATAGGGAAGAAACTAATAAACCCAACACAGCAACTGTGCTGAATCAGCACCCACTGGGTAAAAGGTAATTCCACAGGGGGAGATCCTGACCATTAACTCACAGACCACCAATTCAAGAAACCCATCGGACCAAAAGAAGAGAAACACCGTGGGACTAATTAGAATAAGAAGAGAGAGAATCATTAACCAATAGAAAATAGAACACTAATTAATACAAGGACTATGTAATTTGTAGCAAATGAATTCATGCTTCTGTTTGCTAAAATGTATAGAGGAAAGTTTTGGTAGCGCTGGCTTTGTGGGTTTGCTATCCAGTACCCCTTTCTGCACAGAACCGTAAATAAATCTAACACCTTGACTATGTGCGTGGATTGGCCTCTTGTACACAAAGAAAAAGAACCTATTTTGGGACAGCAAAAATAGCAGCTGTGCTTCTGGCATCAGGCTCTACCTGAACCCCAGGATTTGGGGAATTCATCAAGCACGTCTGTTTTACAAATTTTCGTAGCTCAGGACATTTTTAAATTTTAGTTTGGTTGACTTTGTAGCTGCGAATTCTAAATGAATAAAGGATTCAGGTCCCAAAAAGAAATATTTTACCCAACTAATATTTTTAAAATTTTTACTTCAGAATTTCCAAGTACAGGTCCAGAATAATACCGGAAGACGGTATCTTATTTTCTTTAAATAAATACTATGGGTTATTGTTTTCAGAGAGCACTAAAGGAGACCATTAATCTCTTATATTGATCAGTCTTTGCCTATCTTTCCCTTCTTGTCTTGAGGGAGCACTGAATGTTGAAATATTTCATGACAGACTGTGTGAGATCACAGTATGTGGCTGCACGAACAAACAACGTGTGGGAAGATAAGCTGTACAGCAGTAAGTTTGCTGGTGTGTGAATATAAGAATCATATATACAAAGACACACTGCTATCAGACACATTACATGCACGCAAACCATTGATGACTTCTGTCTGTTTTGAAAGCTGAAGAAGGGATATTTTTTTTTCCCCTTGCACAGGAACCTCTGATGACAGAACAGGTTCTCATGTTTTCATTCTATTTTAAAATGCAAGCTGCTGAAGGAAGAACTGCCTAGTATTAACAGTTCTCCATCGTTCCTATCCTATTATATTTCTAGCAGAATTTAACTTTCCTAAGCATTACTATTTACTTCTGCAAATCAGGCCATAGGTCTCGTAGCATCCTCTCCCCTTTAACCTGCTTCCCCTGTTCTCTTTCTCAAGCCATCTGGGAAAGGTTTGTTCCCCATGACTTTCCCAGCCTTCCCAAGAAAATGCAGAAGTAGGGATCAATCCTAGATCCTTAAAGAAACTTGGAAAGTCTTAACCACAATAAAATGAATAACAATATACTGAATAATAGAAATTATGCAAAAAGGAGTCTCTAAAACCAGACTGCTTGTTAACAAAGGAGGTGCCTTAAAGCTGCACACAAAAAACCAGAACATAGTTTTTGAAGCTCATGGCTGTTTGACTTTGCACTGTAGCATCCTATAAAGAAGCAGCAGCCTGTGGACACCCCCATATCAGGTAACATGGATGGAATTCAGATGCCCAAATTTAGATGTTGGAGGTGTCACCTTCAGGCAGCTTTTAAAGCCAATGAGAAAAAACTTGCACTTCTAAGACGCAATTCATTTAGCCTGGTTTAGAGACTCACCTTAAGGTGACATGCATTGCACACCAGACACGATTGTTTGCCCTCCTTGAATATAATGCAAAGAGCTATTTCAGATGTAGATATCTGAAATTAGAGGATACGGATCCCCTCTTGTATATGAAGAAAAAGAAACTAATTATATTGACCCTTTCAATAACATACTAATTTCTATCTACAAATGTTGTCCTGCCTACGCCCTGAGACCACCACAGGTACAATAAAGTACCTCTCTAATGTTTGTTGCACGCAAGAAGGAAATCCACTAGAGTATGCAGCATAAACTGCATAATGTAAACCTTGAGACAATGAAAAGGGAGGAAAAGGTGGGTCAGAATCATAGGAGCAACGACCAAGACAAGGAGAAAAGGAAGAGACAAGAAGTAGCTGTGTTGAGAAAGAGCAGAGATTGAAAACTGCTGTTTTCTCATTCAGACAAACGGTGCTCACTGAATTGGTATGCATTCAGTGTTTAATATTGTTTTTAGCACTCCATGCATTACTAAATGCCAACTGTATGTACCTGCATTCAATAAGAACTTTCTGTTTGTGCACGTTCCTAGGTGGTTTCTACAGTGGTGTTTTATAATAGTAATTTCTCAAAACACCTTTCTGTTTTCATTTGTCACAATTTCCAAGTGTGGATCTGACACACTCAAACCAGAGGTGCCAGGACTGGCACCTAGTTTGAGTAGGACAGAACCTGCATTTTCACAACAGTCCTTGTTTTAACAGACATTTGACTATTCAGTACAGAACTCCTATCACCTGAACAGAACTCAGCACTACTATGGATCAGATTCACCTGGATACAGCAGGGTACACCAGCTCTTCAAATAAATATCCAACAAAGACAGACACACACCAAAAAATAAGGAAAAAATCCTTGACTGTGAATGGCATGAGTCCATTAACTCACTTTTTAATTTTTTAAGATAATTTTTTCTAATTTAAGGGGAAAAACATGAACTAAAAAGTCAGCAATTCTTGTGCACCACAGCAATCAGGAATGAGGTCACACTTCTCTACCAGGATCTACCTTTCATACCATGACATCCAAGCAGGCTGACTAGGAAAGCACCAGCAGTCTTACTGTTTCAGAATTTTCAGACTGTCACCTGATTTTGAAAAGGACAAAATGAAAAAGAGAGTGTTCTTCACACTGGTGTTTACACAGCCACCAAACCCGCGAAATCAGCAACACAGAAGCAGCAGCTGATGTTAAACATGCAGGACAGACAGACTACTACTGTCATGGCACAGATGTTATTACATTTTCACAGGACATTATTTTTTACTGCTCAAGAATGCAAAAAAAAGCAAGTGAGTGTTTTAGCATGTCATTTCTCTTAGTATCTTTCTAGAAACATACATTTTCACCAAGGACCAATTTCCTGACTGGGTCACAGTACAGAAAAAAAATTAGAAAAGGAAATGCTGCTTTTAATTCTTTGATCATGATAGCTTGAGAGATCTTCTTTCCTCTATAAAAAATTAAAATACTAAACCTTTATTCCTTATGTGTTATGCTTATATTACAAATTACCAAGAATTATACATCAAACCAAATTACCCTTTTCCATTTCCACTTCCCATTAAGTAAGTGCAACTAGGAACACTTGCAGAAATCCATATTCAGTCTTACAAAAGAACACAGGTGAATGTTTCCTTTTTCTTATTTTCAACCAGACGACGTACAAATGTGAAGTTACATTGAATGGAGGGCTCATACTTTACTGTACAACACAGTTGACTGTATACTAGTTTTCTACATTTCATTCTTGTCAATCAATTGAACTACTAATGGTCTGTGTTATTACACACTCTGTTTTTCACAGGATGAAGCATTTGCTCTTCATCCTTTTCCAAAATGTGATGTTACACATGGGCTGTGGAGCAGACCACCTTCACCTCTTCTAACACAGAAGGCACAGAGGAGTAACTCAGAGAACATGGAAGCAGGGAAGAAATACCAGATCTTGGTCTCACTGACACTGTCTCCACTCAAAACATAGCGTTTCCTCACATTCAATATATCTCATGGATGTGCATGTTCCTCCCCAAGATAAAGCATAATTCCACAGTCTAATTTTCCTTGGATGCAGCCTAATGCTGTTTCCTTTCCTTAATTTTGTGACATTACTGAACCCTTAATAATTTTTGTTTCCTTGCCAAATCACTATAAAATAACAGTCACATAAGTTTCTTTGCCTTCACATATTTAACATGTTGATGAAGGTGAGCTGAGTTAATTTAATCTGGGGAGAGGAAAGTAATAAAAACAAGGGGTGGTGCTGGTGGTAGCATTTCTAACATGCTCAATAGCAAATATCCGCATTTCTCGAAACTGGGGAAGTAATGAGCAGCAAAAATATCCTCCTTTTTTACAGTGATTACACTGACACATTTGGGGCAAGAATCTAGCTACTGTCATTTATATGGCAGCCAACTCATAACTGGACCATGTAACTTGTCTGGTCTTGACCATCAAATACAAAAAGCTCCAGATTCATAGCATAGCATACGTTGTGAGAAAACACTGCTAAGCAATCACACCCCAAAGATATACAGTTTTCTTTGTCCTTCTGCAGTCAGCTTCCTGCTACAAAGTTCAATTCCAAGTCATCCTCTTAATTTTTAAAGTTGCCATTGGGTGGAGATCATTCAGTGTCCAAACCATGACAACTCTGTAAGGACATGACCTCCAAGGGACCAAGTAAAAATTGGTTTCATAATATGATGCAGTTATCTACAACATGGTGACAACTATGATTCTTTTCCATTTTTTTCACTGCACTTTCTTCTATTTAGGGGCTCAAATTTCTAGCTATTATCTCAGGGAAAGAGATTCTACAAGGTTTTGATGGAAAAAGTAACCCAGAAGAGTTCATCTGGCTGCCCTGATTTAAGCCCAGACACCCATGAACGCAGGCACTACAACACAACTTTCATAGAGACAGGAGAATGCACAATTGTAGCTTCAAGTTTAATGGAGTTGGGCTGCTTGGTTGGTTTTTATTGCAAAAAATTTTTTATGCCAAGGGTTTTTTTATGCCGTACTGGGTACTGTTATTCCAGATAAATTACTAACAGCAAGGGAAAGTATTGGCTATCTGAAAAAATAACATAAGACTGGCATAACAGCTGATGATAATTTTTAAACTAGAGTATCATATAAATAGGTGTCTTCAAACTGCCAGCTGTCATGATTGCCATGTGCTAAAACCATGGCCACTAATTAAATACCTCGAATCTTCAATATCATCCTTGTTAACAGGATGCTCTATCTGGCCAATACAGTATTCTTGAGACCAAGCATTGAAGCCTACCATTCACGTAACAAGAATAAAATACTTTAAACCATGTCTTTTGAGTATTGCTACTATATCTTCAACATACCAAAAAACATGCATTTAGTGTTTTTGGCCTTTTAGTGTTTTGTCCTCTCTGAAGATGACCAACTGCAGTTAAAGATAGTGACCTTTTAAATATATATGAGTATTTTCATGTGCTGAAGCACAAACCCAGACTATTACCAAGAGCAGAAGGATTGGTTCCCTGACCAAAACCCAAATCCCCAGTATTTTGCAACAGGAGTTACAACCCTGTCCTTTCAGAAGACTTGCAATTATTAGACTTCTCTAGTAATTTAGGTGCAGAACTTGAAAACAAATTTATGCAGTAAAAACATCCTGGTATCTGGAAGAAAAGGAACTCACATCTAAATTAAAGACTTAAGCCACTTCTCTTATGCCACCATTCATTTGCCCACATCTATATATTCTGTTCAGTTTTGGGCCCCTCAATACAAAACATGCTGATAAAAAAGGGACAGGTTGAGCACAGAGCCCCAGGATGCTGAGCGGCTGGAGATCTTGCCCTGAGGAGTAGCTGGGGAAGTAGGTTCAGCCCAGGGAAGAGATGATCACAGAGAGGACCCATCTCCCCATCTGCCAGTATGTGTGACAGGGTCACCAAGAGCCACAGAGCTCTTCAGTAGCACATGGCAGGTTGGAGTTTAAAGTTTACAGTAATACATTTCAATATCAAACATCATTAGACTATACTTCAGTCAAGTTCTAACTTCTACCTGATGTCTATTTTTCTGCAAGCACTAACATACTCACACAGAACCACCTACTGAAACTTACAGATTTCTCAATTTGAACCAAACACCCGAGAGATCAATAGCTTACAATTTTTTTTTTTTTTTTTAAACATAGGCAGCACTGACATGTTCTCACTGCCCGGCTCATGATATTCAGATCTGAGCGGTATTAACCAAACCCATTCCTGACGTAGCCCCAAGTTCACCATATGCTACTGTGAATTACCTTCGCGTCAGAGGCTTTACTGCTCGCCAACCCCACAGTCTCACCGAGGTTCCCTATGCTGCGGCCACAGGCTGTAAACAGCCCCCGGGGAATGCCTGTGTCCCCAAGAAGCCAGCATGCACTAGACAGTCATTACTCACGGAAGACTTAGAACCACATTGGGGAGCAACAGCTACGGGGAGCACTGTAGCACAGTGTTGTCAAGCCCTTCTGTTTCATCTTCCTCCTCTACTACGTCCAGAAAAAGCGAGCACAGAACAAGCCCGCTGCTGCAGAAGAGTAAAAGCCATTCACACGCGCCAGGCGCCCTTAGGAGGCTGGTTTGGGCCAGGAAGCCTCCCCCTGCTCCAGGCACAGGGGTGACTGTTACTTATTCACACGGGCGCTGCTGTTTGTCAACACGGCTCGGGCGCCGCTCCGCCAGCTGGCTGGCGCGAACGCGGGACGGGAAGGCGGCTGCGGGACACCCGCTTCCCTCCTCGGGAGGAAAAACCCCTGGCCTCCAGCCGTGCCCGGCCTGCC
>VZRN01005002.1:615287-631929 GCA_013397935.1 Dasyornis broadbenti | reverse complement strand
GCCTGCAGCGGCAGCGGGGGGTGCACGGCGCTCTCGGGCTCTCCGCGGGCATGGACGGGGCGGCGGTGGCAGCCGCCCGCCCCGGTGTATGCGTTTAATAAGGCGATTCCCTCCCTGCCTCCCTCCCTCCCTCCCTGCCCACCGCCGGACGCGTAAGTCCCTCCCCGCGGAGCGAGCCGCGCCGCGCCGCGGCAGGCGGGCTCCCCGCCGGTCGCACAGGAAGGGAGCGGCCCACGTGTGATCCGTGCCCAGGGTGAGCATTAGGGGCCATTATCTTGTTGTTGTTTTCTGCTAACCCTGAGGTGTGCCCCGCGTCCCGGACACTTGTGCAAAGCGCGGGGAAAGGCTGCGCGCCCGCCCGCACCGCGCCGGGGGCTCCGCTTCCCCCCGCGGCCGACCCTCAGCCCCTCCTAATTTAAGGCGAAAAACATGAATAAAGAAAGTCAGCTGTACGGTCGAGGGGGCTCCTGAGGAGCAGCGCACCCCAAACCTTGCAGCGCTGCTTTTTGTCTCGATGCCCGCCACATTAATTAATTAGCTGCTTATGCCTGTCCCTGAGAATAAATTGGCTCTGACCGCCCTGCTGGCTGGTTATTCCCGCTGAAGAGGACGAGGAAGAGATTCCGTAGGGAGGCAGAGCCGCTCCCGCGGGAAGGGTCAGGCTGAGACACCTTGCAGCGGGGACGATCGTGTCAAGTCGTATCGTGACCAGCCCCTGCCAGGACCTGGCGATCCCATGTGTTCCTCGGTGCTTTTAGGAATCTTCTCTTAAATGACCCCGAGGTCCAGCTTTCCTTAGGAAACGCTGTTGTACGCTGACGAATACCGTCGGTCCTAAATTGCATCTAACAAGCACGCATTTGTCTGATGTAAGGAGATTTTAGGGTGCTTGTGGTTTTGGGTCTGATTTTTGCTTCCTACTGTTGGGACACAGATGATATGATTGTCTGCTAAAAATACTAAGATGGCATAATAAAAATGTTGGAAGTCTATATTCTGGAAAAACTTTAAATTCATCGTTATGCAATGGTCATAATCAGCCAGTAATTGACAAACACCACATAAATTGATGGATATAAATTAATGCTGGTTTTTTTATGGCAGGAGGACAAGGATGTGGGTAAGGCAGGGGAACACAAAATACAGAGGAGTTGGCTGAGCTGCTTACCTATGTTACTGTCTTTCGGGAGCAGATTGGGTTCTTTTCTGAGTTGTAATTTATTTGGTTAGTGGTTGACTAAACAGAATAACCTAAAAAGAAAGGGATTTTCCCCAAAATTAAATATGTCATGCCAAAATTAGGCAGAACTGGAAGGATAGTTGTACACTCAGGAACTGCATAAGGGATTGAGAAAAAAAAGTCAGTTTCAGTAAAACTATCTATATATAAGCATGAAAATCATAGAATCACAAAACACTTGAGGTGGGAAGGGACCTCTGAAGGTTGTCTAGTGCAGCCCCCTGCTCAAGCAGAGTCAGCAAAAGCAGGCTATTCAGCACCATATCCATTCCGATTTAAAGTATTTCTGAGGACAGAGACAGGAGACCTGATGGCAGGTAGCATGCTGTCCTTGACGAATGGCTAGGAACAAAGCAGAAAGTCCTGTCTGCTATATCTGGATAGGATTTTTGGACACTGGGTAGACACTGTAAAGACTCAAATAGCTATACCTCTTCTCTTATTTTAGCCTAAAATTATTCCTTTCTATTTCCTTGACTAGAGAAACACAACTGGCATAACCATGGCGTTTTCTGACATTCACCACTGAAGAAGCCGGATAAATATATTACTAAGTCTGTGTGCTACATTTCCATTTAGGTGTCAGTTATAATTGGGATTCTGTTGTGCCAGCGCAAAGGTAAATTAATTGGTGTTGGGGAACCACTTCACCTAAGCAGCACTGGAGAGAAAGGAGTCTGGGCTGCTGCAGTTGTGGTGTGTCTTCTCCCTGCCACTCTAGCCATTAGGTACCTCGAGTTCATGGCAGAACAGGCAGATGAGGGTATGTTCAGCAGACCTGTGCTACTTCATTCCACACCGAGAAAAATAGACATGTTTGGCCTGAAAACATATGGTTTAAGTGACAGAAGAGAGAAAAGGGAGAAATGCAAGGTACACATTTTTTTTCAAATCCTCCTAGATTATCTTGGCAGGGTCTGGATTAGTATCAGCACCGTAGAGTACCTAGAAAACGTGCAGAGTTACATATCTCTCTGGAGAGACACATGTAAGAAATACGCATTCCACATAAGCCTTGAGGTATCCGGCATTTGTGCTTCAGTGCTAACATACCCTAAAATATCCTGATACGCAAAAGTAAGTGAAGGCGTTTGGTTGTTAATATTTTTCAAACTTTGGGCAAAATTAAAGTCTGGTTGTTAAACATGGCAGTGTCAGAACAGTGTGTGACTTTGATCCAAACAGATCTGTGGAGGCCCAGTACTTTTAATTGTACCTGTCTTACGTAGAAGGTTTGGACCTCTTAATTCAGGGAAGGCATTTTTAAGACCATTAGTTAAGATAGACATTCATAAGAATTAGCCAGTCATTTAGGAAACTTTAAATGATGGTCATGTTTATTCAGCAGCCAGTTTATGTCAGTTTAATCCAGGCACATGCAACAGAACAAGTCAGTCTAGCTTTATCTGAACCAACACAATTTTGCAACAGTTCTTAGTACTTCATACCTTAGAAAGGTATTATGCAACAAATTATCCTTCTCCTGTTTGGTATCATTCCAGTATGGTGAAAAAGAAGATGATTGAGTATCTAGATTAGACTTTACCATACTCAATATCCATCTAGCCTTTCTGCAAACTGTATGTGAAATTTAAAAAAAAAAAAAAAACAAAAACCCCAAAATCTGAAACATGGTAATATTGGAGTTACAAAGATAATCTGATAAATAGAGACTCAAAATCTTTGAAGTTGTTACAAAAATAATCTAACACAGAGGTTAAGATAACACTATTTATTTAAATAATTGATGTTCCTTTTTTATTGTTTCAAAACAGAAACAATCCCTTTTCTAATACAAAACTATTCCAATATATGGCACAAGAGTTCTGAAACCAACCTGCAATCTAAAGCTCATACACAAATTACAGAAAAATAGGAAGGGATTACCATCATCTTTGTCATCAAATATTTTATCTTCTTTTCCAATGAAATAGAGGTGTGAAATTTCCTTCAGAAATGGTACATGCACACAAGCATTTGACATTCAGATAATTCACTGTCAGAATATATGAAGAGTGCTTTGGATTCCCACACTTTAGAGTTGGTAGTAAAAGAGCAATAAGGTACACAGGTGCCAAAATCCTACCTGTGTCCCACATAAAACACGTAAGTCCCAAACTATGGTCCTGAAATCCCACATTCATTTGACACCTAACCCTGCGGGCACTTAAATTCCAGAGTTGCCTCCCTGTTTGTCTTGAAAGTGCCCCAGGTACTTAGGGATTCACTTCCCCACATGCTCAGAGTTGCCTCAGTCTTCACAGGACTGAGTGTTGGGTGCCTGCTTCTTGCCTAAATCTGACAAGGAGCTAAAAACTAGGTATTGCTTGGCCTGAATCTCTGCTGGGACTCCCTGTGGTTGCATATTTGGGTCTTGTTTAACTTGTGCAGTGAGAGCAGGCTCTGTACGAAATGCCGTACTGGCTTCCATTTTTTTTCCAGGAGTTTGAGGTATGTTGTAGAAATAGTGATGGAAATGATAGCCTTAATTCAGGAATATCCTACCTACAAGGATACGTTCTATCTTACAGTCACATCACCACTAAAGTTTGTTTTCTGGCCCAACAAGACACTAGAGGTTCCCCGGCCACACCTGAAACGAGGAGTGAGTCCTGCTTCATGCCTTGAAAAAGACAGGCATAAATTAATGTCCTCAGTAAATGATCAGACATGGTGAGATGTGGGTGACCACGCTTGAGAGTTAAAGACACTCTGGAAAATGCAACTAAATATTACGACAAGGAAAAGCTAAGGCTAGGAACTAAAATGGCTCAGGAACATGCCAGATAGAATTGTAGCTAGAGCAATATGTAGGAAGCCAGTGAAGCAAAGATACCCTTAAAATAAATAGCAGGGCAAACCCCTTAAATGTAAGCGACTCCATGTCACAGGGAAGGACTTTGGAAACATGACAATAGCTTGAATGAGAGTAGAACTAAAGAATCTGAAAGCAAGAGATGGTGATGTGGGCTTCAACCGAGAAGTAAATTTGGAAGTCAAGCATTTCTGGGACTGCCTTATGTACCTGGTAGGTGGGGCAAAACATCACTCAGGCTCAAAGGGCAATGATTATTGGTGTTCCAGTTGCCATGACTTACCCTGGTCTGTCTGGCGGCCATATGGCGGGATTGCCTAGGAGGACACACAGGGGAGCACACAGGCACTGGAGCTCAAGGAGATGGAAGCACCTCAGGCTCTGAGGACATTTTGGAGTGGGGGTGAATTTACATAACCTCATGCTCTGAATTTATTATTGTACACACTGTGTGATTACTTCAGACAGCAATTTAGATTTGTGTGTTGGATGTTTTTGGTCTTATTTTAAGTTGTCTGGTTCCCATTGTGGTTCAGTTAGGGATCTTTGATATATAGCTTAATCTGTGAGCTAATACCTCAATTGAAAGCATGCAAAGCCCATCTCTTAGGTGCTAATTATTGATCAGGTAAGTAAAAAATGCATGTGACTCTTATCAGAGTCAAGATTTCACTTTCATTTTTCTGATAGCTTTGGCTTAATTTATAATCCAGTTATTCATTAATAGTTCTGCCAAACCCATTGGTACTCTTAAGATTTTTATTCTGTAAACTGAGTATTCCACAGCAGACAGGTGTAGGTAGACTTTTCAATGGGAAATTAGCATATTCAATTAATCAGTTCAATATTAGCATGATTTCTTATTCTTATTTTTGCTGCAGAATGCCAAAAATTTATCTGAGCCTTTAAGTAGCTTATATATTTGCATAAATGAAGTGTCACATAGACCTCCCTGCTACCCACATACCTCCTGTGAGCTACTCAAAGAAGAGTCCTACAACCCATCTTTGGGCCTTTTAAGAGTTTTTTTGCATTAGAATCCTACAGCTCAAGGGAAGCAAACAAAATAAGTAATGTATATAATCCATGGGGTTGTATAACTTCAGTGCTCACCCATTAGAAGTGTCCCACAATGAGGCCAAGGTGTAGCATGTGGTCTTTGACTTTAACATGAAATTTTATAGTGTTAACCAGAGCCATTGTAGGTTTTTTAATGTATGAGTGAACTACTTCGGCATCAGTTACTACCTTCACATAATATACTTCCATCATGATGCTAACAGTGAGAGTGCCCTGTTTGGTTTCAATGCCAACTAGGTTCAGCCCATAAGTCCAGGCAGATAGCCAAACAGATTTCAGTTATGAAATGTTCAGGAGTTCCCAGTGTTGAATATCCCTCTTATTCTTGTAATAATCCATGGCAGTAATTTTCATTCCTTCTCTCATCAGTTCACAAGAAAAAAAAGTCTCACAGAAAACAGAGAAGGTTTCCTTCTCTGTTACCTACCAAGTGCTTTCCTCATTCTGCTGATGACAATCCAATGTTACTTTTTGTTTAATGATAACTATCTTTCATTGAAGTGCAGTGTCAGTACAAAGCCAAGACAACACCTACAACTCACTTAATTCTTGCTCTGAGTAGCCAAGTATTTTGTTCTTCTGCCCACCTGTAAAAGATGAATGTTTCCTTTGTGTATTTTTCAACTTACACTTTCTTCAAAGCTTTCAGTCTTTGGACTTACCAGTTTGCATAAAGAGTTAACATAAAGATTCTGAGCCTGGTCTCAAGCTGAGCACTAGTATCTATGAAACACTTTATGTGTGCTATTTCAACATTGCTTCAATATGGCATATATTTGGTATCCAAGGTTTTTCAATAAGCAATTTTTTTCCTCCTTGAAACTATAAGAGGGGAAAACAAAATAGCTATGAGAAAACAGACTATATAACTAGTCTGAAACAAATGCTGTGGATGCTACTCAGAGGAAAGAACATTCCACATTGTGGCTACTCTTTTTTCCTTCCCATCTTGGAGGGAGAGGAGGGGGCATCTACTTCATATGGGAGCAGGAAGCCACTGATTGGCAGCATCATGCTACTCTGTGCATCGGGGGCTCCAGCCTCCTCTGGAGTTTGATTAAAAGAAAAGAAAAAGAAGATGAATTCTAGCACTCTGTTTTCCTAGTATAAAGGTATACTAGTAAGACCATAAATCAATGCAATTAGAAAAACACCACAAATTAACATAATAATGAGGCATTAGGAATATAATACTGACAAATTGTTAATTTACTGCTTAATATCAATATGTGCTTATGTTTTCCTGAGTGGATACAGCTTGGCTGAAATGTATATATTTCCAGGCTAGTATTTTATGGCTTTGTTTCTCCTGCTTTCCAGTTTTGCACTGGTCAGTGTGCATAATACTGCTACACTTTTATGCTTGCCCAAAACCAAAGCTATAGGTCATGTTCTTCTCTGATCTGAATTTTTGATTATTATCTAGGTTGAAATTAATTTGTCACCTTAAAGAATAATTTTTAATTTGTTTGACTAAATCAGCAATGATATTCTATTCTATTTTCATCATATTCTCATGGAGATCTATCAGCCAGCATGGCTTAAGTTAGGATAAGATCTTTCTCCTTTAGTTTTCAAGATGGAAGGCAGAAACTACCAGGAAATTTAAAATTAAATATTTCATAGAGATTCTAGGTATATTACTAAATAAATAGCCCTGAAAATTAAATAAATAATTACGAGTTATGTATTATTGTTCATACAGACTAACAGATGTGCTGGGAAATGGACAAGCATGAAGAAAGGTAGTCTCTCTGTCTTCAGCAATTTACAGTCTAAAGCCAACATGCTAAAGAATGAAATGTAAGCACAGCTGAATAAATTGCTATGGGATATGAGCATCCTGTGACAAATCCAACAGCTATCCAGTCTTCTGTAACCTAGTTGGGTGCTAAAGAATCTGCAATTAAATATTAAGCTGACCAGATGTAATTAAAAGCATAACTGTTCTTATGTATCTGCAGATAATACAGGAGCATTACTAGGAAATTGAAACTGTCTGTTCATAGTTATGTTTACCAGTCACTTCTTCCTCCTGTATATTACACAGGGTCTATAATATAGATCCTGTGAAAACCATCAGCTTCTGTGCAGCCATGAGCACTGTCCTCTTTCCAGATGAATCTGAACCTTGCACTGTCCCATGAAAAGTTACCCAAAGAGGAGGTGTTGAAACGGCCTGATGAAACAAACCAGGTATTGTGAGTCCCAGGAAGCAGAAGCATGAAGTTGTAGAGCTGTTCATCAGCATTTGCTTTTCCCAGGAGAATCAGTTGCGATTACAGAGAATAAGGATGTAATATTTAAAACAAACACGGAGAGTGACTGTGAGAATGTGGGTCAGTGAATTTCTGCCATTAATAAACAATAATTAGGTAGTTATCTATCAGCTATTCCACAAAAAAAANAAAAAAAAAAAAAAATAGATGAAGGAGAATGAGTAACCTAAGCTAAGTCTTTATAAACATGCCCTTCCCAATAAGTTATCACGGAAATTATGCAATTATGGGTTCAGGAAAAAAAGACAAACAAAGAGTAAGACTAATCAATATGAGATGAAACAAGGAATGGACTTCCTTAAACTTCTCTAATAAGATTATTCTAAAGACTTCCTTCTGCAGGGGCCAGAGCATTTACCTCCAGGTCAGACATGCTGTCACGAAGCTGAGTGCTTGTCCTGGGCCCTGGTGTGGGACACCACAGAAGGACCAACAGTGTCTTTGGATTATTGCTATCTGTTCCTGCCTTTGCACTGTGTACTTCTCCTTACCCATCTGGACACAAGTATTGCTGCCAAAAGAGAACTTGAGCTGATCAAAGATGACTGCTGTGCCCTGAGCTGTGGTAAAGGGCCAGGGTGGTGTTCCTCTTTGACCCTACCAGCTAAGGACATGGGCTCCATAGGAGAGGATGTATTATGGGGTTCAAAGCCAGTGTAGCTGGTATCCCAGGGAGAACCTTTGCCTTCCATGTCCATGGATTATCTTCTGAGAGTCAGGACTGGTGGGAAATGATGGCACCAGCACAAGAAAGAAAGGCAAGAGCATCTTTTCTAACAGTCTTGCTATTGAGAAAGGTTTCTAAGCAGATTCATCAAAGTACGCAGATCAAAGCCTAAAAAGAAGTGGGAAACCAGGTTGAATTTAAGATGCTAAGGGAAGCAAGGAAGGTACATAGAAAAGACCTGAACTTCAGGAGAGCGGACTTTAGCTTGGTCAGGGAATAGGCTGGCAGTAATCATGGGGGAGCCAAGAAAGCAAAAAAAAAAAAAGAATTGGTCTTCAAATCAAATCTCCTTGAAGCACTAGAATGGCCCATTGTAAATCCACAAGAAGATGGGTGGGAAGCTAGATTGGCTGAAGAGGGAAGTTCTAGTTGAGCTTAGATACAGAAAGAAGGCTACCAGGAAATCTGGCAGCATCAACCAGAGTTGAATTAGGAAAGCCACACAGCTGGGGTCAAAAATACCAAGGAACACAGAGAACAAGAAGAGGTTCTACAGATAAGCAGCCTTGACAGAAAGGTGAAGAAAAATGAGAGCTCACTGCTAAATAGTGCAGGCAAGATGGAAAGGACTTAGTGACAAATTACACAGGAAAAGACTGAAGTACTTAATGCCTCCTTTGCCTTGTTTTTTTACTGCCAAGGTCAGGTCTCTGAGTCTAGTAGCAAATTGTGAGGACTGAGGCACTACTCATCCTACAGGAAGTTAGAAAGTATTCAAGTATTTCTGGATGTAGGACCAGAAAAGATGCATCTGTAGAAGTTGAGACAGCTGATGTGTTTGTGAGGCTACTCTTTGTCATCTTTGAAAGGTTGTAGCGACTGGGTGAACTTCCCAGTTGCTGGTAAAAGACAAGTATCACATCAATATTTTGAAAAAATCAAGAAAGAATGTCTACAGCATGGTCAGCTCCTGAGAAAATGAAGGAACAAGTCCTCCACATTTTAGACACATAAAGGATGACAGAAGGGTGACTGGAATCAGCCAGCAGAGATTTATCAAAGTTAAATCATCCTTGACCAACCTGATTGCCTTCTATGATGAAATGGCTGGCTCTGTGGATGAAAGGAGAGTAACAGATGTAGCTTATCTGAAGCAAGACTTTCAACACAGTCTTTTATAGTGTACCGGTAGCTAAACTGAGGAGATGTGGACTGGATGAATAGACTGCAAGGGTGGTGGAAAACTGGCTAGACTGCTGGGATCAGAGAGTAGTGGTTAATAATTCAATGTGTATTGGGTTTGTGTGGCAAGGTTTTGGTAGTGGGGGTGGCTACAGGTTTCTTCTATGGGAAGCTGCTGTAAACTTCTCCCATGTCCTACAGAGCCAACACCAGCTGGCTCCACGATGGACCCACCACTGGCCAAGACCAATGATGGTAGCACCTCTGGGATAACAGATTTAAGAAGGGGGAAAGAAACCTGTACAACTGCAGCTACACAGGGGAGTGAGAATACATGAAAGCAGCAGTCCTGCAGACACCAAGGTCAGTGGAGAAGTGGGCGAGAAGGTGCTCCAGGTGCGAGAGCAGAGATTCCCCTGCAGCCCCTGATGCAGACCATGGTGAGGCAGGATGTCCCCCTGCAGACCATGGAAGTCCATGGCGGAACAGATATCCCCATGGCAGCCTGTGGAGGACCCTATGCCAGAGCAGGTAGATGTCCAAAGGACCCTGGGATAAGCCCATGCTGGAGCAGGTTTCTGACAGGACCTGTGGTCCCATGGAGAGGAGCCCACACTAGAGCAGAATTGTTGGCAGGACTTGTGACCCTGTAGGAGAGTCATGCTGGAGCAACCTATTCCTGAAGGAATGCACCCCATGGAAGGGATCAACGCAGGAGCAGTGCATGGTAACTAGTGAATGATCTCTCCCTGTCCTTATCTTGACCCATGAGCCTTTCATTACATTCTCTCTCCCCTGTCCAGCTGAGGAGGGGAGTGATATAGTGGCTTTGGTGGGAACCTGGCATTCAGCCACAGTCAACCCATCACAAAGGTCTAACTGCCATGTTACATATTTATCACTGACCTGGACATCGAGCTGGAACACACATTTGTTGGGTTTTTGGGTGATACAAACTGGGAGGGGCGAAGTGATTGATATGCTGGAGGGCTGAGCTGTTATTCACAGAGATCTCAGCAAATAAAAGGACGGAAGAACTGTGGAGTTCAAGAGAGGCAAATGCCAACTCCTGTGTAAGTAGTGAAAATCAAGTATATACTGAGAAAATCAAGTATATACATTAGACACCGTGTGGCCAGCAGTTCAAGGGAAGTGATTTCCAACAACCCTTCTGTCCCTCAGCACTGATGAGACCACTGGTAATTATACTTCTTATGGAATAAGATAGACTTCAGGATTTTTACTTTTTTCACTATCAGCTCGAACATCCATTCTCCTATTCTACATGCACTGTATTCTTACATTTTTCCCTGAGAAATCAGTGATTTAACAGCTAACTCATATAACAAATGTTGTACAAATAAAACCAAGAGGAAAACAAAACCAGAAAAATTCGCATCCAACATTGATTTTAAATTCACTAAAAAGTCTTTGTAAATTTAAATCTCCATAACACACTTTATTAGTGGAGGAACAAAAATATATCAGAGCTTCAGAACTGGAGTGAATGACATTTTACTACTACAAAATTATCAAAGTGAATTTGGAATCACTGAGAAAAATTCTTTCCCTGAGTAAAACTACTGAAGATCATCAAGTCATACCAAAAAACCAACTTTGCAATAGAGAAATCCTGTGTTTTATTTTGTACTACTTCTTCTTAGAAATCTAAGAAAAAAGCCTGTGGTCTATGTCAGACGTAATAAGACGTATGTTTATTGAGAATAGAAAATTACTTCTCTGAAGCCTTGATGACTTGGATGGGCAAGGAATCTGGGCTGCTGTCTCTGTGTCACACTTGACACTGTGTTTATCCATGAACACATATGATATTTGGTACTTTATTGCAAGAGTAAGTCAGGTTTCATAATTTAGCCAATAACCAGATTGTAACGAATCTAACTCAGATGCTTGGAATTGTGCAGTGTGACACAGAAAAGGAATTAAGTCCTTATTGAAGTGGTTTTTATATACAGCTACCTAGAAGCAAGAAGTCTTCTTACCAAGGTATAAAAGATTACTTGTCAACAAACAGCAGTTAATTCTGGTTTCAGTTCTGGGAGTTCCCGAGTGCCAGGTGACAAACGAGTGCTTAGTGTCTTCTTGGACTGAGGGCTGGACTGCCCATGTCTCAGCAGCTGACATTTCAATGGTATTAACAAGGCAGGTTATTGGTGAAATCTCTTATTGCCTAAAAGTAAATAACCTAAAGGCTTTTCCTATTGCCAAACAGTACAGGATTATTGTATTATCTTCCTTCTACTTTTGTTTTACTTCCTGGCTGTACTGTAATTCAGCACTAAGTTAGTGCTGATCCTTGATTATAAATGGCTAAATTTAAGTATCAAACATAGATGAAGGCAAACCTGTCCTACACTGAGATAGTACTGATAAAGCCATTAACCTTTTTCTCATCATTCCCAACAGAAAAACAAGAAGTGTTGGGAATCATCTTCCTACCAGCTTTTGAATGCCAGGTACTCCTCTTTGATAAGTGAGAACACTTGACAAAATAAGTATTACTTAGTTAACATGCAGAGGGATAAAAATCTAGCTAAGTGAACAATTGGCTGTTGGCATTGTCAACATATTAAAAAAGAAAGCTTATGATCTGATTTACATTCACATGAAATCTCCAAATGTACATAATGTGAAATTTTAAAAAGTGGTATTTCCCTTCCTCCTCACTAAGACTAAGACGTCTTCATGAATCTATGACAAAGTAGCAAAACCAAGAATTTTTGATCAAGGTAAATAATAAGCAGCAGACCTACAATGAGGATTTCCTAATATCCAGTCACTTGGTTTAGCAATATAAGATTTTTTTGATAGTCTGAAATACGACTTAAGAATTTGAAGTTAGAACTAAAATAGGAAATGTGGCTTGGAACGAGATGATCTTCAAGGTCCCTTTCCAATGCAAATCATTAGATGACTCTATGAAATCACCAAGGTAAAAAAGAGTTAGCAACCATGAGTGGAAACTAGGACAATTGTCAACACACTTTAGTTATTTAGACAAGAAAGAGTTTTAAACCAGTCTAGAATATTTCCAAATATATTTGCTGTTACAGAAGATGAATACTAGTAGGTGAGGAGAGCATGAAAGGAGAATTACATCCAGATTAGAGTGATTTTTTTTGCTTCCACAAACTTATAAATTAAAATTGTATCTGGAAAACATGAAGCGGCATCTTGTAACATTTCCAGGAAGTTCTCAGATGAATGAGCTCAGAATGAATCAGCTTCTTATGTAATTAATCAAATTAATTCTTCACTGGGAGTAGGCAACAAAGAATTATTTAGCTAGATATAAATAGCAGCTTTATGGGTTTCATTTGACTCTTACTCACTGTTGTATGTTAAAAGGTGTACATTAATGATTCCCACAATCTGGTTCTGTTTACACACTCAAAAGACAATAGCTAGAAAATTAAAGTACATTTTGCTTTCTGTTGAAAACTGTTAGGGAAGTGAAGGGAAAACAGCAATAGTGATTCCTGATCAGTTGCTAATAAAACAACACTGGAGGAGGTTAAGCTTCACGTATCTGTGTGTTTTGCCAATGATTTAATGGAGTCTGGGTTTTACAGAGAGAGGAGCCAGGACTGAATAAATGGAATCTTTTGTCCACCCGACAAGGCTGTTCGTTACACACACGTGTAGGTATAACTTATGTAAGTATACACATTATATACTTACAAAGTATCCTTACTTTGCAGTATGTGTAGGTGACATAAAATACCAACTTTATGAAAGCACCATTAAATTCATTCCATGTGATTAAAGCCATGAACATTAGCTATCCCAGTTCTAGAAAAATACAGAGGAAAATAGTATTTCACATTTTATTTCAGGTAACTTTTCAGCAACCAAGTGCTGGCATGATTTGTCCTTAATATTTTCTTTGTAGTTACTCCTGATTTGAGAAGGATTGTTGGCCTAGATAACAGGAAAGGACTTTGGAGGTCCCTTCCAATGTAAATTATACACTGATTCTGCTTACAAATCATCATCTGCATCACCATTACATAAAAATATAACTGCCCACAAATATGTAAACCATCTGTTCAATTTCGCTTATTTTTATTAGAATTAATGCATCTTTAATTATAATCTTGTTCGTTACAAGCATCTTCACATTCCATATGTACTCACTAACAGGTATTTTGATTCAGGTGCCATTAGGCAATGACTCACTGTGTGTTGCCTGAAGATGACGTTTAAAATGAGGGAATACTGCTTGAGGATCGTTGGAATTGGAAATATGTTTGTTGAGCTCTTCCCCTTCCAATTTAGACCGGTCCATTTTGCCAAGTGATGGTGCAACTTAGAGCATTAGATAGCAATGAGGAGAACAATATGTCAAAGAAATAATTCCCTTTTTATTGTATCTATTTTGCATTATTTCCTAGCCATTATTTTTAATGTTTTATTCGGATTCTTTATTTGTAATCATAATAACAGCAAGGCTGGCATTCACTTCAGGTTTAGTTTATTTGTTCAGTAGTCACATTATATCTTGTTTATCTACAACCAACTTTGTCTCTGTAGCAGAGCCTCATCTGCCTATAGAACTATCGTCTTTAACATCTCACATGGATGATGTATCTTGCTATATCTGTGTCTGGTAAATACACCAGCAGGATGTTTAAATAGGAAGATAATCTAAATAGCACATTATCTCACTTTATAACTTAACTGTGTTTTATTCTCTAGCTGGCTTATGGCACCTAGATCCAGCAAAAGACTTGGGCGCTCGATGGAGTTCAGTTTTCAGTCTATGAAGTGGAATCCATATGCCTGAGTCAGGTGCTTATGTTCCTTATACTACACACGAGAGAAAAATGCAAAAGTAAATGTTTAATCTGTTTGATAGTCGTCATTAATAATCAACAGAATGCTGATTGCACAGTGTAGCTGGCCAATGTCATGCTTCAAGAACTGTAGCAGTGGAGGTTAAGTAAGACCTCAGGAGATGAGCACTGGCAGCATCAACAATGGGTCACATCCTAACAGTATTATTGACAATAGCAATGCTTGCAGACTCCTGCCCGCCTGTGAGAAAAAAATGACCTGGCATTATCTTTAGTGATGCTGCTACAATGATCAGTCAAACCCTACTAAAGCCACCCTTTCTTACTGAAGAACTGTGAGGAGCTTATATGAGGAATGGGCAAAAACTGAACCTGTGGCTCTCCCTGTTTTCCTGTAGGGATATCCATATGTGCAAAGCTTTCTGAAAGTTTGCAAATCTTGTAACCAGGAAAAGTCTTTGTAAAAACCTTGTGTCCGTTCAGTCAGGATTTTCTGTTTGTTTGTTTGTTTTTCCAGTGGTGCTGGCATCTCCACTCATCTTCATGAGACTGGTTTCAGCAAACCTGTAACAGCATTTAGGGGGTTCCTAGCAGAAACACACAGAGAAGCCTTTAGTAATGTGCAGTGCTTGCGGGTTGCATGCCTCTGTAATTGTGGGATCTGTTCTGTGCAAGTCTCCTGCCATTCCAGGTCTGCAAGACAATTATTTCCACACCATCCACACTAGTTAAAACTGTTGCAAGTGCACTGACAATACTTCTGGAGGAACCTCTCCCCTTCCACCATCATGCCCAATATGTGCAAGGTGAGTGTAGCTGCCTGTACTCAGCTGCATAAGGGAAGTAGTCCTTTCAGAGCATAAAGCTCTTGCAATATCACATGTGCTCTGTGCCTTTTTTCAACATGCTTAGGGGTTGACCATACCAAATATTAAGTTTACTCCAGGTTTACAGCAGTTTACCTGCTTTTTGAATTAATGTGTCACAAAAAGCTTCAGAGAGAAAGCAAGGAAATCTTCCTTGTGTATGTCCCAAATCACAGAAGTGCCACAGGTTAACTTTTTGCTTACAGAGCACTAACAAAAGAGATAATTTTTTTATTAGGGCTCATGTTTGTAATACTATGTTTTATCAAAAGTAGTCATCAAAACAATCTTATTTAAACTGGAAAAAAATTAAAATGAGCCTTTCAGACTTTTCTAATCCTTCAGATGACTGAAAAAATACTAGCGTTCTGCAAGTCATACTGTTGGATCAGCAACATACAAACTTATTAAAATGCCAGTCTTTGGGTAAACCCCACCAAAAGCCCGTAATAATTGCAGCTAGTTCCCGAATTCCTGAAGACTCCTTCAGCAGCTGTGGCCACTGCATGACATCTGGTGGCCACAAGGCAGCATGGCCAGACGCGGCACTAAACTGCAGCATGTGCATCCGCTAAAACCACACCGTACCAGCTCACCTCCAAACGTGCCAAAACATCCACTCTGAGATGTTTGCTGCAGTTGTATATCTTGCCAGCGAACAACCCAGATTGGACAACTGCTAGTGTGTAGCACGCTAGGATACATATCTTCCTTGGAGTTAAGATGTTCCCTGCCACTAGATTTTGCTTCCCCTGCACTCCTACACTTGTAGGACATCGAGATGGGGATTTGCAGAGCGAAAGAATTGTGGGATACATTCTTGGAAATGCAGAGGTGGAATTCACTGTGAACTTGCACCTACTGAGCTGATAAAAACCAATCCAGAATGATGCTTTGGTATGTAAGTGTTGTCATGGGTGGCAATAGCTAATCCTCATCCTCCTGTGATTGTGGTATAAAATCACAGAATTACAGAATATGAAGGGTTGGAAGGGACCTTAAATATTATCTAGTCCAGTCTGCCCTGCCGTAGGCAAGGACACCTCCCACTGGAGCAGGTTGCTCAAAGCCTTATCCAACCCTGCTTTGAACACTGCCAGGCTGGGGCATCCACAACCTCCCTGGGCAACCTGTTCTAGTGCCTTGCTACCCTCACAGTAAAGAACTTCTTCCTAATACCTTACCTAAATTCCCCATCTTTTCGTTTGTACCCATTCCTCCTTGTCCTATCACCACCGTTCCTGATGCAGAGTGCCTTTCTGGCTTCCCAGTAGTCCCGTTCAGATGCTGGAAGGTTGCCACGAGGTCTCCATACCACCTTCCCTTCTCCAGGCTGAACAACCCAACTTTCTCAGCCTGTCTTTGTAGGGGAGGTCCTCCAGTCTTCTTATCAACTTTGTGGTCTCCTCTGGACTTGGTTCATCTATCACGGTAGGTAAGATCTACTATATAAAAGTCATAGAATATTCTAAATTGGAAGGGACCCATCGAGTCCAACTCCTGGCCCTGCACAAACACCCCTTAAGTCACACCATGTGCCTGAAAGTATTGTCCAAACACTTCTTGAACTCTGTGAGGTTTGGTGCTGTGACTACTTCCCAGGGGAAGTAGGAATAAGAACAATCGGCTAAGAGAAAAGAAAGAGATTAAGTCCTCAAAATCCTCAAACACGCAGCCTATCGGCTGAGCGACCCCG
>VZRN01005002.1:544902-615114 GCA_013397935.1 Dasyornis broadbenti | reverse complement strand
CGGGTGTCGCCGGTCGCGACAGAGGTAACGGCCCGAGCCGCGCCCGCCGCCGCACGGCACCCCCCGCCGCACGGCACCCCCCGCACCCCTCTCAGCGGGGCTGCCCGGCTGGGACCGCCCTCCGGCCCTCCCGGTGCCCGGGACAGCACGGTCCGGCCCCGTGGGGCGGGAGCGCCGCTGATTCACCTCCGGCGGCTGCCGGCAGTGAGGGAGGAAGGGCAGCGGACAGACAGATAGGCAGGCAGACAAACCCCGCGGGGCCTGGCCGGGCCCCGGACTCCCCCGGGTCTCAGCGCGGCGCTGGGCGATGCTGGGGCCCGTCGTGCGGCCTCGGTGACCCCCCGGGCCGGTCCCCTCCCCCGCTGGCGAGAGCCCGGCTCCTTTCGGTGTTCCCGCCCGCCCGTCTGCGGACACGGCTCTACCCCTGGCACCGGGGCCTCGGGGGTGCTGGAGCTGCCGGGTGACTGCGGGGCGGTAACGGGAAAGGACCTTTTGGCTCTGTGGCTGGGGCGTGATGCAGCCTTAGGAAGTGCTCGTTTGCATTTCACTCCTTATCCACCTTGTGTTTGTAGTTGGGAACTTAATTCATCCTGTTCTTTGTACCAAGTGATGCATTTAATGCCCCAGTGACAGCGTTGGTCAACCTGCAGGAACGTAGTTATGGGAGAACCTTTAACAAGATGTTTTTCATTTGGAGTCGTGCTGACTTGTTTTTTTTGGCGGGGGGGAATGGGTTACAGTTTTAGCTGAAGAAACAAACTGGTCTACATGTGCTTCACTGTCCATTGGAAGAATGACAGATGACAAAGATGTACTTCGAGATGTGTGGTTTGGCCGAATACCGACCTGTTTCACTCTGTATCAGGATGAGATAACTGAAAGAGAAGCTGAACCCTACTATGTGAGTATGACAAAGGTAGTTACTAATAGTCCAATGCCGTAGTTATGTTTGTTTCCTTCATTCTCATCACGTGTACTACTGCATGTTGTGAAAAAACCCAATTTCTTTTTTTTCTTATTCCTGGTAGATTCTGAAAGTAATCATATAACCATGCTGTGTGATTTCATCTTTCTTCACGGCAGATGGAAAACTTCAGGCTTGTTTCACTAGTGAGAGAAAGTTATCACAGATAATTAAGATCTTTGAAAAAATTATGAGTAAGTCAGCAAGTGACTAGATAAAGGAGGAGGCTGTATGTGAGTTTGTATGTTCTTGGATAATGAACAGTTGAAGAGAGAGAACTTTTATTAGTGCAGAAATAATTTAATCAGATTCTTACGAAATCTTAAACATTAAGGTTGGTCGCCTGTGTAACACAAACTCATAATGAACACCGACTCCATGGATGACTTCTGCTCATTTTCTTTTTTTTAAATGCCAACAGTCATGAGAGATCTAGCTCAGAACTAAGAACAGCAACTACAATGGCTGAAGAGAGCACTGCCTGAATGGGATTGCTAGCTGATGATAAAAAAAAGGATGATGGATGTATTTGAATTGTAACATGGAAGTGCCGTATATAATGATGTATTTATTTATAGCATTCTTGTCAGTTTTCATACTTCCTGCACTTAATAGACATTTAATTGAGAAAGAATGTTAGCTGATTCAGTGAAATTAAAATTTGAAATGTAACAAGTATATGAGAGGGAAATCTCGAACTTTTAGGTTTTGTGGGATTCTGAAATTCTTAAGTCTTATCTTATCCCATTCCACACTGGATAGAACCTTTTTCGTTGTTCAATAGCATCTTTTTGTCATCAGCTTCAGATTTACATGTGTTGTTTTGAAACCTCATAAACTATTAGTGCTTTTTATTCAGCAAAAGTAGTGCTCATCTTTGTATATTTTACTTCCATTACTGGTAAAAGATAAGCACCTCTACTTCATATTTGTTGACTAAATACGTCTAAGCTGCCTAAAAGTCTCAGACTTTAAGTTATTAAAATATTAGTTAATATTTTCAAATATTGAAGTTAAAAGTTAAAATATGTTTGCATACCTTGTGTAAGAGCTACTTTAAAGGTATGAGTTTAAGTCTAGAGGCATGCAGCCTTGATCTGTTCCACTTTGGCATGGAAACCACGAAACCGTGTTATCTTCATGATGTGGCCAGCTTTCTAAGTTGAGATAGTTTTAAGCTCGTAGGATTTCTTTTATTTACTCCATGTAAAGTATGTACAAGAATTCTCAATGCTTGATTCTTTGTGCAAACTCTGGTTACTTACAGATGACAGTTCTAAAATTTTAGGTTCTTCATTTTTCAGTTCATGTTGGAGCTAATAATACATCTTTGCATCTTGGAAGGGATCAAGGATTTATAACAGTAAAAGGCAGAATAGCAGTCAGGATTTTAAATCATAGTATAGTTCTCATAGTTTCAGTGTGTCTGCATTAATGTTTTTGTTCAGATCTGGAGTGCATTTAAAATAAATCTTCATCCTTTCCACTTC
The DNA here is from genome assembly GCA_013397935.1 of Dasyornis broadbenti. Lineage (NCBI taxonomy): Eukaryota > Metazoa > Chordata > Aves > Passeriformes > Dasyornithidae > Dasyornis > Dasyornis broadbenti. The sequence goes on along the minus strand of VZRN01005002.1, from coordinate 612,660 downwards.
CTGTGCCCAGGTTGGCATCACCGAGTGGTCTGATAGCCCACAGGCTGAATCATTTTCACGTGAAGCTGAAGCAGCAGATAGGCTTCAGCTGCTAATGGGTATTTAGTGTATGGGAGCAAACTTGAGCTGAATCAAAGTGAAAGAACATCAAAAACCCCTAAAATTATTGGTAAAGTCGAAAAGTAGTTAACAGTTCCAGCCCTTGATGTCAGCTCTTCAGCTTTACGTGTCTCCTCTTAACTTGTTAATATGGATGTAACTTCTGTATTCCAGACTGCCTTTCGTAAATGGAAAGACTACATGGGAAGGAAATACTGGCATCATTAAGTTGAGAGAGGATAAAGAATTCTGCTCTGAGGAACTTCCTTTTTGAAGGATGACACAGAATTGGAGGGTTAGATAAACAACCAAGAGTCTGTGGGATGGATTTCAGTTTGTTGTGAGTGGTGTGACAGGAGAGCCCTGTCTGTCAGATCAGTGCAGCACGGAAGTGATTCATGTGTGTATCACCTTATGGCACTGCTTGGGAGTAGGACAAGTAATTTAAAATTAACTTGTCTTTCTTTTGGAAAGAGTAATGACATAAAGACTGAGTAGCTCTGGTAAAACACTGTCCTGTGTCTTACCATAGTCAAGTCAGGTAATTAGTGCAGTTACACTAGAAATGGATGCATCAATTTTCTTTGGAGTGTTTCATACAGATGCTTATGTTTTGAATGGCATCTTATTTAGGAACAGGTAGGTTGAACTACTTTTGTTGCTGTTTTATCTAATTTTTCCCTTGCCCTAAAAATATTATGCTTTTATTTTAAAATTATATACTGTTTGCCTCTTGGTGCAAATAACAGTTAGAAAGAAAAGAAAGAAAGAAGTGTAGAGGAAGCAGAGACTCATTGGCTGAGACTTGTCAGGTATATAAAAAACAATTACAGCAGGATACAGTCTTAGAATGATGCTCTGCCCAAGGGACTAGTCTGTAACAGGACCACTCTTCAGCTTGCTCACTGTCAAAAGTGTTACTTTGTTAAGATGTCTGTAAGAGTGAACAATGTGAAGCCATTCCACTTTAGGATGCTTTGTTTTATCTTCCTTGACACTTCAGTCATCAGACTAGTCCAATTCCTGTTAAATCTAATATTTCTGTTTTAGTGTTTTACTTGTAAAAATATTGTATGCCCTGCAACAAAACCTGTGGAGGTACCTGGAGAGGTATTCTTTTTCACAAAGTTACACTGAAAGCATTTACTTAGGCATTAGGAGTTCTTTGTATTTCATTTACCCTTCTGGTTAATAAGAAAACGTTCCTGGTTATTGTGATTAAATACTATAGCAATACATAATATGCAAAAGGAAGGTGTTGTGGCTTGTGTCATTTTGGGGATGGCATTTAGGCATTACGCTTGGTGATGTATTTGGAGATTTACTTTTCTTACTTTAATGAAGAGAACTCATGATCTTATTTGTTATCTTTCAGCAGGTGGGGAAACAATATTAAAAGGTGACAAAGTGAAAATGTCTTTAAACTGCTTTTAAAGATCTCACTTAACAGATTTAGTATACTTGTAAATCTCTAAGATAACTAAAGCTAGAAAAGTGGTAGAATTTGATCCTTTCATGTCTCCCATGGAAGGGGAAAACTATAGCAAAGTAAAACAAGTGGGGAAACCAAACAAAGAGCTCAGTAGGTTCTACAAATGCTCAACATCTCTGAAAAATAGGTAATCCCTGTTAACCTGATTAACTCTTCGGTTTTGTACAGTTGTACAGTTTTTGTTGAGGACTTTTGAGAGTGCTGGCCACATTCTATTAAATTCAGTCAAATGCCGTTTGGTTATTGTCTGTGATCTCTAATTGTGTTGAAGTAGAAACTGGGTTGTTCTTTCACAATACAAACGGAAGTAAAATATTTTACAGGGGAAGTTATGCAGTTTAAAGAGTTATGTCAAACGCTGTTGCAATAAATAATGGTTTAATATATTTATCAATTCCAGCATGGCTGTGCTACATGCAACATGCTGAAAATTGGCTTTTACAACAGTCCTAGTAAGTCTTATCAGAGTACACCAGCACTAATTTAACTGTAAATATAAAATAGAAATAACATTAAATTATTACCAAAAAAATGTGTAGGATTGATTGGTATAGCCTGGACTGTATTGTCTCAAGAACAATCAGTGAAGATATGTGGAATTAGATAAATAAAGGATAAGATTATGTTGTCATTCTAGTCATTAAAGTACCAAACAATTGTCACTTGAGTGTGTACATAACTTCATTGAATTTATTGAGTTTGTTTTAAAAATGAAGGCAGTGTTTTGATTACATTACTCCTATGAAACAAGGTAGAAACAATGTGGTGATGGTAATAAAGCCAGCAGGTGGAAAAGGAAAACCATTTGGTACATGAAAGAGTGTTAACTGACATGATAACTGTGATAGTGGTGAGACTTGGTTTTACGTAGTTTTATATAATTGTAAAATTTAGCTGTGTCACAAATGTAACCTAATGCAGAAATTTTTAAGAGATGAATCTGTTCTCTTCTTCTAAGAACTTGAAATGCTCTCCATACTCCTTTATGAATTGGGTATTAACAAATTGTAGTATCATGGCCAAAATATTATCTGGTTTATATATCAAAGTGTGGTCTCATTATTGGAGAAATTCTGGAATAATGTTGCAGCAGAGATCAAGTTTTCTGTCAGGCAAAATATATCCTTATATGGTTTGGGATGTCTGTACCATAGACATTCGCTTAGGGCATTATTCATATACTATAAAGAAAATACTTTAAGAAACAACCCTGGTTATGAGGAACACTGAGAAACAAATGTTTCTCTAAATATGCAAAATATAATATATGTATACCTTAGTCCCATCTATTTTTATAATAATTATGAAGCAGAACTTTACAGGATGAATACTATTAATTTAAAATGTCTAAACTGAATTCATGTTTTACAGGGAGGTTAATCTTTTCTCATTGGCACACTGAAAAGCATTGTTTGTTAATGCGTATGGATTGATATATCTTAAGTAAATGTGCCACACAGTCATCAGTCAATGCACTGATTGATACAGAGTGCTTAACCACTCCTACTAGGCATGAGACTTTAGAAAACAACATAGCAGGAAGGACATTGCAAATAAGAATAGCACAGCATTCTGATTTGGGTAGTGTACACTTGAGAGCAGAAGATAGTATATGACAAAGCTGTACGAAGGTGTCTTTGTTTCAACTAATGAAATATTTACAGTTTTCTTTCTGATTTTAGTTGCTGGGTGAAGGTTATATAGTGGAAGAATAGTAGTCTTGACTAATAGGTTGAATTGGCAAACCCAGTGCAAATAAAATGGAAATTGTCAGCTGTTGGAAGTAAAAAACACTTGGAAACCAAACCCTTAAGCATCTAGTTTTCTTTTTTTTCCTTGTGTGGGAATTTCCATTTTGAAATAATAGCTGATACACAGTTGCTCATTCTTTTCAATAAGAAGTTACAATCTCTTAGTATGTGTTCATGTGAAAAAGGTTTAAAACTTCATTATTTAAATACAGAAAAGCAGAAATTGAACTTCACTGTTCTCTCTCCCACCTCATTGAAAGAATCAAGAACTTAATTTTTTACCTTTTTTTTGTGTGTTAATGTATTGGATACTGCTATTCTGCATCTTCTGAGTATATAATTTTGTAGCCTTTCTTTGGCCATTAGTAAGTAAACTGTCTAAAAGACCTGTTAACTTAAAAAGGGGAAGAAGAGAATGCTACCTGAATTTTGGTTTTGAAAATGCATACTTGTTAAAGATTTTTTTCTAGTTTAGTGTATTTTATTTATACTTAAAGCTTCTATATTTTTTTTTCAGTTGCTTTTGCCAAGGATAAGCTACTTGACATTGGTAACGGACAAAGTGAAGAAGCACTTTCAGAAAGTAATGAGACAAGAGGAAGTTAGTGAGATATGGTTTGAATATGAAGGTACACCACTGAAATGGTGAGTTTATTTAACTTTGTACTTTATGCAGTTTATCATGTGGAGAGTTCCCAGGTTCAGCACAATGTCAGTAGTTTTCCTAAAGTAATCACTCCCTTGGGTTTCAAAGATGGCAGAAGAGGAGGAGGGTAAGACATGCATGTTTTTTGGGAAAAACAAAAGAAGGTTTAATGTCGAACATATTTTTATTATTCTGCTTGTATTTTTACTGTATGTGTAAGACAGAGGTGTTGTGCTGCACTTACTATATTTGTCCTAATTGTTACCATCATTCAGAATGCCTATGTTTTTGGCTTTACCCTTGCCTGCAGTAGAATTGCCAAATAAATCTTTTTTTAACATATTCCACCTTCCTAAAAGATGTCTAATAACACAGATAAGAAGTAGTGTTTCTGGAGTCTGAATGGAAATAGCTTATATGCTTGAAGGTAATAAAACATGAGTAACCTTCACTTTTCACTGGTGTGATATGTTCCTGCACTGTAAAACAGTCTCATATTGATCTGCAAGCTTTTGTTGAATTCAATTAGTTCAGCTTTTACTGAACTAATTGCTGTTGATTCTGTTTTTATCCTGTCCTATAGTCTATTAAAACTATCTTCTTTTTTTTTTGTGAGAGGTTCGGGACTAGGACTGACATTGTTTCATTTAATTTTTTTTAAATGCTGTTCATCACGTTTTACTTCTGCTGTTAAACAGTTTTAAAGAAAAGATTCTGAGATGCAGTGTTTGCTACCTTTCTATAGATACCATCAGCTATCTGATGAAGAGATTTTTGTATCTTTTTATTTCCTGTATCATAATAGGAAAGAAAACTACCAGTGATTTTTTTTTTTTTATCTTGCTGAACCTGGATTGTCTTGTGATTAGTAAGCAGTAGATCATGGAGTCTCTGTAGACTTGGTGGTACAGTAGATCTCTTCTAGTGTGTTTCTTTGAGACCAGCTTGGTGTAAACCGTGAAAATATGTAAATAGAAATCCATAAAAACTTGCTTTTAAAACTTTTTTTGATAACTGACTGGCAAAACCAGCTTTAGACATCTATTTAAATTATGTGGAGTTTAACAAGAAATGGTTTTTTATGTGCCACTGTCACCTTAAATCATGGATACTGTCTAAATAAACAGCAAAGTACCACACTTATCCCAGTGTGTTCATAATCCCAGGTAAATATTAGTAGGAAACCAAGTTTTCACTAAAGTTGTAACAGGAAAGGAAAGCGAAGCTTTATACTTCAACCGAAAATAGATCTGTATTTTCCATAAGTTTTCAAATAGCATGATGTTTAAACTAGAATAAAAAAATGTAATTGTAGAATACAGGTATAGAGTGAAAATACAAATTGTAATTCTAAAATTAAGTGAAGACTTATTAAACTCATTAAACAGAGAAATGAAAGTAAATAGTGTAATGATCTGCTGATTAAGGCTCTGGTCTTTCAGAAAAGCTAGACATATTCTGTCAAGAACAGCTCTGCTGACTTTGGAATTGCTTTTCTAAGGAAAATGCTATTTGTAAGCCATTATTTTAGGAGAATGGTAATCTCATAAAGAGCAGAAGCTTCTCCTGGGGAATACCCAAACATCAGAACTGAGAATTAGATTGACCTATTAGTTTGTAGAGAAAGAATAGTGAGCATTAATGTTTAATCTGTTTAGCTGTGACTTCTACATTCAGAGGCAAGTAGAACTTGTTAATAATATTGCTCATTCTAATTATTTACTTTGCACTGTGAGGTCATACTGTTCACAGTCTATGCAGTCTCACACCTAGTTGGGATGAAGTCTGTATCAGTTCAGCTGTAGTTCTTCCATTTTCCAGTGAGATTTTGGAGGAAGTCTGAAACATAGTTTCAACTTCGTGCTCTGCAGCAGGAGCCGAATTCCTAAAGGAGAATGAAGCTCTCCAGGTCTGGAGTTACAGGGGCCTGGATTCTTTCTCCCACTGAGATGGTTGGGACAGGGGAAGATGGTTTCTTTGCCTATAGGAAGTGTGTGCTGGGGGAAGGTCTGAGTCACCGAGGTAAGGAGATTCAGGAAGAGGTTATCAGACTGTGCAGCATTAGAGACTACAGAAGGAAAGGGATCAAATCTCAGACCATCCTGCAGCTACAGGAGCCTAAACCTACAATCACACTGAAGGAGATGCAGGCAAAGATTGTGATTAGAAAACAGTCTCCTAAGATTTGGAAGAGCTTGGAAGTTTATGACTTCTTGCAACAGGAGGAAGGTTCCTTCTATACCTGCATTTCTGTAAGTACAGCATAGGTTTGGTGCTCTGGCTGCAGGTAAAGGACTGAAAGTGTTGTCTGATGGTGCATCTGGTATCGCTGAGTCTGAACTGTGTAGGGCACTAGGAGGAAACAGAAAATTAAGTCAAAAGTTTTTATTCTGCTTGCTCTCTCCAGGATTTTTAACTCTGCCGTTTTACGGTCACTACAGCGAAAGCTGCCACTGATTATCACATCCAGAACTCCTTTGTCTTAATAATTAAGTAACAAGATTCAGCTTTGGGTTATCTCTGGTTCATCCAGTGCCTGTATCAAGAAATCCTGACTGTTTGTGTCTTTTCCAGCAGATGTCAGAGATTAACAGGAACCAGGATCTGTGATATAGACACTTACTGAGTTGTTTAGAGAAGGCTTTATCTATTTTCCCACCTAGATTGCATGATCTGCTGCCCTTACTAGTCCCTCCTCTGTTCCTGTACCACAAGAACTCAACCAACCTGTTGTCTGTCCCATTCAGTTTCATACATCTAAGCTGCTCCCTCACATGGAAGACAACCCTCTGCCCTCATCTGCCCTGCCTGTCTTTACTAAGCAGCTTATGTCTGTCCTTCCACAGCAGTATTCCAGTTGTGCAAGCTGTCTCACTGTACCTCAGGTAGCCCAACACTCTCACAGTAATGTCACAGCATGTGGTACTCTCATTTTTCCTGCATGTTTCCCAAGCTGACCACTTACGCAGATATTTGTGATAGGCTTTCTTCTACTTACTTTTATCATTTTGACATCTCCCTTGTAGCTGTCACCTTTCACCATTTGCTTTTCACTCATGTCTGTTAATTGTTATTTATCTGTGGGTTGTTATTCAACTCCTGTTGCTTATGGTCTAAAGCTCTCATCAGGCTGGGCAACCTGAAGGCAAAGATACTTTTGTCTGACTTTGGTGGATTCCATCTCTCCCTAGCAGTCAATTATCGCCAAAGAGTGTCCTGTGTCTATAAAAGCCAAGTCTTGTTGTTGCATCAGTTGCACAACCAGCTCTTGATCTTCAGACACCTCTCTGAACCTGTCTCCTGTAATGGCAAAATTGTGGAGATGCCTCCTTTCCACTGGAACTTGTATAGTCCCTTTTGATACACTCAGAGTTCCCTTGCAGCACTTAAAATTTGTGCCCATGTGTGTAAACAGCAAGGACAAATACAAGCAGAGGACAAACTTTGCCAGTCTGCAGCTTTTTAACAAGCAGCTAACCTCTGCAGGGTAACAGGTGAAGTTGGCGTTTGGGGCTCTCTCCCCCGTAGGATGGAGTGTCCTGGTGCTATGCTGCTTCCTCTTTTTGTGGATGTGCTATTCAGACAGCTCTGATGCTTACTCAGAACTTCCAGCCTCTCGTCTGCCATTGAGGCATTGCCAGTGGGTGGAGAAGGAGCCTGCCCTCTCGTGGCTAGAGGGTAAGGAAAGTTTTCTGCCTGACCATCCAGGAGCTGCTCTGGCAGTCACACACTTGGACCACCTGCGCTGGGTCTGAGGCCCCTTTGCAGCAGGCAGCTCCAGGGAGTCGATGGGTGCCTCGCTTGACTCCCTACACACCCCACACCCACACAGACAAGGTTACCTTACCAACCTGACCCTTCATTTTCCATAGCAGAGCCTCAGACATCTGGATCCTTAAAAGACCTTCATCATGGTGCAACAGCAGAATAATTATTTGAGCTGGGTGCTTCTGAGGAGTGATTCTGAATAAAGGAAACTGTGGGCTTTTGTATACCATTGCAATCTATGCATATGGTAGTCTCTGGTTTTTCTGCTGGGTTAGTGGCTCCTGCCGTGTCTGAGTGTCCAGTCACCTGGCTGGGCCACAGGTCCTGTGCCCTTTGTTATGTAGAGGGTCTACCATGTCACCCAGAGCTCAATCTGCAGCTGCTCATTAGTCTGCCTGCAGTGAATGGATTCTTCAACATCAGAGTTCACACAACTCTGGTTTTCCCCATCCTGTGAGTCCCCACTGACCACTCCAGTGACTGCTGACTTTCTCCCCAGATTGTTGTCTCCATGAGGTCTTGGTGAAGATGCCATCAATCTTTTTATCTTCCCTGATGCTGTGCAGCCCCCTGATCTCCTGCAGCTCCTTAACTCGGTGACATAGCTCCTCACTAACATGCACCTCGTCTAGGCAAGGACATTACCTCTGCTTGTCCCAAACCTCAGGAGATGTCCTAAGCTCTCCTGTCAGGCTGCAGCTCTCCATGTCTCAAGCTTTCTCAGGATCCCTGTCTGAGTGATGCCACTCTGTGCTGGAGTGGTTTCTTCAGCAGATGCTAGGGGATGACACCCTGTAGCTTGTTTCCATCCTCTCTGAGCACTTGCACATAGCCTTCAGTGGAGTTTTTGTCCCTTTTATGTGGGTTATGTTCTAGCCCTGGTAACTGTGTAGGTGTCTCTTTAGTACCAACTGGATGGATGCTTCCTATTCATAAATTAGTGGAAGACAAAAGGTCAAAGTACCATTTGATCAGGCATCTATCAGCTCTGTAAAGCACGGGGATATTACTGAGTAAATCTGTATTGCATGAACTTCATTTTATAATCTAAACTGGGTAGAAAATACAGAGGTAAGCCAAGACCTGATGCAGGAGCTTTTGTGTGTTTTTGCGGGTTTTTTTTGTAGTTACCTATTTTGGTGGAGAAATTGAAAGTAACTGCAAGTCATTGTTTATGCTGAAACTTTATGTTCATCTAATTACTAAACCTGATTTTTTGTTACTGACCTCACATGGAAAACTGCTCCTTCATGGTATTCTTACTGAGTGCCTGTTAAATGTTTAGGACGTGATTAGCAGTTTAAAAATTAGTAGTAACAAATTTTTGTGGTAAATTCTTGATCATTAGCGGTGAATCAGGATAAATCTGGATATTCATTCTCTTTATTCTCAGGTAAGCTCAGGAATTATAGTAGTAGTTTTTTGGTTTTTATCTTGCTGTTGTGAATTTGTCTTAGCTTTGGGGTGGCTCACCTGTAGAGGGTGCTAAAGCACTGTTGTGTGAGAATTTCACCAACCTAAAAAATGGCTTGACACAGGTGCTGTTAAAGCAATGCTCTTGGTTAGTGCTCTTGGGACTTTCAAAACTTAGGTACGTGCTTGGCTCTGTGACCTGTGATCAGTCCCATTTAATTCAGTGAAACTACTGAGTTTACAGTTCAGTGTGTTTTTATCTCTTTGTAGGATGAAAAGCTAGTGAGGCTCTTTGGGTTACGATTTTTGAAAGATAAGTGAATGGGTCTGGGTATGCTGAATGTAGAAAAAAAAAATTATCAAAAATCTTGCCAATGTCAGTATGTGAGAAAACTGAAGAAAGAGCTATTTTTTACAGTGCCTGTGGAGGTTTTATGTGTGTGATATATATTCTATATACTGCTGGGGACTGTATATTCTAACAAATTTAAAGGAAAGCTATGAGACAGAAGTGATTATTTAGCAGAAGCAAGCTTTTTTTGTTTAACTCCTTTAATTTGGAATATGACTGAAATACAAAACTCCAATTAATTTTTTTCCTCCCCTTTCATTCTTTTTAATTTGGTAGTAAAGATACAAAGTTAATCTTGATGTATACTCTTTCAGCCCTTTTACAGATATGTAATTTTTTCACTTTTCTACTTTTTCTCTACATTGACATATCAGGCATGTGAGAGAGGGAAGGGATGTTAAGGGTCAGTGTGGTATAAATGCAGGACACTGAAGCATCTGGAAGCATGTGTGCTTTTCTGTCAGACCAGCTATTCCTGGTCTGATGCTGTTTAACTAAAAGTACTGTATTGGAAGGTTCCACAAAGCAGCTGTAGGCCACTTAAGGCTGTTGCAAAAGTAGCAGTGTTTTGTGGGCACAGGTTGGAGACCACAGGTTTAGATACTGAACATATAAATTCCAGACTTGATTCTGCCTGTCAGTCATTTAAAGGGGCCTGTATAACTTTTCTAAGTAAGCAATAAGGAATGCAAATGATGGGAATCAAACAGCTATTTTGTGTGTGTGTAAATGCAGGTATGTTAACTGTGATATGTAGAATTAAATGTATAGCTTCTATATTAAATTAATATCTTGTCATTTTTAGGCATTACCCCATTGGTTTACTCTTTGATCTCCATGCATCGAATACAGCCCTTCCTTGGAGCATCACAGTGCATTTCAAGGTAAAAGTGATATTGACGTTTTTTTAAGAACAAGTGAGCATGAGATTGCATGACATTTGGAAGCTAGGAAAAGGTTTCATAGCTATTTTATAAAACAAGTGAATGGCATTATTTGAAAGGGGGAATATTCATTGTTCAGGAAGCATATAAAGGTTTCTGTAAATCTGCAGATATTTTCCATGAGATTGTGTGCACTTTTACTGGACCTTCCTTAGAAAATTGTTCTATTATAATCTCAAAATCCGAAAGTGTTTTTCAAGATAAGTTATGAGACTTATGGTATAAGAGAAGAACTTTCTATAATGTTCTTAATTCAATTGGTTTGAGTTGACTGAAGACAGGGAAGATTGAGAAGTGCTCGTCCTCTTAGGCATATATGAGCATGGATATGAGATGCTGTAGAAGTCCTTGAAGTCAGGGAATGCTGTTGAACTTCATGTTGGTCTATTTTAGAGAACTGAATTAAATGAGTTTGGTCTTGTGACAGCTTAGTCACAGGAGAGACTTGATTATGCACTGTAAAACCATTAGGTATGACTTAATAGCGCTACTGATCTTTGCTCAGAAGGGAACTTAAGCAGGGTTAGCTTTGGTGCAGGATTCTTGCATGCCTGGAAATGCATTGAGACAATAATTCGAGATATGTTTTGAAGTCAAACGCACAACTACAAATCGTGATATTTAACTTTGAAACACCAATTTCTCAACTGAAATAGAAACAATGCAATAGCAAAACTGATCTGAAGGACAATGCTACGTTAATAGGCTTGACTCCAGTGTGTGAGAGATTTGAGTGAAATGGAAAGCATGTTGGGAAGCATTTGTGTTGTGTTTTCATTGAAACAGTTCTCTTGAAGATGCATTAGAAAAAGTTTTTCTAAGGGTAGTTTGATGCTTTTTAGAAGTGTGTGCTGAAATCATACATTCGTATGATATGTATTTCTACATGTTGAAACTTCTGAAGTGACTGACTAAATGGATCTGAAGTTGGCGATGTTTTTGAAACCACTGTAATTGCTACACTTGTCTGATAAATGTCAGAGACTTGGGATGAGGAAACTTCCAGGTGTTCTGAAGAAAATGTAGGACGCCTAGTTTCATAAATCATGGTTTAATTGTTATGTTCTGAGAGCTCTGGAGTATTAACAGTGGCAACGTGTGGATGTTGCCATTACAAAGTAGAGGCATCTTGAGAATTAAGTTGCAGCACCACAGTGCTTTTTAATTTCACACGACAACATAAATTTGATTATTGTCCTCGTGTTGCTGCTTGCCAAAAGATCAGCTACTTTTTCTCAAAGGTGTACATTAAAGCTCAGAAATAATTAACTGCTAAGGTAGTATTATTTTAAAAGTTGATGTAATTTAGTAATATAATACCGTGCAGTTAGCACCTGCATAATCTCTCTTCCTATTTTGATGTAATCTGAAAGTTTATTTAAAGAACCCCTCTGAATCCTTAAAGTCAAAACATAACTGAAAGATATCAAAGTATGTCAAAATATTGAAGAGGTTTTCATGTGTTACAGTTTCTTACAGCTGAATAGTTTACGTGTGGGATTTCTGACTAGATTATTCTTTTCATTTCTGTGTAGTTATTCTTCAAAGAGCTATAATTTTTATTTGGCTTAATTAAACAGTGTTAGATTTTATGGGGTTTATCTTGTGTTGTCATGGCTGTCTCCTTTCTTCTACCAATGCATGCAGTCAACAACAGATATCTCAAACATCTGTAAAGAGTGTTTTTCAACTTTTTTTTTTTAGAAGTCAAACTCCCCCTATCAGGTTTCTTTGTTTGAAGTTAAAAACATGGAAAGGGTTTATTTCTGTTCAGCAGACGTTTTCAAATTGCTGGATGCTTATAATTGTCCTCCTATGTTATGTATGCAGACCAAATCATAAACACACTTAGTTTTTGCATTGAAGAAACAATTTATTAATTTGTACTTCTGGTATACAATAAAATAACATTAATTGTATCTTGTAAAGTTGAAAAACAATTGCATTAAATAGTTGTAGATGGATGAGGTTGAACAGCATACAGGGGTCTGAGAATCAAGAGGAGCTGTAGCCTGAGAAGTTGCTTTTGTTACCCAGGTGTGGCTTTACAGGAAGGAGGGAAATTCTATCCCTTCCTGTTAAAATCATCTCACGTTACTCTGCGGCCTGTTTAACACTATTCATGTTCTTAGTGTGGTAACCATGTCTCCAGATTTTGGGCAGTAGATAAGAAGTGGTGAACTGCTCTGGAAATGGTAGCACTATTGGAGGAGAGGAAATCGTGTATGCCAGGGGAAAGGCTGAGGTTCTGCTGAAACCATTATCTGCTGATGCCTGCGTCTCCACCCATGACCTGATGTACAGGAGGAGAGACAGCATTTGTCCTTGTGTGACTGTCATTGTCATTGTAGTTTTTTAGGTGAAAATTGGGTCAGGTGGAGTGAAAAGGAAGTAGTTTTCCATGTAACATATGGATAAATTGTAGAACTACTAGGAGATATGGTGGAAGCCGGAAGTATAAATGGGCTTTTCTTGAAATTATCTATTTAAAGAAAAGACCACTGATGGTAACTAAACACATAGATGCACCCCCTGCTACTGGATACATTCTTTATGGTTTTTTATGCCCTATTTTTGGTCAATGTAGTAGAATGCAAGCAGGCTGTCACAGGATAAACAGATGTTTTGTGAACTAGAACTGGAAGATAAATATGGGTGCAATGGAGTTATGAAACCAGACTGTTGAAATTGCCTGTGATGTTTTTGGTACAGTTTTATGCTAGAGGTCATTTAGTGCTCCTGTCTGTACAGACAGTACCTATTTCTTTGTGACCAGTGTATGCTGCAAGGGTCTACTGGTATGTGAAAATAAAAAACAAAACTCCTTGAGCTTTCTAAGAAAATCAGAGTCAACCCTTAGTAACTTTTCTTTCAAAGATACAGGACATGGAGGGAGTAAGACATCACCAGTAGGATTACTTGATTTAAGGCTGCTTATCGCATCTGTTAAAACTACTTGCAGATCTCCTAGTTGTATGGCCAGGGGTAGCTACCAGTTTGCTTATAATTGTCCCTTTCTTCAGGGAACTGAATAAAATTATTTGATTGAGCACAATTTCTTCAGTGAAAGAAGGCAAGTAGAATTTCTAAAAAAAATAAAAATTCAAGCACACATGATCTATGTTTATGTATAAAACTTACTAATTTGTGCCTTGATTGATAAAGCAGTGGGGGTGCCATATTTTCTGTTGGCAGTCTCATGTAGGTGAAACTGTTTCATATGCTTCTTGTAGATGTGCAGTGTTTTTTTCTAAGTTGTCACTTTCATGTTTAGGTTTTCAGCTTCTACTCACCATACTTCATAGAAATGTGTCAGTGTTTTCTCACTAAAGAAAAGAGTAGACAGCACTGAGGTTCCAGGCGTGTTTTCCAGTCTTTCACAGTGTTACCCCTTAGAAGCTGGGGAAATTAACCATGCCACACCTAGTTCTACTACTGTGTCTAGATTCTTTACACTGTCTTAACTAGCTTTGACCAATTCTAAATGTTCTGCTGTTCGCTATTCCTTGCTGTTCTGCAGACTACACTGTGTATGAGTGTGGAACTCACACTCAGGCAGTGACATTCCTTGCAATATGAAATTCATGGGAAGAAAGTTAGCAGGAAGATGTCTACCTGCAGAAAGAGAAGAATATCCTAAAAAAGATGCCGCAGTTTAGTATTTAGACATATGTGCCACAAATCAGTTGTAACAAAACTGCCATTTTCGTAAACTTAGCTAAACCGTCAGTTTTTAACTATGAAAGTCAGTTTCTAGGTTCTTGTATTTCTTGGCTTTAAGTACATACCACTGTTTCTTCCTTTGTTTTGAGGGATGCCAGTGTGTCCCTTTGAATTCTTGCATGTAAAGAACTTTTTTGATCTTTAAGTATGCTATTTCTATCTATTTGCTTCTTCTGGATTGGTTACGAGACTTTAGATTTTTATTTGAGCAAGTAAATTGAACTTCTGAAAGTATTTTACAGGGCTATGCAGATGTCAATTGGCAAGTAACAATCCCAGTAATGTTTTCCTAGTAATCTTGGGCCCAATTATGCTGAGGCATTCAGCTTTGTAGGGTAGAATGGGGGCAAGGTCTGCCCCAGAAGAGCTTTTCTTATTGTTCTGTCTTCTTTAATGTATTTATACTTGGCCATTCTCATATGAGAAACTAGATTTACCATAGATTACTGAGCTGTCATCTTAACATAGATCAGTCCTAACAGCAGCATTCCCTTTGCAAATTCAACACCAAACCATGTAAACTTTAGTGGAAAAGATATTAGCAATCTTTTCTTTGCTTTATGCCCCTATTTTTGGAAAATACTCATCCTTTTGATCCACAGCTTCCAGAGTTTGGGTTCTCACTGTCATAAAGAGGAATCACTAGATGAAATTCCATTATTTAATTTCCTACTCTTCTCAGTAACCTAATGAGGAGGGAACTATCACTGTTGCCCTCAGAATTTCCTTCAGGTAAGGCAATCCCCACTCCCTTTTTGATATTTTTGGTTTCTGTATTTTGAAGCAGTCTTCACTACTTTTCCTGGATTTATGTGGGGGAGTGAAGGTAGGGTTTTTCCAGCTTTAGATTGCTCCTACTTTGACATGTTAACTGTGTTGTAAAAGCCTTTGAAAAATATCCCATTATATGTAGTTGTATGTCCAAAATGGTTTTGACAGTCCCTCACAAAAGCTTTTTAAAGTGCCAATTCGTAATGGGTTAAGAGGGAAGGGCCTCTGGTGAAATAACATAAGAATTAAAGTATAAAAATGTGGCAAGCCCTTGTTAGGAAGGGGAGTACTGACGATGCTGCCACTCTTGTTTGGCTCCAAGGTTTGCTCCAATCAGCATGGTCATAGGCAACTGTGAAAATAAGATGAATAAGGAGGGAATAAGATAGGCTGGATTTTAAAACTTCTGAAAATTAAAGGCAATGGATTTGTGGTAGTGAATGCTTATGTTACTATAAAATAGCGAGTGATAGTAAGTGTTGATGAAAGAAAAATTAGAGGAAGAAAAACCACAACCTCTACCACGCTGGACTTCTGATAAGTTAATTTCCAAATAAATTTTTTTTTGTACCTGAATGAGATTTACTACTATTGCTCCATAATAAATTAATTAGGAGAGGTAGTTGTCATTTACTGAAGGGATAAGAGTTACCTGAGGAATAGTAGTTGTGCAGCAATGCTGAATTCTGTGTGCTGATTCTAACCAAATAAAAGGGGTATAAAATCAAGTCACACAGGCTAGCAATAGTCATATGGGTTAGGTGAAGCTGGAGCTGACAAAGATTTCCAGTCTCTCTAAGGAAAAATGTTTGTTAAGTGGCAGATATGCTATAGTTCATATACATGGGTGATTCTGCTTGGTTTTCAAAAAACTGCATAGAAATGGTTGGTAAAATATCGTAGAGAACCAGTATAAATCAGGTACTTGTCACTTACTTTTCATAATTTTCTTCTGTTTATTGTCTGAGAATTGAACATCTGCTTGAAAACATGTTAAAATTCTGGTTTTACAGAAAATTGTTGAGCTTTTATTTTTCCTGAAACATTTTCACTGCAACCTGTTTCTTGTCACCAGAGTGAGAATGGTTGTTACATTTTTCTGTAAGTAGAAGATTCCAGTGTGCTTCTTTTGCATAAATAGATGACTGTTTAAAATTATCATGTATTCTTCATCATCCAAGATATGTGATGCATTTGTTTTCTTGATCTATCATTTCTCTTTGTAGAATTTTCCAGAAAAGGATCTTCTGCACTGCCATTCTAAGGATGTGATTGAAGCTCATTTTATGGCTTGTATAAAAGAAGCAGATGCTTTAAAGCACAAAAGTCAAGTCATCAATGAGATGCAAAAAAAGGATCATAAGCAGCTGTGGATGGGGTTACAGAATGGTAAATATAACACGTGAAATATTAATTATATTCAGGTCGAGCAAGCTAATAAATTTCTTCAAATTTTATTGGTTGTATGGGATATAAAATGTCATTGTTCTGCAGAATTTTTGTCTGCTTGTCATGGAATGCATCGATGGTTTTGGTGGTTTTTTGGATTTTTGAATTTAAGTCATCATTTTGGTGATAATTCAAATGTGCCTTGAGTTATTCAAGGAATAAGACTGGTCATGATTCTGTTTTAACAAATCAGAATAAATACTGTCTGGTGTACTTTTGTGCAAATGATGATCCTTATTTGGGAGACACCTGGGGTGTAAGTGTTCAGTATTAGCTATCTTAGATCTTGAATAATAAGACATTGTCTCCTCTAGTTAATGCTTATGGGTTGTCACTGGTAAACTCTACAGGTAAACTTGCAAAAAAGTTACCCAGTAGATTTAATAATTTTATTTTTCTCTCTGCCATTTTTTATTGCTTTATGGCTTTCACAAAGACTTCTGCATAAATATTGACTTGAAAAAGTCAGCAAAATAATTCAGAACAGGATCTTATTAGTGTTCTTACTTTGCACAGATGGCCTGAATCTATATTGCAGCGCAAAATAAAACTTTTGTTTGTAGTGTCTTCTGTATCATGACTCTTAGGGTCCTGTAAGCCAAAAAGTTTTAAAAGTATTTCAGAAACTGCTCTCTGGAATGGGTGATCGTGCCACTTTTGTTGTCTCATCTCCTGAAGCTGGCATTTATTTTATCACTAGTACATTTATTTTATGAAAGGATTTTACTGTAAGTATGAAGATGTTAATTCAAAGTGTTCAGTATTTTGTATCTCAACACAGAATAAACATCTTCTCATAAAAGAAAAATTAAATTAAATAGAAGAACCTTAGAATGCAAGAAGACTTTAACCATGCTTTTGGTTTAGATAAGAAGATTCCAAGTTAGTTTTGGTTTAACGTGTGTATTTAGTGAGTCTGTGGCTTTTTTTCTTCAATGTTGTTTAGTGGCACTGCCTTTCATATTAAAGGTGCTACTGTGATAGTTTTGAAGATAAATGCTTATTAGAAGCTCTGTTTTCTATTTTTTCTTTAATTGGAAGAGGGTTTGAAATTGAGGGAGTATCTTAATTTGCCATTTGAGTGGTAAGATCTTGAGGAAGGCTGTGCATACTTGCAAAATTTATTAACTAAGAAATTATACTTGATGTGATTTGATTCCAAGTACTTTAGGAGAGATTCTGTATTGCATAGATATTAGTCAGCAAACTGACCGATATCATGTTCAGTTTTGTGAATTAACAGTAAATAAAATTCTGGTCCAGTGGAAGCCAAAATCAACATAACAAATTGATGCTTCCCCAAAGCTTATATCATTACAAGCCAATTTAACAGAAATTTTAATAATTCTATGGAAAAAAATATATCTTGCTGTAATAGTATTTGTCTTGCAGGCAGTTTAGTTCAAGAAGCAAAAAGCTGTGCCAGCATAATTTTGTTTTCTATTTCAAAAAATACTATCTTTATTGCAAAAAGAAATTCTGACACTTCATCTCAGTACTCAGATGTTCCCAGTAGTGCACTTTATGTGCACTTTTTATTAATGCTTTTTAAAATTAATACTAAAAGACCTCTAACATGAATTACACTTTGAGTATAGAGTTACGATATGAGTATAATGACAGAAGAATTGACTAAATGATGAAACAGTCCAAGTTCTTTTAACCAGAAGTTATAGAATCTTGATACTCTCAATATTTAAGGTAAGGGGACAGATAAACAGCATGCTTTTATTTGTGCTCATCTTAGGCTTTATCTTGTAGTCGATTATTTGTCTAAGAATACTTTCTGTTATAGGGAAAGCAGAATTTTTCTGTTTTGCTCTATAATGTTAAGAACAGAGGTTCCCCTAGCAAAGTTGATTTCAAGGTTTCACTGTACTTAATGAGCAATTGCACCTGTGGAATCTGACACCTGAATGAGAAGTTTAAGCAATCTTTTGAATACTTTCAAATGCTAATTTTAATTTCTCAACTCTTCATAAAAGAGAAACAAGAAAAGCTTGTGAAACCAAGAAAACTCTTTTTAAGCATGTTGTATCTTTCAATATGTTTTTATAGGCTTTCGTTTAGAGATGTAATAATTTTAAACTACTTTGTGAAACAGAATGAATGACCACAAAAAAGAAAAGAAAGTAACATTTGTGATAACTGCTTTGTAAGTAAAGATACATCTGCAGACTGTTTTTTCTGTGAAACTTCCAACAATTTTCTTCAGTTCTTAATTATAGGAAGTGTTAATTAACGAGTGATAACATTGGTGAAGCGGGCGTGTACTGAATTGACATTTTTCAAAAAAAACCCATCCAATTTTGTTTGTTTGGAGAAATGTAACTATCAAGTAATGTGTAATTTAGTATAAATGTTTCTGCTGAGAAGCAGCTACTTGAACAGGTAACATGTGAAACTTACCAGTTGCCTGTAGATGGCTTTTAAGAGAAGAGCTGTAATAGTGAATTTGTAGGAAAATCTTGTGTTGGTAACAGCTGGTGGTTATTCATATCAACCTTTACATCCCTCCTCCCACCATTTCTGGTTTTATGTTAATCTGATACTAAATCAGAAAAGAAAACGTATATCACTCTATTTTGTGCTGTGGTTTTTCTTGCTCTTCGCTGACAATTTTTGATTCATAAACCAGATATTTCTTAGCTAGAACACTTCTTTGGGACAGGTACATTTTTCACCAAAGTTGTGGATGCCTGTCTGTGGTAGGGAAGTGGTAAAAGCAGACTATGCAGCTATACTGACCTTTGTTCCTTTGTAAGAATTGTTAAAATTCTTTGGTCAGAATTCATGGAAAACGTTACTACTGTTTTTGCTTTAATAGAGTTATAGCCATTTTTATAATGGATAAAGAGGATTTTCAAGTGGGTAGGTTTTTTCTTGTTGCCTTTTGTGTGGAAAAATAAAGGCTTTCAGCATTGAAATGGTAAGATTCTATGGGCCTTCTGATGATTCAGGATCAAACGAATGAAATCCCAACTGTTTCTAGGGGGAGAGCTGTATTTTTTGCATGGTTCAAAGAATTAATATCCATAACTTCAGTATATAATGGCCCTGATAAATAAGGGGATTTAGATTTAGCACATCTGCTTTTTATCAGTTGTGGACTAACAGAAGCAACTGTACCCTGAAATTTTCACAAGCATCCTTTATAACCAGTGAAAACTAGACTTAGTATTCTTATACATGAGTGGGAGAAATAAACAGTTAAAACCCATAACCATTTTAGAGTTTCTTTTATGTATTATAAAATATAATGAAGTCATTATTTTACTGAAAATATTATGGAAAAAGAATGTAATGCTCATTGATGCTTTAGGGCTTACCAAAACTTAAATGGCCATATTGAATTGCTCTTATAAGAGGAGGAAACTCCAGCAAGCATTCAGAATATACAATATTTTATCTTTTAATGCATGTGATCTCTTTCATTGCTTACTGACAGAATCAGGCCTGTATTGTCTTCCATTTAGCTCTAAATTTTATCTAAACTATTCCTGAGTTTTTGAGAGGCAGAAGTTGTGTTTCTTAGTTATCATGTTTCTGTTTAGAAATGTTTGAACTGCAAAAAAGGAAGTGTCTTACAATATCAGCATCTCTTGTGGTCGGTACTTGACCCACTCAGGTTTGATAGGTGTGTTTCTCCTCTTCATAGAGAACTGGTGGAAGCAATGCTGTTCTTTACCTCATGGTGAGCATGCTTTAGTAGCTGAACAAATCTCTGTGATCTCAACTCATCATTTGAAATGTAATTGAAGCACTATATGCTTAGAAAACCTTCTGGAATTTATCAGGAGAATGAATGAAAAAAACATTAGCTTTTCAATCACAAAGCTATCTTGTTTACTTCTTCCCTGTATGGCTACCGAAATGGGGAGTTCTTTCCATGTTCAATATGTAGAGGTTTGGTTAACTGTGAAGAAAGATTAAATAATTCTTTGGAGCTTTGAAAATGAATATTGGTTAAAAGAGATTTTAAAACCCCAATCCTTACCTTCCTGGGCTGGTAGTTAAAAATTTCTCGAAATACATGAAGTTGCCTTATAATTAGCATCAGTACCTGCTTATTCTGGCATTCAGCTAGCATGGCACACATCACATATCAGTGTTGCTGATACCATGGAACTGAGGGAATGCAATCTAGACAGATTCAGATAGCCCTGCACAAAGTCACCTCAGTGCTGCTTTGGTGTTGAGCAGGGTCTGGCTTCAGGCAGGTTGGACCTGCAGGTTGAATCAGCTACATCAGAGCAGGCCTTCCTGGGGATTTTTTGTGTTGTTTTTTCTTCCATGGCAGTGGGTTTTGTTTGGGGTTTGGTTAGTTGTGGTGGTTTTTCTGGTAATGGATTGTAACCTGGACCTCACTGTTAGTTCTGCAATGTTTATGAGCTTGGTACCCTTTCTGCACAAATGAAGCCAATGCTCCACTCATGGGTGCAGTATTGCAAGTGTAAACTGCCATTCCCCCGATACTGCTTTTGGCTTTGTTACTCCTCTGTGCGGACCTGGTGTCTGTATACTTGAATAACTGCTCTTGAAAGCAGCACCAAGATGGGGAATTAATGGAAGCCTGCACTCCCCTGTTGGCTTTCTCTTCTCTGCTCTCAGACAAGAGGGCAGAGCAGGTCTGCTCTGTCTGAGGCCAAGTGAGAACCAGTGGGTCTCAAAGGAGGACATGAACTGTATGAAGGCAGAGAAGGAAGGAAAGCAAAAAGTAAAACAACAATCACAGTCCAACTGAAGTCTCTGCCATGAGAGTAGGTTGCCTAGAGATAGGTACAGAGGTAGCGTTTCTAGTGTTTTCACCATCTTGTGTTAGATGTCCATGTGCCTATTGAAAACCATTACACTCTGAAGGAGAAAACTTTGAGGTCTCTTTTTGCTGCCTTCTGCTTTTCTTCCTCCCATCGCTCTCAATATAAGTCATTTCCTGAAAGATGTATAAGGTCTAACCAAAATTCAGAGTAAACTATCTCTAAAAAATGGACTTCACTTCTAAAATTAACATTTTTAGTTATTGAGGGGCTTTTGTTTTGCAATTTGAAATGCTTCTAAGTTACTTTCTGCTAGTAAACTCCTGAATTTATTAATGTGCGTTAATATAAAGGTTCATTAACTTTTAAGAAAAGCTTTATTTTAGAAAAAGCATAGTAAAGGGAAAGCAAAGTAGGTTAGAAAGTTATATGCTGTTATTCTGCTCTGTTTTCATGTATATATAGAGAGCATAATTAGAGATGAAGAAATCAAAATACCAAGGCTATCTAGGCATGGAGCAGAGAGCTGGAGGATGGATAAAATTGTCAGGAGTCCTTTTCTCTTTGACTTTCTTAGGAAAGTCTGTAACAAGCCCTGCAGCTTAATTCCTATACAACCTGTGGGTTATGTGTTTAAAAAATGGATTATACTTGCTTGTCATCAGAGCTTTCTTTCTAGCTTAAGTGACAATGCTTCCTGAGATCACCTGCTTTTCAACTATAGAGAAAGCTTAAATTTTGTAGGATATATGCATTTTCATATTTGAATAAATGAAAGGAAATAGCCCATCTTGATGACTTTCTTTGCCTAAACCTTTTCCAGGTAAACTGGTGACCTAGAAATGAAGGGAGGTGGTGTTAAGGAAACAGTGTACTTAAAGTGAAACTTCTGGTTTTGTGAGTATGTTTAAGAAGCGAAAAGCATGTTGGTAAGGTATGGCTCCCTTGTGTATATTATAAGAAAACAGGGGGGAAGGCCTTTTTGATCTGATAAATAACTTGAAGAATGACATGCTGCTTTCTTATACAGTTTTCAAAATGTGCTCTTACGTTGAATGTTGTTACTTTGCTATCTGTGACATGAAGAATATTTTCGCACATTTCTGTAGCTTCTGCTGCATTAAGTCGAAATTGTTCTAAGGTCTTGTTCCTCTGTATCTGATAGTTACTCGTATATGAAGCTAGTCTGACAAGTTTAGTAAACTCGTGTTCCCTCTTCAGTGTGGATTTGTATTATATACCATGATCTTTCAAAATGCCCAAGTAACCTAGGTGTTTCATAGCAAGAATATTTTAACTGTGGCAGTATGTGAAATGGAAAAGAAATAT
Organism: Dasyornis broadbenti; assembly: GCA_013397935.1. Lineage (NCBI taxonomy): Eukaryota > Metazoa > Chordata > Aves > Passeriformes > Dasyornithidae > Dasyornis > Dasyornis broadbenti. Next base: position 590,166 of record VZRN01005002.1, on the reverse strand, counting down.
ACTAGTACTTCCAGCTGTGTTCTCAAAAAGGCTATCACTAACTGTAGTAGTCAGCGAGAGTCAAATCTGTACTAGAGTCTTCCTGAAGTCCTTGATACTTGTAATTATCAGTGTGTTTATAAAACAAGAATATGAACAGTGAATTTAGGTGAACTAAGTAATTTAGAGAGAGGTCTTTAAATAGCTGAGAAATTATAGTAATCAGCTGTAAATAATGTTTCTGAATAGGACAGAAATTGGTTTTAAAGTGTTCTAAATATTTATTTCATCAACAAAAGCTCCTTTATGCTTGGTGCATACCACACAAGAACATAACTTTTTATAAAATTGGTTAGAAATACTAGTGAGCAGAATTATGTATGTATGTAGAGTCTTAGTCTTCCTGGGAACAATTTGTGGAAGTAGTATTTATACTAAATTTTGAGAAGACTTCTTTTTGGTGTTAGCAGTTAAAAGCAATGCTTGTTAAAGCATAAGTGAGTAGAAAATATGCTTGTTTTATTGTTAAGAAAATACACTTTGTATCCTTGACTTCCAGGTGTAGCTCTCTGCACTCTACAGTTTGATTACATGGGTGTGTCAGATTCAACCCTTAGTGAGCTTGTCTATGACTAGAAGGAATAGTTGGTGGGAATAGCTGGACTGGAGAGCAGATCTGCCATTCCGAGGGATCATGATGGGCTGGAGCCTCCCAGAGCTGACAGACAAGTCTTGCACCAGATACAGGAAAATTCTCTCATGGCAGGCTAGAAGCTGATTGAGAAGAAGCTTTCTGGAAGTGGGTAATGGTGAACAACAAACTGAGTGGAAAGCCCATTGTGTGATGTTGCATAAATAAAGATTCACTGGGAGCTGCTTAAGCCCTTGTCCCCCCTGCTTGGCTCAGCGCTTGTAAAGCTGCACTGGGAATGTCATGCCCTTTTGGGACCCCAGGACAAAAGAAATGTGGGCAAACAGAAAAGAATCCTGCAGAGTTCTGGTTAAAATTATTAGAGGCTAGAGCATACAATGTGTTAGAGAGTGGGGGAACTGCCTTGTTTAGCCTGAAGATGAGGAAGCTGAAGGCGGATCTAATATCAGCTTTCCACTACCTGAAAGGAAGGCCCCTAGAGCAGATAGAATCAGACTCCCCTCACTCCTGCCTCCACTAGCAGGGGAGTTGGCCAGTTACCAAGGGAAAAACAATTACAAGTTGCAACAGGAGGAAGTCTGATGGGACATTGGGAAGGGAGGGTGGGGTGGGCTGGGAGAGTGAAGAACATGGTTGAGTGGAAACCATGGAGACAGTCAAACTTCACTGGGCAAGGCATTGAGCAAACTCATTTGACTTTGTGTAGGCAGCTCTTTTGGGGCAGGGTGAGGAGCTATTATTCCAAAGCTTGTCTTCCAAAGGCACTTCGAAACTAAAGTTTTTCTGTGGGTCTTGTAAAAGTCTTTGGTCTCTTAGTTAGTGCTGTGTGTGGTTCTGCCCAAGTACTTCTGTGGTTCAAATGTCTGTTAGGCAGTGGTGAACCACCAAGACTGGACAAGTTTTGTGTTCTTTAAACTTAAGTATTGGACATAGTTTTATGCAAGCTGCAATTTGGTATTACTTGCATAGTGCTAGAGATACAATTTAATTCCAAGCTTCCTGTTTAATTTATACCACTAAATGGTTATAAGAAGAAACCATCAATAGTCCAGACAAAATTGTGCATGTGCTATGCCGAGGGTTATACCAGTTTGTTCACTTCTTTGACTTTCTGAAAAGATGCTGAAATGCAAGAGCCGTGAATTAGTATTTCCTTTCTGAATTTCAACAGGCTATTTTTGTATTAATTCTATTTTATAAACCCTCTCAACAGTCTTCTTGAAATATGTGCAAGAATCTGATAATCTGATAGCAGTTGCATTACTATCAAATATAGAAACAAAATAATTTCTTACTGTGAAGATATTTTTGTTGATAAGCTTAAAGATTAGGGTGGGGTTTTTTTAGTTCTTTTGCCTACTGTACTGCATTGGGAACTCCATTTTAACTGTCTGTATGCTCTTACAAGGGTTTTTCATTACAAGGTATTTGTAGATGTTTTTCCATGCTGTGGTAATTGGCCCAGACTGTTTGTGTACACAGATTTAAAGCTATGCTGCAGTGAAATGCCTGTGTCGATGGCGAGCACTCAAGTAGTGCCTTTTACCCTCTCAGTGATCCATCCTGTTGTGGCCTCATGTGGGTGAAAGAGAAGTATCTAACATCAAGATCCATGTGAAATTTCAAGTTTTTTGAAGCATGACAGCACTTGAGTATCAGAAAATGATTGTAAGATGCTAGCATGAGTGAAACTAATTTTTGCAGTTGCCTGAAAGATATTTCAGGCAGAGACCCAGGGACAAAAGAGACATGCGTTTCAGCTCTCAGCCTGGACTAATTCTTAGGTAACACTGCTCAATAGTAAGAGTTCAGCAGTTGCTGTCTATTAACAATAAAGTATGATGGGATTGCCAAGAACTTTTTAACATAACAAGGTATAAATTTGGATTAATTTCAATGACTGCTAAAAGATCTCCAATCTGGTTTAATGGAGGAAATGACAATTCTCAAAGTGTTTCCCTGTAACAGTAATTTTTTCAGCTGTTTTAATGGGCACTTTAAAGGCAGGAATAATTTCACGGATAGGTTTTGGAACCCTGCATGCATAATATGGCATACTATATTTGTAAATTTATGTTTGAGGTTTACTTTGTTGCTTAATGAATTTCTGTAGCGATATTGTCATGGGTGACATTACATCTTTGTAGTTTTGCCAACTCATGCTTTTTCTAAATGTGTAAATAGATTATTTTCAAAGCTCTCATTAGATTCTGTGTATCTCTGTAGTACTGAAGGCTAATGTCTGTCTAGCATTTGGACATTCAGTGAGTGTGTTTCTAAGAAATGAATATTTATAAATATAAGTGACTTGGCTGATATGTTTCTCTCCTCAATTATTTGGTTATTAACTTTCTGATCTTTGGCATAAAATAGAGAGAAGTTTCTTTTTTTATTTCATTTTAGGCAAAGTTATATAGCAGTCATTATCTCTTGTTCAAAAATGTGATTAGTGGAGTCATATGAAACTTTTACACTGTTGCTATTCTCACTTCTGTTCAAATCTTATTGTCATTACTTTAAATACTATTATTCAGATATGGACATCTGCCTTTTGCAAGTACTGGTTTTTGCTAATACAGAAACTCTCTAACACTTCGAGCAAGCACTTTCTTAAAAACAGATGGACTGTGAAAAACAAAAGTAATCAGATTTGACTGTTACAGTAGTTTAGATATCATGCAGACTGCATAAGCTTTTCACAAGGGAGGGAACAAGTGTGTAAAGTGCTTTTGCTGATAGGTAGAGAACTCTTCCTTGTTTACTAGCTTGATGAAAACTCAGTTTTGTTTTGATTGTTAAATTTCCGGCCAGCACCTTCTGTCTTTGTCCTGTCTAGTCAATAAACTAATTAGTTCTTATAACTCGTTGTTGCACTAATAGCTTCTTTAAGACTTTGCAAAAACAGGGGGTACTGATATATAAAAATGAGAGAAGGATGAATCTGTTCATGTAGATTTTTAAGGAGATTGGGGGGATATTTGTCAGTGTTACGAGTTTTGTTTATTTTAAGCTTTAAGGCTAAAGGATTCTGTGAAAAGCAGTTACTTTTGGATTTTGTACTTTTGGAGCTTTAGGATTCTGGCACTGAGCTAATGGTCTGCTAATAAAAGCTCTTGCCAGGGCATATGTACCAGTATGTATAGCTTTTTTTCTACTACTTCCTTTAAAAATTTGTCTTCGTTTTCTAACACCCAACTCTGTTTCCTGTAGTAAAAATACTGTATCCCTGGAAAGATGTTTGAAGGACAGCAAGATCAAGTTGTAAGGAGGAATTTGCTTAGAGGTCTTCAGATAGTGCTGTACGTGCAGTGGAGATCTGTCTTAAGATATCTGACTGCATTATGTCTAGCTAAAATTCCTGGGCTATCAGGTGGATTGACAGAACATGCTTGATTACAAAATGTAACAAGTTCATAATTCAGCTCTTGCAGATTTATCACTGTTATATTTGGAAATTACAGAAACTATTAGAACTTTCAACAATGGATTGTCTTAAGCACTGCCTAAGCGTTCAGAGAATAGTCTGAGAGATATAAATCTTTACGTTTACTTGCCTTAAATAAGATTACCTGGCTTACAGCATGTTTTCTGGGAGGTGAGGAAGCAGAATTGAGTTAACTGCACATTACTACTGTTTAACTTTTTTTTGTCATTCAGAGCCTCCCTTGTTTGCCATATATGCCACAAGGGTCAATATACTTAATCTTCTAACGTAAGTCTGTTATTTGTTCATAATTTCTTTTTCTTCTGATCCGTAAGATGTGTTGCTCATTTCTGGTGAATTTTGAGGACCGGAAACCGTTTACCCAACTTTCCTAATTACTGTAATAAACATTAAGCAAGTAAATAAAGTTAATGTTTATTTCTGTTGAAGCAGAATGTCTCCAAATATAGAGATTCCTTGTTTAAGTCTGCTGAAGCTCACTAACTTGAGTAGGTCTCAATTGTTTTGTTGTGCATCACCATAACAGTTTTCTCCAGTGAGTTAGAAGTGGTAATTGAAGTATAAATCTATCACTGCCAACTGTAGGAGGCCTATTCACATATCTGTAGTGTAAGCTGCAAGCCATTCTCAGTGCTTCTTCCACAGATAAAGGAAGAATGCAAAATCTTCACCTTCCCTCTGAAAGAGTTCCTGAGGAGGAGGCAGTCATCCTTTGTGTTGGATATTTTAAGCCTAAACCTCTGACTCTGTAGACTGGGGTTCCCAAAAGTGGGATTGCTTGATTACAGTCTGCTCCAGGATTGTCACTGTTGCTCCCAGCCCAGTGAATGATGGGGTAGCACCCTGCTATGGGGTAATACCCTGCATCCAGGCAGCTCCTCATGCAGAGCAGGTACTGCCTGGGTGGTGCTGGCCATAGCTCAGGTAAGTGCCTGTCAAGAGGCACTTGCTGCTAATCAGGAAACAAGGGTGTGGAAGTACTTTCTGAGGTAGGTATCGGGAAATGCTCCTACAGCATACCTGGCAGGAGTTTATTCACAATTTCTTGGAAATTCCTGCCTTACGTTGCACTCAGACAGGAAAAGCAGTGTATTACAAATCCTGCAGTGTATACTGACCTGTGCTTTTTAGTGCACTGGCAGGCATCTGTGCTGTATACTGGAGTGAAGCAAACCTCAAACTCATTTTCTACAATTGCTTTAAGTGTTATCAGCTTTTGTGGAAGCAGGAAGAACCTTTGTCTTGTGAATACATTTCTGAATTTTACCTTGCTTCAGTGGGGTTGAATTCTGTAATGGCTGTATTCTGTAAGAGCCCAGCTTCTTGAGACTTGGCTGAACATTGTGTTGTGGAGGGAAAATTGGACACTGTGTGTTCCTTCTGTAGAAGCATCAGCTGTTTGGTGTCTTGGAGAGTTAGGGCCTATAAGGAAATTGATCCCTTGCTCTTCCCCTCTAAAGCTGCCTTCTCCAGTACTAGCAGCAGCTTTATTCATCTTAGCTTGTTGTATTCCTTTCTGTCACTTCTGGTATTAGTTATTTGCTTCATTTGAATGATTGATTTGCATGTGTAAAAGCCTTTATGACTCCTAGACTTATGCTGTCCCTAATAAATTTTAAATGTAATAAACTACTCAGTTCTAGTAATGTCTGAACAGCATGAAATGGTGTGCAGGCTATTTTACTAACCTTAGCTACTTGGATAATAACAGAAATGTGTTTCAAGCATGAGCTTTTATTTTCATGTTGTCATGAATCTAGCGGTATATCTTCTGATTATATCATGCATTGTTGCAGATTATTTTAAGATCTACATGTCCAAATGTAAACCACTCAAAAAGTATTTCTCCTGCTTTAGTTTCTCTATAGTTTACACCCATTGTTCATTTACAGTTAAGAACAATTAGATTTTAGCAGACTGTGAGATGGTATGGACCAGTAAGAGCAGGGAGTGGAGAAACAGGCACTGTTAGTTGAGGTAATGAAATCCATAATTTATAGCCCAACATTTCCTTAATAGTGGGAGATAAGATATGAGTTAAAGTTGCTTTCTCTTTCAGTGCAATAAATCACCACATCACTGTTTTCATAGGAGAATGCAGATGACCTGCTTTTGGCTTCAGGCTAAATAGGGAAGAGAAGTGTGGGAAAAATCAATTCATGCAGGTTAAACGTCTGTGAGATAAGTTTTCATGTTGTTCTAGTTGTGTCTCATTTACCTCTTTAGGCTGAAAAATAATATGTATTGATGTTGACAAAGTCTAATTTTACCTTCGCAGATAAATTTGAGCAGTTTTGGGCAATAAATCGAAAACTCATGGAGTATCCTCCAGAAGATAATGGATTTCGATACATCCCATTTAGAATTTATCAGGTAGGAGACAATAAAATAAAGCCACTGTTACCAAACTCTTCCACTGAAGTGTCATATATTGTAATCTGTTTTCAGAATTATATGTTTCCTTTTCTAGCATTATGGTAAAACTTTGCATGCTCATCATTGCTGGACCCTTGAGTTGTGTCAATTAGCAGACAAAGAGACTGTATTTATTCTAATAGGTAATGAACATCCATTATGTTGTGTGTAATACTTGAGAACATGCTAAGGCTGATGTAGATGATGTTCGTCTGTTTCTATTATTAAAAATAACTACTAAATATGAGGAGTGCTTTAGATGCAAAATGCCCTGTGAAAGGCCTGAGTCAAACACATCGGGAGTAACAGTTTTCCCTCAACCACTGTATAGGCTTCTTGTTGGCATTTTAAGGTGGAAGTAATGGCATAAGTCTTGCATCTAGTTCTTACCTTTGTCTTCTAATTGTATACTTTCCAATCTGAAACTAGCTTTGAATGCTTTTTTTATGTTTTAATATACCAGCACTTTATTTTTCTCAACATTTTGTTTGGAAACATTCCTTGGAATTCTTAACGATTTTTTTGACATCTCCCTAGGTTTTAGAGCATTAAGGTCACAATGAAGTTTGGAATTATGCGTGGTTAAAAGCTTATACAAAGACTTGTATAGCCTCTCTGTAAATTGAACAGTTGTGCTCTGTTGGAATGTTTTAATCTATTTATATTTCAGTTTTGCAGCTATAGCTGTGGAAGAAAGTCTTTTATTCATAGTACTGAATATTCTGATACTACTTTCTACAGTCATTATAAACTGTTACAAACCTATACAGTCTTGCAGTGGGACTGGAGTAGGTTTTAATGTTAGATGTAAGACATTTACTGTCATAATGAAACCCTAGACTGAGAACGGAAGTCAGTTATTTTGTCAGAGATCACAGCAGATGGCAAGGTATAAGAATCAAAAAGCATGTATCAGGAAAAGTAGTACTCACAGCATTTTGTTTGGTTGGTGACTAAGTTGTTTGCTTGTTCTCTGATAGGTGTGGGGGTTTTTTAAAGTCTTTTCATAGAAATCACGTATATGGGTTTGCAAAAAAGAGGGTTTACTGTCTGAATAGGTTGCAGATCTTTGAGGCATGAGGGAAGATTCTATGATACCACACGATTTCAAGCTAGTAAAGCTTTTAAAAAATAAGTAAACCAGTAAAATCTATCACTTTAGCCAGTAGTACTTATCTTGATTCCCATTGCCTCATCAATCGGAAACCCTTACTTGCTGTAGTTTAAACCCAGAATATCTAAGAATTGCAGACTAAACACAAATAAAGATGCTGCTGAGACAGCCTTTGAGAAGGTTGGTATATATTTTCAGTAATGCTGCTCTTAGCATTTCTAAATACTTCCAGTCGTTTAAAAAAAGTGGATGCAGGTGTCTCTAGCTTTTTGTTTGGTTTGTTAGTGCATGTATTGATTGCTGCTCTGTGTATTTAAAGGAATTTTCAGAAAGCCTTGGGGAGGGTGAGATAGTAATTTAATTCCAAACAAGGAGTGAATTCCTGTAGTTTTAACATAATTTTACAGTAGTTAGTGACTAACTTGCATATGCAAAAATAACTGATTCTAAAGTGTTCTTCAAATGTATTTAACCCCCACCCTGAATGCATTTAATTTGTTAGTGCGGATAGAAGTCAGCTTGACATTCTAATTGGTTGCTTATATATCCCTTTGTTAACACCTGATTTAACCCAAGTTTGTGTTGCAGTGCATATTTATTCCCTATGTGTCTTCACACAGATTCTTGTAGATACTTAAGAATACACGGGTGGATGGCAGGAAATAACAAGGTATTGCCTTCAATGAGGAGAGTTCCTCCTTATACTCTCCATACCTTCTATTACCCCAAATTATCAGAAGGAAATTCTGTGAAGGGAGCTGTCAACATTGTTTTTTGGCAGTATGAGGTGGATGAATTTGTTTTCCTTCAAAGAAGTGTACTAGACTGATATCAAGTAAGAAAAACCAGTCTTAGCTGCAATTAAATGTGAATTGGCAAAGTTGCTGCAGAAAAAAATGCATTCAATAAAGTGATCTGATAGTTTTTTTCACTGAAGAGTTCATTATTTTAAAAACTCAAAAACTCTTTCAATTGTAAAGTTTGTCTATTAAAATACATTTCTAAAGAGTAATATGAATCATACCTCCTGTGGTGACCAAATCTGATGGAGTGTGTGGGAGAAAGAGAAGGCAAAAATACGAACATCATACTTGGGTAAGTCAGAACTAAACTAACCACAGGTAATTTTAAAAACCCTTGTCCAGCACCTCTTCTTTTAGTATAGCAGCTAAGATTGGACCAGAATCCTGGCATCTACAGTAGATGATGTAAAAAAAGGTTGGGAATCGCTAAGAAACAACTTGTTTACAATTTTAAAAGTTAGCCAAGGTATCTTGGAGATTTTATTGCCAGCTGTCATATTCTGTTAGTCATGTCATATGAAACTTGAACCAGATAAACCTTTGACATAGGTGGAAACTTTTTCTAGCAGAGACAGTTTTAAAATAGTGATTATATTTTTGTGATACATTTACTTCGATGTGTCAAAAAAGAAATTCCCCACTTCATCACTTCAGAGGTGTAAGCTGCTTTGTCTTCAACCAACAGGTGCACAAAACCTTTTTTGCCTTTTTATCTGATAATACTGTAGAATAGAGTGCTTTTTGCACGTGTTCTTTAATGGCAAGAGAGAAAATAACAGTAATGTTTTGAGTATATTCTGAATTGAAGTGTTCATTTTCATGTTATAGAGCTAGTTTGGCTTGTGGAATTTCCCCTCGTGTTTATAAGACCAGCTGACATTTCACAGTCTAATTGAACAAACTGGCTGATAGATGGCAGGAAGTTTTCATCAGCCTGTGGCTCCAGGCACTGTGACAGGGCATATTAGTCAGGAGAGAGTCTCTGTGCTGAAGAGACTGCTCTGATGAACTGCTGCTGTGGGAGCACCCTTAGTCTCAGTTGTTGTGCACTTGGTTTGCACCCATCCCCCTGTTTTGGTGTCTTGCTCTCCCCATGTCATACTCATCCACTTCATCTTGCTTTTCTCTGGAGTCTGCCCTCTGAGTATATGGAATTCATGAAAACTCTTTGTGACAAGTTCTCCTGAGTTTTTCTAGAGTCACAATTGCTTGAGGCAGGCTTGCTGTTGTGTGTTTGCCAAAAGTCCAAAAAGGGATGCTTTGGGACTGTTTGCTTGTTCCTTTTTTTGGTACTGGAATGAGCATTTCATTTGCTTCTATTTTCTAAGGCTTTGGTTTTCCTGTCATAAGTCCCTTAAGATGTTATGATTATGTTGTACAGTCACAAATTGTTAGGATGCTTATCTTCCTTAGAAACATGAGTGAAATTCTCCATACTTAATAATATATCAGTTAAATGCAACACTTTGCTCTTGATGTCAAAGCTGCAATATTGAGATGTCTAAGTAGACATAAATGTTTACCATGACGTGTCCTCTGAAAGTAGCTAAGTGGGAGTGGGAAATGAAATATTTTAAGAATTATTAGTATCTGTCTCAATAAATGAATTAGAAGCTCAAGCATGGCCATTTCCAAGGAATTGAAAACTGGTTTATCCCTATTTCCACATTAATTGGCAGAGCTCGGATAGTCAATTGCAAAACCCATTACAAGTATGAAATCGGCAGCACAATTTGGTCCATGTTATGACAACTATTAAAAAAATGATCAAAACAGATTATTTGGAAAGATACTGGGTCTACCTGTAAAGTTTTTAAGTAAGAATGAATCTACCTTTTTATGCTAGTAGATAATTTTTTTGTTACTGTTTAAAAGTCTCCATTGCATTTCAAGTCTGAACTGGTGTGACTTCAGTTTCTAGATTCTGTTTTGCTTTACACCACTTTAAAGTTATCTGACTTTCTGACCTCCGAAGTTCACTTATGGATTGATTTCAGGAGCTTTCTTTAAGCTAGATCAATTGAGCTCTTTGAGCCTCTTGTCATGAGACTTTCAGTGCTGAAGTTGGTTTTTAGTCATCTTTTCAAATGCTAGCTGATATTTTGATAATCCTCAAGATTAATATTGAGGTTAGGGAGACATAAAGGGCAAAAATAAAGTTTATATTTATAGGATATTAAACCAGAAATGCTTCACTCGGTGGTGGAATACAGGTAAGGTTAGCTGCCACTTGAAACTTCAGATCTGAAAAATGTTATGAAAGAAGCTGCAATGCAATAACTTATCAAGCAAAAGAACTAGAAAATGTAATTGCAGTCGACCTGAAGAGGGCAACACAACACAGCAAGTTTCAACGTTTTGTTGGCTAGGGTAGAATGCTGTTGAACAGACATGTGTGCAATACCTTATTTTTTTCTTATTTATTGAAAATTACCTTTTCATAGAGGACCTGCTGAAAATAGACAATTTGTTTCTTAAAAACTTCCTTTTACAAGGAAGAAGTTTAGGCAAATAGGAAAATCATGTGAAATGGTGATTTGTGTAACAGAGCTGAGCTCAGCTGACTTTCTGTGCTGAAAAGAAACAAATGGACTCTGATTTATTCTAATAACTGATGGTTCAGTACTAAAGAAACAGTGGCACAGTTCCACCAGTTTTAAATTACTTTAAAATCAAAGGTGTATGAATGAGAATGTTTAAAAGCCTTGTTAGGTAAATATTTTTCCTAATGCCTCATGATTGGGGGGAAAAAGAAAAGAAACCTTTCTGTCAGGTATTGCACGGGGACAGTGTGATCCTTAAACACTTGTTTTCTGAACTGGGTTGTTTTGTTCTGTGCTGAAAGTAATAGCAATTTGACTAGTTGTCACCTTGAGTTGAAGGTCGCTGTTGCCACAGTTGAGGTTCCATAATTGCATAAGCTTTTCTTATGCATCTCAGTGCACAGTGAAATGAGCTGGCTCAAACCAGCACTGTTAAAGATGACTTTTTTTACTTATTTGTATTAAGGAGTGCCCATGCAGGTCTGTTTAAGAGATTGAAGGAACCCATGTACAAGATCAGCCTTGTGCCTTTAAGAATCTTGGTACAGGATGGGAGCTGTCAATCAGAGTTTCAAAGAAAAATTCTGAGATTATAAACTGTATTTGTTGTCAAAGTGTGACAAAAGTTTCCATAAATATGCCCAAGTTGTCTGTAAAACTGTCAATCTGCCTGGTTCAAAGCTATTGTAAAAGTTGCACAGTGCTCAGGGAAGGAGATGCAGCAGAGATGGAGCTGTAAATCCTTGATTTGGGTTGATTCTCTGCTGTGGTAGAGCTGTGACCAAGCTGGGTAACTTTAAACTAGTTCAGGCCTGTCTGTAGGAGCTACAGTAATTCTTCCGAGTTGAATGTAGAAGTAACTTCTGTACATTGAATAAAGTAGTTTTGATTGTATGAGAAAGTTTGTTGAGGTTCTGAGTTACATTATATCTAGTTTAAAACAATTTAGGGATACACTGGATTCTGCATATTGGGGAAAGAGTGGGTATAGGTTTTTTTCAAAAATCCTTTTTTTTATCTCGCAATACTTAAGATACTTCTAAATCTCAGAAGAACCTTAAGTATATGAAAAACCAATAGAATCCAAATAGTTACTAAATTAACTTGTGTAAACAGTTTTATAGATTATTTTTTTTAAAGTCAAAGTACATCTTAAATTGCAATGAAGTAATGAACACTTTTTGTGGAGAAAAAAGTCTATTCCCAATTTGAAAATGCTATAGTCTTACCTTTCATGCACTCCCCACTTGCACATTCTTTTAGTAGTTACTTTTTTAACGAATTGATTTTGTATAAAACTCTTCTTTTGTTGTCTTTTCTTTGGTTGTCTTATGATAACGGAGTTGGGTGTAAATAAGTTTGGGTAAGTGTTCATGTTACAAATTTGAATTTAAACCATGAGGTTTGATTTTTTTTTTTTTTTGTGGCTCTTATTTCCCTAAACTGTTTCATTAAAGTGGTACTCTTGTAGATTTATGTATCATCCTAAATTTGTTAGGAAAACTAGTGTATTAATGTAATTTTTTTAAAAAATTGCACTTTTACCTCAAGGAAAATCTTGAATCTTTATTCTTAAGGATATGAATAAATTGAGAGGCTCTGATGAAGACAATGAATGAAGCAGTAATTCAGTTGAATTGGGTCTGTGCATAGTTTTCTCATAGATCTTATAATTTAAATGCAGTGCTCTTTTAGCGTATTGCTGCCTTTCCTCTGATCATTAAAGCTGATCACTTTACTTTTCCATTTCACTTGCTTTAGTTAACACAAACTAATTTGTCACTTTTACCACATACTTTGTAATGTGGTCAGATTCTTATTTTGTGGCAAAAGAGACTTTGCCTACCTGAAGCTTACAATGTGGAACTGTATTCATCAGAGATTGGCTCTTGTTCTCTGATGTAATAGCAGAATTTAAAAACAAAACAGTTGGTGAACTGCATTGCGTTCAGAAAAAGGGAAAAAACTGATATGGAATTTCTTCTTCAGAGAAATGAGAAATGTCATCTTCAAGGGTTATTTCTGTGGCTGTGCTGCATAAGCAATGCCTATTGCATAGGAATTAGACTAGAACTAAGCCTAGCCTATGATGCTGATGCAAAACTCTGCACAAACGAAAGCTACAGCCAGTACTGTTTTGACTTATCAATATCAGTGTGCCACCTTTACTTATTTTTAAATAAAATAAGTGAATAAAGCAGGCTAACTTTTGCACAGAATTGAGGATTAGAAAATATAGAAAGTGTTCTGTTTTTTGGAAAGTACCAAGACTTCTATTTGTACTTTCCAGAAGACTGAAAGTAAATTCTCTACAGGTAAATGTGGAATGGAACAAACCTATGAGGAAGTCGGATATGACACCATACTCTAGAAATACTATATGAATTAGCAAACAAGCTTTTCAAATTTTGCCTCTGTTGGTTATAGGAGTTCCTTCTAGTTAATCATTTCTGTAGAAAACTACAGAGAGTTATTGGATTTAATGGTTTGAAGTAGCTTGAAAGTGGTTTATGAAGTATTGTATTCTTCACTGCTCTTAAGCAAGCAATGTAGTGTTTGCTTTTGTGGATGTAAATCCATTTCTAAAGTTGTTTGCTTCATAGGTAGTCAGCACTCAATTGCTTAATTGTCAAGTGAGGCGTAGGTCTGCATGTGCACATAAAATGCTGCAACTGTGAAGAGCACTATTGATTTGTTGTCCCTGACTCTTGAGATCTTGATATTTTACCGGTTAGGAATACGAATTCTTTGCTGTAAAGGAAATTTAATACTTTAAGGCCATGCTTTTACTGTAGGTGTTTTTGCCTTCCCAGGACTCAACAAAACTGGCTCTTGAAGCTATTGTATTTAGTCTCTGCTATTTCTGCCTGTATGACGGCTGCCTGCTCTCTGTGTCTCAAGTGTTGACTTCCTTCTGCTTCTGAGATCTGTCCAATTCACCTGACATTAAATAATGCAAATTCAGTTGTGCAGAGAATACAGTGCTACTTTCCCTGCACAAGAAAATTTGATAGATGATTTGAAAGACCGGGCAACAGCCAGAATGTGGTTCAGCCATGCTTGTTAGGCATTTTGAGTGGTACTTCTGCAACTTTGTGTATGGAATTGGAATTTCTGGCAATACATACTCTTGTTAAAAATGACCCACAAGGTATAACAGGACCCCTATTAGCAGTGGGACCTATGACAAGGAAAGCTAAATTGTATCCTGGGCTGCTGTAGGATGGGAGTTGTCAGCAGCTTGAGGGAAATGATGCTTTCTGTCTACTGGACACTGCTGAGACCACAACTGGAGTCCAGATTTGGACTCTCCAGTTCAAGAGAGACATGGAGGTATGGGATGAGAATACAGTAAAGGGCCACTGAGGTAATTGAGGAACTAGTGAATCTAATGTGAGAGGAGGAAAAAGTCTGTGGGAGCTGGGACTGTTCAGCCTGGAGAAAAAAGATTCAGGGGTGGAGAGATCTCATCAATGTGTCTGAACATCAGAAAGTACTTTGAATGCGAAATCAATGTGGACAACATGATGCATCATTACTAACAGTTACAGAAACTGAAGCAATGTCTTCTATTCTGAAGGGTCACAATGCACTCAGCCCACTAAATTTTTAATCAGTTTGTTAAGGGATGCTTTTTAACTACACTTTCAGATAAGTAGAACATGTGGTGGGACATTAACTTTCAAATGTTTTACGTGGTTCTGATTACTCATTTTGTTGCTATTACGTAAAGCTTTTTCTAAAAGATTGTAAGGAAGCATTTTCTGCCAGTTTAAATAGTACGGAAAAGGGTGCTATTTTAAATGGTTCTTTAATCTTTTAAAAGATGAGCAAGTAATTGCCCTCAACAGCATAAGGGAGAATTAACTGAAATAGTTGCCATATTTCACTGTAGGTTTATAATAATTCTAAACTATTGTTAGTTGTGTACAAAGTTAGGATAGAACTGTAGTTGCTTCATAAGGGTGCTCTGTTCAATGAAAGGCATCAAAGAAGACACGAGTTGTTGTCCATGAATGATTAGGAGAATAGACCTTAACCATTCATGATCAAAAACGGTTCAATATTATTGTCTAGACATAACTGTAATAAGCCCTACTACATAAAATTTTAACCTTATTCCAGATGTGTTTATAATTCTAGTTGTGGCTTTAATTTGACTACAGTCTTGGCTAAGATACTAGATAATTTTGGCATTATTACTTGCATCAGTTCTTGACATAATATTTGCCACATGCTATAGGGGCCTTTGTTAAGGTCTGTTAGAGCTTCCACCAAGAAAACACATCATATAATTCATCTTTCTTTTAAAACTGATCATTAATGTTCAAAACCTAGAGGTTTTCCAGCTTGTGCTATACGGTTAGGAGTGCTTTCAAGAATAACAGAATTTTCACTTTACTTGATGTTGTGATTCCTTGATTCATGTGATTGATACAATGATTACCTCCCCATCTAAGAACTCTTAAAGAGGTATCCAAATACACATTTAGCATGACCATATTAAAGCATGTGTGCATGTATTCATAGAATTATCTTCAGCTTCAATCTAGTGATAAACTAATGCACTGCTAATTTAGGTGACTGGAGTTAGTGTAATTAAATGTATAAAGTGTAGCCTATTTGTTGAATCATTTTTGTTGTTGTTTCAAGCCTTTTAAAAATATTGGGGAGTGTAAAGTTCCAGTCTATTATGATAAAGACCTTTAATTTCGTGAGGAAACCAAAACGTCCTTCTTAACATAACTGCAGAAATTCTGATACAAACTCAAAAAAAAGGTGAAAGGATGCATTTTTTCCATGGATTAAACTCAGGTGTATGTTGTAAATTTTTTTCCAGACAACCACTGAAAATGTCTAATTTATTAGAGAAATTTAAAATTTAATATAGGAAACCCAGATAATTTGATTTGACACAGTTGTTGATTTTACAACTAGTCCTGCAGCCCACAGCACATCCTGCCAGTGACTCAATTTTTCTGGTAATTCTGGGAAGGTATGTTGAGAATGTGTATTCTCCTTCTTTTCGTCTTACAGGTTTTAGTTTCATGTTGACCATATAAAAGCATTATTTGGTTCTTTTATTAAAAAAAAAACCTAATTCTGTTTTATAACGGGGTGTACCTTGTTCTCTGAACATTGTGATGTTGCAGGTAAGCAGTTCAAAATTTTGAATGCTAACAAAAGCAGTGCCAGGCTTATTCAAAGCACACAAATTCATAATTAGAGCATCTACTTGATGGACTTTGCAGAGACTAAAGAAATACTAGAAATAGTATCTCTTTTTTTTTTTTTAGAATGTTGTTCTGGTCCTAACATCTTAAAGAGTAAGTGAAATAGAAAAAATATCAAAAGCATAGCATAAAGCAGTGGGTTGTCTGGGAGAAGCTCTTCATTTCTTGGAAGATTTGAAGACGAGGAGAGGAGCAATGATTACAGGATAAAGGCAAATCATGTTGTCTGTGTTTTTATGCCTCTTGTAATAGAAGCTCAAAAAATACTAATCAAATTTGAAAGGTGACATTTCAAATAGATAAAACAAGATCATTTTTGTGTGTACTTTAGCTTGTTGAGCTGAAAATCACCTTTATGAAAGAGATGAAAGTTTATTTTTAAGTTTTTTTTTAAAGAAAAGAAACAAAACAACAAAACAGCTCCCATGCAGAAACATGGGTTGTGCCTTCTCCACAGTTAAGTGCTCAGTGAGTCTGATCTAATGTTAAGCAAAAAGAAATCAAAGATACCCATACTGAAATACCAGCAAAACCCCAGCATTTCAGTGCCAGTGAAAGAGCAGTATTTCAGATGGGGATTTGCAGTATCTTGCTTTTGGACAGGTTTGGTGTTGGGATGGTTCTGTGACTACAGCAATTCATCAGCTTTTTAGTTAGTCAGCTTTATATTGTGCATTGAGATTTTTAATTGAAAACATTTCTACAAAGTAGAAGACATCTAAAATGTATGAAAAAAATATTTTTGAGCAAATATTTACATAATTTTATTTTCAGGGACTAGTTAATTTTCCTGTTCTATTTTTTAAATGTAAAATAACTTACATCATTATGCAAACTCTTGCTACTTCTAAAGCTTCTTGGTTGAGTTTAAATCTGTTTAAACAAAATGATTCTATGAAATTAGGAGAGCTTTTTTTAGTGTAAAGTTGTTCATTACGAAACAGCACAAACTAGGAGTTTGACAAGTTACTGAAATTATGATGAAATATGTAGGGAAGTCTTAACTTTTATGGTTTTAGGTTGCTGGCTTATACATATGTGGGAATTGTAAGAAATTCTTCTTAACTTTGTGGGTTCAGTATGTATGATAACTTATATTTGTTTGAATACTGAGGAGCAACAGAGTGTTTAGGCAGAAAATCCAAATCCCTTCCTCTTGATGAAAATACTAGTGACTCTGATTTTTCCAGATTAAAACCCAGTGGTTCATGAGTTATGTTTTTCATTTTAAGATGCATCCTGTGTAAAATAGCTGACTAATTAAATTGTGGATTTCATGCAGTGTTTGGTGTTCTGTTAATTCTGAAAAGGGCCAGGCAAGCTGACAACTCTTTCTTTTTTTTGCCAGGATGATAGGGAAGAAAGAGTTGCAATTGTTAGCACAGTATGTAACTATATAGCTTGTCTCTGATCCTGTGAGTCTATACGCTGCCTTAAAGGGCCTCTTAAAACTTGCCCTCACCTATAACTCTTCCCAATGATAGTACACCTGAATAGGTAACTTCAATATATTTTTTTTCTCACTGTGGTGTAATTTGTTTTCATTCTCACTTTTCTATCATTGTGAAGATTTAAGCTTCCTTTAAGAAAGAGTAAAGTCTTTATTTCTTCTGCAAAGCATGAGATTCATGTACTACTGCTATGTACTAATAGAGAAGAATGAGAAATTATACAGTTGCTGTTAAGTCTAACTTTCTAGAAGATATGTTAATTCAGAGATGAAGATTTGCTTTCATATAAATTTGATAATTTGATACTAAACTGTGAATATGATCAGTGTAAAATGCACTGCAATTTTTAGGCTGAGTGATTTTCTTCATATGCTCATATACTTGAAGGCATTTGCTCTGTAGAGGTTGGCAATTACTGATTGACTTTCACCTGTTGTATCCTGCAAATGCATCCAGAATATTTTGAACAGCTCACAGCTACATGGAGATTGCACTTTAAAATAAAATCATTTTAAAAGCGCTACATTCTGTTGAAGCTATGATGACTTTAGTAGGCAAAATGGTAGGTATTGTATGAATATTTTCTTTAGATCTCATGTAGATTATTTTAAATCATTATCAGTTATGCAGTGATATCTTTATGGGTTGGATTACAGGTAGTGCTTTTTTTGCATGATTGATTAAGCAAATCCTATACAAACCACAACATTAGGTAAGCAGTTAATTCTTGGTGGCTGTTCCTTTGTGTGCTGTTGTAGTAAATACAATCATAGAATAGTTTGAGTTGGAAGGGACCTTTCAAAGATCATTTAGTCCCACCCACCTCCCACAGGCAGGGACGTCTTGCACTAAACCAGGGTGCTCAAAGCCCCATCCAGCCTGGCCAGGATACTTGCAGGGATGGGAATACGAGAGTAGAAAGTTGTAGTCAAGTTGGTCTTATATTATTTCTACACTTGAAAAAGGATGATGGTGAGATATTTTTAATAAAACTATTTATGCTCCTGTATGACTAACATACTTTGAAAAGTTATCCTATAAATATTGTAGAATGTAGGATGGGACTTTTCTTTTGTTTCTTTTAATACATAAAGCATCTGCTGCATGTGAGGGAAGAAGTATAAGCATATTGGGGTAATACTCTGCCTGTAGGATCAGATTTGTGATCCACAGTCCTTGTATAAACAATGTGCAGTTACTTTTATCATGTTAACACTGATGTAGACCAGTGATTTTTATTTACTTTACCACATCTGTGTTGCTTAACACTTAAAATGCAAAATTGAATTAATTTTCTGTAATGTTTCATCATAGCTGCTAAGGATATTGTTTGCAGCAGTCAGCAACTATGTGGGAAACCTGAGAAAATACAACTTTGGCTTTTCCCTCTTGTCATTAAATTACTATAACTAGGGGAAAATAATGATCATAATTTATTAATAAATAATGAAACACTGCAGTACACACTTGGGAAATTCTGATCTTAAAAGTTTGATGATAATAAATAACCTTTGCCTATGTACTTCTGTTTGTTTCCACTTCTGCTACTTTATATGGTAAGCACTTGGGAGCTATGACTGGATTTCTGTGAATACCTGATTATTTTTAAAAACTAAGCTTGGTATAAAATTGTTTTGACTATAACAATGTTTTAAGGAGGGTTATCTTTTTCCTTTTTTTTTTCCTTTTTAAAATTGTTTCACATGTACATCTCTTCAACATAATGTACCAGAGTTCACTTCTCAAGGTGTCTGAGGTGGATGGATCCTCCTGGCTGTGTGCCTCCCATCATTTTTCGAATGTTCGGATATTTCATTAGCACTGTTGATAGCCACATATTGCTACCCTGAGGACATAGAGAATTGATTACAGCAGCTAGTAAGCTCCTTGTGATCTGTCTTTGTAAGAAAAACTAGGAAAAGGCTATTTTTCCATATTTGAAGACTATTAACAAGAAGTAACAAATAGCTGTGTGTCAACAGTTCTGCGCTGTACTACCCTGGAATTACTTCTGAGTTAGTGTGCCACTCTTAGGAAAAGACTCCCTGCCTGCCTGTGAGAGACAGTTGCATTGTTATCTGTAATCTGCTTGTTGTTTTTCATGTAGATAGAGCTGACAGAGATCACACTGTAACTTCCTTTGAAAAATAGTTTTTTTTACTTTTTTTTCCTCTTTTGCTATGCTTTGTTCGGAGGGGTTTTGGTGGGGGTTTGTTTGAGTGATTGTTTTTTCTCCCCATAAACCTCTGGTGGGATGCCTCTTGATGTTATTTTGTTTCTATATTTCAATTACCATAGTAGGATGGGAAACACTTTCCAAGAGGTAGAAGTCTAAATTTGAAAGGGGCAGTGACTTATATTACTTGTTCCAATTAAGATAATGTGCGATGAAAGTGTAATTTGCTGGACCCTGGTCACCCGTAATGCATCAGCTGCTTTTGGGAGTTAACTGCTAGCAGAAAATTGTCAGCAACAATTTGGAGCTAGGTTAAAATGTTTGGGTTGGGTGAATGTGAGATTTTTTTAACTTCTCGCCTCTGGCTTGGGTGCCGAGTTTGAGTAGAGACATCAGGTTATCAGGAGAAAAACCTTTGCCTGTCTTTACAGTGTTAGGTTCTTGCTGCCCCTGGAGCTGCTTTTACAGATGCCCAAAGAAGAGGGCTACCTTAACATAACCACAGTTCATAAACAAGTGCTAAAGATCTGATAGAATTAAATCTGGCCAGGGACATAAAGGGCAGTAAGAGAAGCTTCTATAGGAATGTTAGGGGTAAAAGGAAGACTAGAAAAATGGTAGGCCCTCTCTAGAAGGAAATGGGAGACCCAAAACATGGAGGTATTTAGTGTCTTTTTTGCCTCAGTTTTCACCAGCAAGTGTTACAGCCAGACTGCCTAAGTTGCAAGAGGGAAAAGGCAGGTACTGGGAGAATGAAGAAGTGCCCACTCTAGAAGATCGGGTCAAGAACACCTAAGGAACCTGAAGGTGCGCAAGTCTATGGGACTGGATGAGAGACAACCCCACAGATCCTGAGGAAAGTGGCAGATGAAGCGGCTAAGCCACCATCCATCATATTTGAGAAGTTGTGGCAGTCCAGTGAAGTTCCTACTGAAATGTAACCCCATTTTTAAAAAAAGGAAATAAGGAAGGCCTGGGGAGCTACAGGCCTAGTCAGTCTTACCTCAGTCCCCAGCAAAGGCCATGGAGCAAATCCTCCTGGAAACTATTGCTAATACATATGGGGAATAAGGAGTTTGGCTTGATCAGCCTGGAGAAGAAAATGCTCTGAAGAGACCTTCCAGTACCTAAAGGTGGCCTGCAACAGAGCTGGAGAGGGACTTTTTACAAGGGCATGTGGTAGTAGGACAAAGGGGAATGGCTTTAAACTGAAGGATGCATCGTTGACATCATTCCGAATTCCTTTGCGTATCTGCAGCAGAAGTGGGGCATATATGTTCTTTACATATGACTAATTCCTTAAATAGGTAGAAGATTCTAGCTTGTCTGTCAAAACACAAGTCTTCTTTTTCTAAGTTGTAGTGTTTCTTGCAGCTGAAATAATTTGAAATTTTTTATATAATCTGCTGGGAAAAAAATCACCTGTTGAGATGTAAGGCTACATCATTGCTTTGACTTGGCAAAATATATGTGGATATGTTGAACTCCTAGGTTTGTGCTCACAGCGTTTTTTTTTGTTTGTTTTGGTTTTTTTAATAGTATTTTAAAATGGTTTTTTTTAAGGAGGTTGTATTCTCATAACAGAAGGTTTGGGGCTTTAAAAAAAAAATTAGCTCCTATATCCATGACACTGTTTGTAAGACACTGTTTGTAAATTATCTTCACAGGTTTTTCTGGAGTGATACCTTACTTGAAATTATTAATAAACAAAAACTTTCCTATATTTCATAATATGAATTAAATACAAGGTGGGGAAGGCGAATATGGAAATACCAGATGTTTTTGCTGCTGCAGCCTTTAGTTCTGTCCTATTGTCTACCTGTCTCAGATGCTAATACTGCATATTTGCATGGTCCTTAAATTGTTGGGTTTGATTTTTTTTTTTTTTTTAATTAAAACAGGCAACAACAGAGAGACCTTTTATACAGAAGCTATTTCGACCAATTGCTTCAGGAGGACAGTTGCATACTTTGGGAGACCTGCTACAAGATGTGTGTCCTAGTGCTATCACCCCTGAAGGTACTGCAGAAATAACTTTTGTCCAATAAGATAATTCTTTTTCTGTTGGCTTATTGGGGTTTTTGGTGGTTTTTTTTTAATATGTGTATTTTGGAGGTAGAACTAATTGTCAGTACTAGAGTTTCAGATTTCATTCCTTCCTGGCTCTTTAGTGTGCCCTGTATCACCCTCACTGTTTCAAGAGGGAAAGATTGATTCCTTAGCCACTCCTGAAAAATTAATCTCTAGCAGTTTTATTCTAGAATTCCTGTACTCCTTTACCATTATATTTGTTATAAGAAAAATGTTCACATGTTATTTTCTGCACTTCAAAAAAATCTTCTTAAAGCATCAGATGTTTTACGTTAGTTACCTTTAATTCCATATTGCAAAAACTTTTAATATGTAAAACTCCAAAACTGATAGAAATTGAGGATGCTTTCAGAATGTTTTTTTCCCCTTTGTGTAGTCCAACCTTTTAAAATGTACCAGAAAGAGATTTTTACAAGTATGTAATAGTTTATGTATGATTACTAAGTAGTATTGTGTGACCAATTAATGTAGCATATTATTTCATACAATAGCATTTGTTGATCTGCACTTATTCAGCCAGTAGGCATTTTTGGGGGAAATTTTAGTCTCACAGCTTACAAGTATTGCAACTGTGATGTATGTTTTAGGGGGGATAAATGTAAGAGTTATGTACTCTGCAAATTAAGATCAAAATTATTTAATGTGAAAGGTTTTTCATCATGTTCTTGCTGTTTGAGAAATGTGGGATAGTCTAGAGAATATCCTGGCACAGAATTTACTGGTGTAATATCAGCATCTTTTGACAGCAAAGCACTAGATTTGAAATCAGTGTAAAAATCTGTAAGATTTTGTTGTACACAGAAGTTACATGATTCAAAATTAAACAGTTGTCATGGATTGCTCCAAGTATCATGAGCTTAGAAATTCACTGAAATACCAAAATATTTTTTTACTCTTGTTTAATACTTGTTAACACATGGGAACAATTTCCGAAAATAACAAAAGGTAAGAAAAATACGGAATGTTGCTAACCATGAGTCCATTTTTCATAAAACTGTTATAAATTTTGGAGCACTATTTCAAGTAATGCTTTCCATTAACTGTCCAAAAGATAAAGGAAGATGGCAATAGATACATGGATGTTAGCACAAGTGAGTTTACCCATTTTTAAGTACGTAACCATCAGTATCCTACAGACCCTACTGAGAAGGTATGAAGGGAGTTTAAAAAAAAATCAGTGAGAAGGATGGATGCATCTTAACTTGGAAGGCAGTTGAGCACAGATTAGTGAAAGAAACTCAAAAGCATTTATGCACAAGTTATTCTAGGATTATGGGGATAATAATTTTTACCTCGATTTGCCAAAGCTGCAGATGGTGAATGGGCTAGTTACTGCCCTTATTAAAAGTGTGAATGTAATACAATTCTATCTGAATACCAGTGATAGTGCTACCTGTCAGCAGGCCTTCTTTTCAGATGTCAACAAAAGCACCAACCTTTAATAGCAGAACAGAAATATGCTGTGCTAATTGCTTGCTTCATTTTTGTTAAAAGCTGAAAAACTTTATATTTACTCAACTTGGACAAAAAAAAAATTTGGAAGAAGAGAAACTAAAGTAGGCACCATTCTTATACTTAGGAGGAGGGATGTGAAATTTGGTGGGTATTTGTGTATTGGAATATACATCTGCTTTAATTTGACCCAGTTTTTACTGAGCAACTTGCAAACTTAAGAGTTTAATAAATCTGATCCCACACATGGGCATGACCTATCCAGAACTTGCCACATTTTCTCCTGTAATGCAGCTTTGTATTGTAGCATTGTTCAATTGTTGCTCTTGTATTGTGAGTGTTCTCCTCCCTTTCTGATCCACAGAGAAGGAGAGCTGTCTGAGCTAAATGCAGAAAATGTGGGCTCTTGAGGAGATGTGGGAGTAGACTGATACATACACCTAATGGAAGAGGGAGGCAGACTGACTGAACAAGTAATTTGGAAGAAAATGACAGATCTGGGAATCATTAAATGTGATGGGGAGAGTGACTATAAACAATGTGGCAAAATGAAAGATTGGGGCAAAAGCCAAAACCTGACATAATAAATGCGAACACCTGGACAGAGTAAGTGGGGTAGGAGAAGGTAAAAGGATGAGGGAGAAAAAGAAGCATATTGCTTGTGGAACATGCACAGAGTTTGTGCAAGACATCTGTAAAAGAATGGGGAGCGGATAGCCTGCTGGCCAAATGATTTGGAGAAGGATATGGAGAAGCAAGTTGAATCAGAAGTCAAAAAGAAGGGCAGTTTCTGTTGACAGAATAACAAGCTGCATGTGAAGAGGTGTTCAGGTGGAGCTGGGGATAGTCAGATAAAGGATTGAGGAAGACCTGTTCAGGGTTCACTGTACCCCAGATAGGAACACAAAGTAGAAAATCAGGCATGGCAACATGGAAAGAAAAAAACGAAGATGCAGAATTAGAACAAAACAGAGGGATGATAGAGGAAGGTTCAGACATAAAGGAAACTGACCTGAAAAGGTGGATACCCATGACAACAGTGATTCTTACTGCTAAGGAACATGCACAGGGAAGGACAGTGCTGGTTTAGGCTTGACTGGAGGTCAAGAGGTCATCATACCCTGTTCACTGATTATTCAACTTAGCCAATTAGTGAATTTGATTGTTCTCTTGCGTTGCTAAATGCACTCATTCATTATTCAAATGTAATATGCACCATATTAAGTGTTCATGCTCTAATACAGCTTTGAGCTGTTAGAAAACTAACTAACCCAGCAGACTGCTTAGTGCCACTTTTGAGTTTTGCCTGTAGAAATGTTAGCAACCATGATGAGGATAAGCTTTTCCCTTTTCCCTCAAGTAGACTAAACTCCTGAGACTACAGAACCGCAAAACATCTGTGCTACTGAAGTCCCCATGGAACCCATTCAGTAAAATCGTTTTTTCTGATGCTGCATCACTGAGAATTTAACAAGTTTCCTCTGTCGACAGATGTTCCATCGGTTCAAAATACAGGGGAGATATGAGCGTAGGAGAGTTTAATTTGCAAGCATGTTTTGGAAACCTGGGGTGCTACACATAAAGTGTTTATTTCTAAAGCAGTTATCTCCATTTGAAGTTGAATACTTGAAGTTTAGAAGGTGCCGGAGCTGTAGACTGCCTGTACAATTGTAATTTCCTTACATAGTTATCATTCAGCTTATAATCACTCTCTATCTCTCATCTCTCTTTGTTTTCTGTGAGACTATAGTCTTCCTGCCCAGGCTGGGCATGTTTTAGTGTCAGGTGTGTGCAGTGAAAAATCACAGTCCTGATTTTTGAAAGGATAAATTGAGAATTAATGTGCTTCCAGAAGTATTATAATTTAGACAGCTGAATACTGCTTTTGGGAACTGAATTCAGTTTTTTTTTTCTCCTGGAGAATTCATTCGTATGCGATCGCAGGCAGACTGAGTGTTATAAACCCACCCATTTTATAGAGAGGACCATCAGAAAAGTTCAGTGATCTTAATGAGCGTTCTGCTGAACACTTTGCATGCTTGTTCTTGGAATCAGTGAGAGCTCTGGGGCTTTGAGTATGAAAACCCCAAGCACTCTGAAGTAAAGTTTAGGCCTCTCATTACTATTCTTCTGTCCCACCCTCTACAAAATGAATACTTCTGGCCATAATATCTCTTAGACTTCAATTTGTGAGCTAATACAGTCTCTTTCTAAAGGAAACTCTTATTAAAACAATTTCTGAAGGAAAAAAAGATTGTTGTCAGACATTAAAATTTGTCTTGTTTGGACCTTATTTAGTATCTTCTAATTTTTTTGCTTGTAAACTTGAATGTTTTGTCTTAATCTACACTTCATTCTGGTTGAGGCATTAAAATAGTACTGTGACAAAACAGAATACATTAGCAAAGCTTTATTAGAAGATTATGAAAAACATTTTCACATCTAGATTTTCAGACTATTCAGTTATCAAAGTTTAGATTTATTTAATTTTTCTGAACAAAGGCAAAAACAGTACTAGCTAGCCCAAGATATGCTTATAGATACTAGAGAAGCAGGTGTTTTATCTTTTTACACTTCTTTTCAAAGTAATTTAGATATTTTTCCAGCTATTTTTAACCTCCCTCTTCAGTGAATTAATTCATTGGTGACATTAACTGCATCTTCAGTGCAACAGAATCAATATGAGCTTCTTTCTTTCTGTTTTTCCCCATCTGTTGACTTTTTTTTTTTCCCTTTTCCTCTATGGTTCTCTCTTTTCCAATGACTTTTCATTCAACTGGAAGCTTCACAGTAAGTGTGGTGGTTGCTTGACTGTGGTGACATCCGTAAATGAGCTTTGTGCCGTGGGAACACAGAGAATATATGGTTTTCAGACTCAGCATTTGTAGCCGTATATGTGAGCCGTTCCTGCTGCCAGATTCTTAGGGACCACCACAAGAAGAGGGAGGGAAGGATTTCAAGAACCACCCACAGTGTCTATATGCCTTTGCTTTAGGAAACATGGATATAATTAAGTCTTCCTTTTAACTGTGCTGAGAAAAAAATTTCAATGAAAAAGTGTATTTATATATAGGTGGATTGAATATATGCATTGTTTACCAATTGTTGAAAACATGGTATAAAGAGCACTGTCAAAAGAACAGGTTGAATAATGACATTAAAAGATTGATAGTGAAAATGGTCTTTGTAAAATGCTGTGTCAATATTATTTTGGACTGTTACAGACTGTGGGTAATTGTTTAGAATACTGCATTTTATTTAAATTAGCTTATGAAACTATTTATTCAAGGCTTTTATTGTTTGTTGAAGTGCTGTAAAAAATGAAAACTTCAACTGTTATTATGCGAACCCATACTTTTCTCTCTCTCCTCAAACTGGTCCTTTATTCAATTTTTTTTTTCCTGTTTAATGAATTCTGTACAGTGCTCACCTTTCTGGATTGCAAAATAGTTTCATCTCCTTATCTGTTAATCAGAGAAAAACTAATGGACAAAAGGCTTTTTATTATGGGTGTTGTTATACCAAAGCAAAGAGTGGCTTCTGTTTAGAGTCTATCCTTTAACTCTTCAGATTGCAGGGACTGTTGGGCTTTATCTTCTCTTGTCCTCAATCACTGCAGTGGAATTGGAGCAGAGTGCACAGTAGTTGGGAACTCATTTGTCAAAATGTATTTCAAGCATTTTATACATTAGTAGTAATGGTCACAAAGTGTAAAGAAAAGCAGTACTTGGAATAGCAGTACTAAGTAGCCAGTGAAGTTCTTAAAACTATTGGCAATTACATTAATTATCTTGACTGTAAAAGATGCCCTCTTTTTCTAAAGCAACAAAGAGAGTGGATGCCTTTATTAGTAGCAAACACAGAATCATTGAATGGTTTGTGTTGAAAGGTTAAAGTTCATCTAGTTTCAACCCCCTGCCATGGGCAGGGACACCTCCCACCAGACCAGGTTGCTCAAGGCCCTGTCCAACCTGGCCTTGACTGCTGCCAGGGATGGGGCCGTCACAACTTCTCTGTGCACCCTGTTCTGCTATCTCGCCACCTTCTGAGTAAGGAATTTATTCCTAATATCAAATTTAAACCTGCCCTCTTTCAGTTTAAAGCCATTTTCCTATTTCCTGTCATGTCATGCCTTGTGAAAAGTCCCTCTCCAACTCTCTTGTAGGCCTGCTTTAGGTACTGGAAACATCTTTAAAATGAATAAAATGTTCAGAGAACCTTCAAGGAAGAGGGACTTATTTCACCTTGTACAACTCCTACTGCAATACTGTACAGTACTTTATTTCAGAAGGTTGGGTTAGAACTGAACTAATACAACCCACTCTAATTTTGTGTCTAAATGAGTATTTAGACAGCAAATGTGTTAAATCAGCTGTTTTCTCATTTGCTGAATCGTTTTTCATTTTACATTGCTCCTATTTAGCTACTTCACAGGCAGTGGTTGTGATTATGTGGCAACAAGAAACAGTAAGACTAGGTCATCACCTTCCATTGAATATTGATACAATTCATTTGTTTCAGTTTTTTTTCTTTGTTCTGATCTTCCTGTGTTGACATAAAGTTTGAGAAACAGTGAAGTCCTTGTCATGTTTGAATATACTGATTTTAATATTTATTAAACTAATCCAATAATCACTTCCTCTGTATTGTAGCCTGCTGTAATCTTTCATTAAGGCATGTTATATTTTTGGTTTTAATTACTGAAATAATCGTATTTTATCAATTATGCAGCAGTTCATAAATTAAAGAAAGTCACCTCAGTCCAAAATTTTACTATGCCTAAATCTATATTGTGTATTATTATGTTTATTTACTGTATTTCCATAATTATAGTTTAATTCAGTTTATCTAAGGGCTGAATACAATTGAAATCAAGTTTGGGAGTTCTATAGTTGTATGGATATACTTAGCTTGCTATTCATGGATTACCGTTCCTGATCTTCTAGGGTTATTGGAAATCCATACTGGAAGATGAGCAATTCAGTTTTCAGTCTTTTAAGGTAGAACTTTGCAAGTTCTGTCCTTTGAACATCATAAACTGTGTTTTGTTCTCAGTTGTGATCCTGTTGGAGGAGTGTGTGTGTACTTGTTTTTTATGTTTGCTTCTCCTTAGTTGTTCATACTTAAATCTGAGGCAAACTGGTCAGTTAGGTTTTGGGCAATGTTTTATTATATTTATTCCTGATAGCAGCATCAGGAAAGAGTGGTACTTACTTTTCAGTTCTCTTTTCAATTTGCGTTGACCCATTTTCTGTCATGTCAATGTCTCTTCTTTCTCCTGCTCATTGCCTTCAACATCTATTCTAGTAATAGATAGCTCTTGCTGTCTTTTGTTACTCTTTTATTATCTGTATTTTTATCCTCTGACACTAACTCTTCTACTTTTTTGACTGAGCTCCCTGTAATTTATATAACTAATTTTGTAGGTTTTCAGATCTTGGCTGATTTCCTAAGAGAAATAGATATGGGGAAAAGGAATAACAGTTCTTTACTAGTATTTATAGCAAGGCAAACAAGCAACAACAACGGCAGCAACAACAAACAATGAGAAATGCATTAAGAGCCTTCCCTGGGCTACCACACGCCCTCCCTGTTGGTGCAGTTCCAGTCACGGCCGGCCGGGGACGCTGTTGGCTCCAGACTGGGCAGGGCAGGGGCGATGATTCCCCCGCGCCTGCAGGGGGCGCTGTGGCGCGAGCGCAGCCGCGTGTCCCTCATGTGGTAATGGCGGACGGGCTGGATGGCGAAATCGGCCACAGCAGGAACCTCGGAGCAGTGGCTGGGATGGCAGAGGCTGGCTCACCCCGCCGTAGCGAGCAAGAGGTAGCAGAAACTCTGCAACAGTGGCCAAGAGCCCCATGTGTCCCAGCAGGCAGGAGGTGCAAGGTTACAGTGTAGTTAAAGTCCAGAGCAGTGGCAGAAAAAACCTGCGGGCTGGGAGAGGCTCCCTCAGAGGGGGAAGGGCTCATGGTCCCAGTTTTTCCCCTGAGGCACCTGAGTAGATGGTGAGAGTCCTTTCCAGTGAGGCAGAGTGTTAATAAGCTCTCAGTTCAATGGCTGCTCTTATGAGCAAAGCCTCACTCACAGTAAGAGAAGAAAAGTAGGAGATGTAACTCCGCAGTGGTGGCAGATTCCTCCCAAAGCGACCACAGCCTGTCTCCCCTCCAATGCTGAGAGATTGAGAGTCAGGAGCTGAGCCCAGCTCCTTCCCACAGCCCAAATCTTGTGGTCTCTTCCCCTCCAAGAGAACCCCCCCCAGATAAGGGAGTAGCAGCCATCTGTACCCTTCCCCCGGAGCTTGGCTACTTCTTTTGTCTTTCTTAAGTACCAGTTCTTAGTGTCTCTCAGAAACAAATGGGACAAAATTCCCTAAGACAAAGAAAACAAATGGAAAAAATCCTAACCTCCAACAGGCAGTAATTAGTCAATAGTCGTTTCTGTGTTAGTTTTTTCTTTTTGCTTTCTGTCCTTTTGTCCTGCGGTGTTCCATTATCTGGACTTCTACTTCAGTTTCCTAGAGTTTTCCAACAATTTTTTGTACAACTGGATATGAAAATCTAAAGTATTTTGACACCTAGGGACTGTGCTCCTCTATCAGCATTCTTCCATTTCCCAATTTCTCTTTGCATTTATCCTCCAGGATGACCAATGTCCTAGTTAATTACACAGGGAAGTCAGAATACAGTTGTCCAGTGTCTCCCTTCTCATACACCATTTTACACTCTTGAAATTGTACCAAGATCCTTTCCAGCCAACAGTCCAAAACCTATGGTTTTACTTCTCGTAGACTGTGCACCATGTAGTTTTAAATTGAAGCTCATGACAGATGGCTTTTTTATTTTAATATGAAACACCCATTCATGACGACTCCTGGGTTAGAATCAGATTATTCTGATTATTCATGCTGCAGCCTGTAAACTCATTGTCTGATCTTTTTTTTTATGCTTGTGGATGCCACTTGCACAGACAAAAGTTGATTCTTTAATTGGACAGTTCTTGTGTGGTAAAGTGCATTTGTCTGCAGTAGTTCCAGTTCCAGAAAATTAGGCAGTCATTTAAATAACTTCAGATTTATTACTATTTGTGGGAAGATTTAGTGGATTGTGCAGGAACAGGCTGAGATGAAGCTGATTTTGCTTGTGGTCTCTTAGATTGTGTTGTTACAGTTTCTATGCGGGTAAGGAAGAGAAGATGTTAAGACCATGTTGTTGCCTGCAACTACAGCATAAGCTCCCATATCTGATATGGTAGAACTTTACTTATGGGTATTCTCCTCAAAACTGATGAATAACAAAATTATCCATCCCTGAAGGAGATAGTACCATGGCTACTCTATCCTACTGTCTAAAATTCTGTTCTATTGAGATTAGGTGGATTAGGCCACCTGCTTACAGCAACACTGTCATTTATGACAGATAATAAAAATAAGTGTTATCTATCTGTTGCTTCAAGGAAGTCGTACTGCGTTTCCCCATGATTTTCTGTATCTGATGATAGTTCCTGTTGCCAATTAAGCGGCCTTTGTTTCTGGAAGTAGTATCAGTTCTGAATGCCAGCGTTTGTCAAATTGGGAAAAAAAAAGTGAATAATTCACAACTATTGAAAAAAATATTTTGTTTAGTATACATTTATGAAGTTCCTGTAAATGAACATCCTAATATTGTAAACAGATCACTTAGAAATAGTGACTCATTAGGAGAAAGGG
The DNA here is from genome assembly GCA_013397935.1 of Dasyornis broadbenti. Lineage (NCBI taxonomy): Eukaryota > Metazoa > Chordata > Aves > Passeriformes > Dasyornithidae > Dasyornis > Dasyornis broadbenti. The sequence continues at coordinate 559,106 of VZRN01005002.1, read as the reverse complement.
AGGAACACAGTATGATCTTACATAACTACAAAGCAACAACTGCAAGAAGAAACAGTGTTGAGTTCAACAGAATGCTTTGAAGAGGCAAAGGGTTAAAATGATAGAAAACAGAGTTCTGGGGAGGGAAAGACTTTTCCTCTTCCACACCAGAAATTTAAGACATTAGGCATAATGCAAAGATAAAAACTGTATAATGCAGAAGAAAGCAGTTTTCTTCCACTGCTATCATGTCTAAACAGTTCTGGATACAATTTTAATTTGCTAGTGTTGTTGAAGCCTTCATAAAACTTGTTTTGATTTTTGTCTCATGCTTCCTTGAAGACTCAAATGGTAAACATTTGGACATAATGACGCAAACAGTAGGCTATCAATCAATCCCAGTTTTCACAGCATTGTTGTTCATTCAGAAAAGCTGTGTGAACTGACCTCTTTCTACAGCAGTGTCATTAGTTCTTTCAGAAATAAAACAAGGATCAAAAAGACTTCCAGGATTTTTCTCTTAAGACTTGCCGTACTGAATGATTTTGTAAAATTAGGGATCAACTGTTTTCAATTAACTCTCAGCTTTTTTTAATGTATAATGTATGAGAGACTACATATTAATTGTTTTTGTTCTCCCTCAGTTTTCTAAGCATTGACTTCCAGTAAATTAGTTAAACAGAAAATTGAATTTAGATGAGATTTGCCATGTAGGCTCCTAATTTTGATACAAATGAGAAATGGTGCAACAGAAGGAGGTAAATTTATGCAGTGTGAATGTCTTTGGATAGACATGAAATATGACTGGGCTTGTTCTGCCTCAGGTCAGAATTAGCTTGACTTGGGGCTTACTGTGGGAATTGGAGCTGCACAGCACCATCCCAGTCCTTGCTGCTCCTGTGGTAAGCAAACTTAAGAAGTCTTGGCTCCCCATGTCTAACTAGTAAGTCTGATTGCATGAGCTCTCTGCAGACTGGTCTCTGCTTTTCAGTGCTGTGGAGGTACAGTGTTGAAATACTTTCCCAGGCCACCTAAATTTAGAAATACAACAAGCCCTGAGCAGTTTTAGGCAGTTTATTAGCTACACTTTATCCTGCATGGGTATGAGAGTATTGTGAAGGGTTAGAGGTCTTCCAGAGTGTGGGTGTCCTAAAACATGATTAAAAGTGATACACATCCTAGTCCACTGTCTCCTCTGCTGTGAGAGTCATCTTGCAGGCCACAACTGACCTTCAGATCACTGCTTAAGCTATTCCAGTCTCCTTGTGTCCTTGACGCAGTGGTGCTTTCCATGTTGGAGGAGGTCATCATGTACTTCTCCCTTCTGATGTGAGTCATTATTTGTGCCTGTTACATTTTCCTTACTAGGCCATATGCTTGGATTATCCTTCTGCATCTGACTTGTATCTGTCTTACTGGCGAATTTTGGATTTTTTTTTTTGCACCCGCAAACACCTACCTGCCCCAGTTGCCTTTTTGTTTTTAAGTTGAAGTGGAACTTTTTTCTGTGTTAAAATTGCATACCTTTTGATTTAGTAGTCCTTTTTGATCAAAAGGGGTGGAAGTCTAGAGGTTGTCTTGAGATTATAGGATTAAGAGTCATGACTGCAGAATTAGTTAATATAGAATTAATTTGTCATGACCACATGGAAAGGTGCAGATAATCTGAGAATAATGTGACAGCTGTACTTCTTGTTAGCCATCTTCATTTCTAAACAAACCCTTCATAATCTGAGAAGACTTCGGTTGTGTGCAGAATGTGCTGGCTCACTTACTCTGAAAAGAAAATATAGTGGGTATGTGGGGCTGCTTGTGATCTTTCTGCATACCACTTCTCAGGAAACAGTGAACATAGCTTGCTTTTAAGGATTTCCCCAGCTTTACCTCAATCAACTCTACAAGGATTATCCATTTGGTAGCTTATGAGTCCTTTGCTCCTCTCCTGTTGCCAAATGGGATGAAATTTAATATATCTGAATGCCAGACTTTGAACCTAGGACAGAGTAGTGCAGAGCACAGATACAAACTGGGAGAGGAGTGGCTGGAGAGCAGCCCTGCAGAAAAGGGTCTGGGGGTGCTGGCCAGCAGCAGACTCAGTATGAGGCAGCTGTGTGTCCTGGCAGCCAAGAGAGCAAACCACACCCTGGGGTGCATCAAACACAGCACAGCCAGATGGTCAGAAGAGGTGATTATCCCACTGTATTCAGTATTGGTACAGTCTCACCTGGAGTGCTGTGAGCAGTTCTGGGCCCCACAATGTAAGGGATGCCTCCACAGGAGAGCAACAAAGCTGATGATGGGGCTGGAAGGCATGTCTTGTGAGGAGCAGCTCCCTAAGGAGGGGAAGTGGAAAGGGAGGTGCTGAGTTCTTCTCCTGGTGTCCAGTGATAAAATGCACAAAGCTGCATTGGGGAGGTTTAGACTGGACCTTAGGAAGCAATTCTTTACCGTGAGGGTGGTCAAACACTGGAATAGTTTTCTAGAGAGCTGGTCGATACTCCAAGCCTGTCAGTAGTTTAGAGACTTTTGTACAATGCCCTTAACATGCTCTAACTTCTGGCCAGCCCTAGATTTCTCAGGCAGTTGGATGAGACGATCACTGTAGGTCCCTTCCAACTGCAATAGTATATTCTAGTCTAGTCTTTCCTCTTGCATCCAGTGACTTTCTTAACCTCACAAGGGTAATGTGCTGTTTCTTTGTGACTTAAAAGTGGTTTCTGGGCACGCATAGGCATGCACAATCATAACGGTAGACTGTAGGAAGAGGTACAGCAAATAGGGAAATAATCCTGTTTCTCAGACAAGCCTTTGGAAATTTGTTCAGCTTCAGCTACATTTGTTTTGCCGGCCACCCAATAAGTTTTATTAGTATCAGACTCCAGACTATTCTCTTTAAATTAGTCAAAAGGCCAGTGACTTTATTCAGACACAAAGTTTTTTAAGTCTATCGTTAACAGTAGTAGTATGAAAGGAGAAAGTAAAGTCTTCCACAGAGCAAAATAATTTTTCAAAATTGAACTTATTCTGTCTGAAAATTGCAGGCCAGCATTTCTAAAATTCTCTCCAGAAGAGAGGTGGGGTTCTTCATCCTAGAATAGTCTGCTCTTTCTGGGAACATTAGTGTCCTGTGACCAATTTCTGGACTGAATGCTACAGATCTGGAAATCTAGGCAGTTAAGAAAAAAATTGTGGAAAATTACTGACAGAAAACCTGACTGATTTCTAGTCTTCTGTTATGTATGTGAGCTTTAGGAGAACTGTTGGGATCAATGCATCTTGACAAAGTGTTTTAGTTGTGTTGAATTTTCTGTTTTAAAATGAGTATTTTTTGTGTTTTAGGAGGAGACCTCAGGTTCCTTATGCACTGTACCCGTTGTAGTGTGTTCCCACAGAACTTATCACTTAGATAAAAGATGAGTGAAGAGAGACAAAAAGGAAGGAGAAATTAAGAGGCACAGAGGGGTGATGTGGCTTGTACCTGGTCACACTGAGGTTAGTAGCAGAGTTAAGAATTGGATTTTTTTAAGATGTGGTCTAAGTCAGTCTGTCTTACTCCAAAGAGGCCACAGAGGCCACTCAATATGACTGAGCCATCAAAAACTTGACAGAAAGAAACCCAAACCAAACCTTCCTTGTAGTTTCTCATATATCCTTGCTCACAGAAAGAAGCATGTCAGCAACAGCTGAAGTACACAAAGTACATGGAGTTACAGGATATTTCTTATGATTAGTTTCATAGAAAACGTGCCAGTGCCTTTAGTGCTGTAATCGGTGCAAGAGTAACTGGAGATTTGGGTCTACCAAAGCTTTCAGGAGACAGTAATAGCCCTCTGTGAAGACTCACAATGTGAAGTGCTCAGCCAGGACACTGCAGCACACAAACAGATTTAAATGTTGTGGTCTGAGTGTTTTTATTTATACTAGTAAACAGAAGAGGGCTAGAACATGTGTTGTTTGTGCTATATGACTATTAGCAGTTCTCTGGCATAATTTTGGTCAAGGCCAATTAATACTCTCCCAGAAAACTTGAGCAGTGTTCATGGATTAACAATCTGGGGTCTATTCTCAGTGGGCAATAGAGAGGGGAGAAAATTTAGCTGACTAAGCTGACTCTGGCACTTTCCCTGAAGTTCCAAGAGTGGGTTCTGGCCCATTTTATGAGTGACATCCGTACCTTTAAATTAGGTGTAATGTACTGTGTCTTTGGGAGTTGGCTGAGTAAAATAATTCCCATCTTCCTTGCATCTGTCTTGCAGTCCGGTTATATTTTGTCTTGATGCAGCGGGTCTCTACGCTTTGGGAAACTTCAGTAGGTCTAGTATCTTTGTGCAAGCTGTCACCAGCCATTTAAGCCAAGAAACCACATGTATGGACCACATACACAAATAGATGCCCTTCTGCCACTTGTGATGTTGGGCATCAGTATCCTCAGATGGAAGGGTGGTTGCAAAGCCAGTTCTCTTTAACACTGCAAACTAATGCAGCTAAATTAGTGTTAATTAATTTCAGACCTGTGTTATGTTTATCCACATAGCTAATGATAGCTAATAGCTAGTAATCTTGCTAACTAATTAATGGTAGTAACTTAGCAAATTTTGTTTGCAAATGCTGTATATTTGTGTAAGCTTCCTGGATCTATTTTTCTATTTTCTGTTTTTAAATACTGTCTTAGTATTTTGGAATGAAAAAGGTAAAAAGAACTTTTATGAAAACTTACTTCCAATTTTAACTCTGACCAGGTAGCTGTTTTGAGAAGGGGTAATTTTTTTTTTTAAGTTAGTGTTCAGTGTAAAGAGTCCTGCAGGTATTCTATTATTCTTTTCACCATTCTTTCCTGAATTTCTCAATACAAAATTCTTTCATTTTACTGTGGTAGAGATCTCTAAATACTTTAGTGTATTAGCTGTTCAAAAGAATCTACAGTACATGTACAAAACCAAGGTATTTCATGCGCGCAAACTCTACAGCCTGCTCATTACAGAATTTATTTTTCAATGAGTAAGGGCCCGGAAGAAGCTAATGTAAGTATTTTAGCAAGGGTTTGTATTTCTCTGATAAACAGCACTCCCCTTCTGTTTGTGATCACAGGATGAAAGCTCTCTAAGCTTGTATATGTACATTTTTACTGCTACATCATGTAGCGTGCTCTTAAGATTGAGATCTCATTCCCCAGGAAGCATTTCTGTCTAAGATTAATTGCCCTTTTAAAATCAGTGTTTGATGTATTCCTTTGGCTATATCCTGACTCACTTTAACCCTCTTTGACCTGACCCCACTGGCTATTACTGCCATGGCTGGAGCAGAAATCCTGCAGCCTGATGTATGCAGTACAGACTTGAGCCTGTGGTTTTTCACATCGATGGATTCAATTAGCTGTGTTTTTACTGATCAGCTTAGCAGAGGTTGAAGAATTTGTCAGACATGGAACAAAACTGTCCATATTTTGTACATAATGGAATAGCTCATCTCAATTTTCACATGTACTTTGCTTAAGAAGTTGTTTACTTTGTTAAATAACATAATCATATTCCTGGAAGTAGCATTTTAACATGGAAAAGTTAGTTTATTTTTCTCTAATTAAATAGGGGAAGGCACAAAACATGAAATAACAGCCATTAAGCCTTCCATCTGTATGTGTCACATATCACTCTTCAGCCAAATGTTTTTAAACGGTAATTATGTCCCAATGTCCACTTTTGAATTTGATGTATTAAACTGGGCAGATAAACTAGTAATTAGCAGTATGGCTTGAAAACAAGTGAACATGCTGGTCTCTTCTGTATTGAGAGTGATTTTTCAGTAATCTTTCTTTGCTTTGCTAGGAGTAAGTCATCATTTGATTAGCTAAAAAATTCTTTATTAAAGATGGACGGCCATTAGGTTCGCAGAATATTTGCAGGCATGATGTGAATTATAGTAACTTGAAAATGAAGTAAACTTGAGGTTGAAAGTTCAAGAATGCCATTAAAAACCTTTAAAAGTGTATGAATGTGCATATGGTTAAGGGATATAAAGTATGATTGCATAGAGAATTTGTTATTTGTTTGGCATAATAGTATTTTGAAAACTATGACATTATGGAAGTTCTCTCAAGCTATGAGTAACAAGGTGTTTCACAGCAAATTGATTTGCTTTAGACCAAACTTTGTAGAGATAAATCTTTATCAAATCTTTTTGTGTTGTTTTTTTTCCCCAAGAACCACATTGATCACATTTAGCTCCCTAGCTGTATAGAGAGATAGCCCTAATTTCTGAAGATCAGTTGTACACAATTTGGAGGGAAGGGCAACCTCAAATCTAATTAAGGGCATAGTGCATGAAAGGGTTAACTTATTGTAAGTCAAGATGCCTGCTGTTCAAAAAGCTACACAACTCTTAAAAGTGATTTAGCTCTCCCTCAACAATGGAAAACAAATCATGGATGAGTTGGCCTCAATTTGTCACGCATTCAAGTGTTTGTCTTTTAATGCACACCCTGCCTATTCCTTGTGTATATAAATGTGTTTTGTGCTTGCTTGTTACATGGAACAGAAGCACAATTTATATTGAACTTTGTCACTTTGTTCACATGTCAATGGCCAAACTTAATGCATTGAAGAAAATAGTTTTATAAGCCTCAGCTGCTAACCCCAGTCTTCTATAAACTAGCACAGGTTTATCGCTAGTTCAAAGCTGAGGCTAAGGAAGAAGGGTTATAAGAATATCCCCTGGGAGTTTAGTCTTTTATTTTTTTTTTATTCTGCCTGAAGCTGGATGTTTCATGGGAAGCATATTTGGGCTTGTAAGATCTTCTGAAAACTCTTAAAAGACTAAGATGTCAGATGTTTAAGAAAAGTACTTTAGGGTTCTGTCATAAAGTAGTTTGGGAATTATTCCAAGAATCCCATTTTAAAAAGTCTATGAAATATACAATAATTAAATAATAATAAAAAAGCAACAACAGCAAAGTTTAGTTAAGTAAAGCTTTAATTTCTATCCTCAATCTGATTTTCCATTGAGTTGCATGAACTCTTTTACAGAAGGGAACCGTTCCCTTGTCTTACATGACATTACTGTCAGTGTTAACAGTTTTGGGGAATTGTTAAAAATAGTCTTCTCAGGGTTAGTCTGTTTAGCAGTGTTTCAGGCCAAATTCACTTTCTCTAAAAGCTTCTTGAGTGGACTAGAAAAAAGTTTTCTAGTTAACTTACATACTTTCTGGCTCCTGTGAGAAGTGTAAGCCAAGTTCTCATAAACTGCTCCAAAGAATCATAAACTGTTACTTGTGGTGATTACTTTAATCTGCTTTTTTTGCTATGTTTCAGAAGTATGGCTGTCTAAGCTGAGGATAGACTTGAGGTAGAAGATGACAGGAAATAACAAGAGAGAAAAATTGCATGGAGAAGAAAATTATGAATGGGGTGATGCCAAATATTTGATTTCATCTCAGTATTTAGTGGTATTTAATGTAGATGATAATATTGCATATGATAATACTACACTTATGTTTTGGGGATAGAGAAGGCTGTCTGTGCCTGAATATAATTCAGGAAATGTAATTGTACTAAGAATTGTGACAATGAAAGGTTCTTTCTCTCCGTTGCATCACGGAGGACTAAATTCAGGTTGAGATGTTTATACCACGAGAAGATCAGCCAACTGGCCTGTGTCAAAACCATGTAAAGAAGTACAGCAGTAATTAAATCAGTGAACATAGTTTTAATGTCAGTCCATATTTATACCTTGCCTAGAGTTTGGCATTTGTGGTGAGGTACTCTGCAAGAATAGAGTTCACTGAGGTTGATCCAGATCTAGTTATATTATAGCATTTTGGACAAGTAGTTCATATGAGTGGCTCTGGTAAGATGGAATGAAGGCACTGTAAGGGTTAAATTGGGACATGTAATATGAGTGACAAAACACTCCAGGATCAAGAGACTGACATTTCTAACTCTTTATTTTGGAGAAGAATTTTTAAAAATCAAATTACTGAGTTAGAAAAGATAGGTTGAACACTCCTGTTATCTGTAGTTTGTTCAGTAAACATATTAAGAATTAACATTCCTTTTAAAAGAGATTTTAAAACAAAATATGAAGTTGTAGATTTTAGTTGCCATACCCCAAACTAAAAACATACATTTAGGAAAACTGTGACCTTCGGTTTGAGCAACTAAAATCATGCTACTACCAGTGGTTAAAATGAGTGATACCGTCTTGTTGCTGACAGTTAACTAAATCTATGTCATGGTTTATTTATATTCATGTCAGGCAGTTAGAGTCTATCCAGGAACTGTAATTCTTACTCTCCAAACCACATCTTGTTTGGAACAATGCTTATTTCAGACACTGAATCATTTTGAAAAGGAAATCTGTACTGAATAATGCACTGACCTTGTATTTCTGTGTCTGAGTTCTTCACCTGAAGTCAGTGGCTTTCCCCAGTGCTGGTGAGATATGTAGGCAGGAATGAAAAGTCAGTCCTGTGCTTTCGTGTCACATATCAGCATCTAAAATTTTTGAGGTCAGAGGAACCTTTTGTTGTGGCTAGGCTATTGTAGAGTTGGCTTTGCAGAATTTTTTTGTGTATTCTTGCTCTTGGTCAGAGGATATGTATCTGGTGATGTGATCCAGTGTATCATCTGCATTTCTCCTTAAACCGATAATTATTCCGACTTAGGGGAGAGGAAGAGAATACAGATTTCAGTAGTCTGTGTGTGGTTGAAGTGAGGTTAAAAGTATGTTAAGATTGCCATGGAAAAATAGTCACTTCTCACAATAGAGCCTACTACTGTGACAAGAAGGGTCATTTTTGCACAGGATGGAATTCACAGAAAAGTAGGGACAGCCTGGGATATGCTGGCTGAAATAGGCTAATGTGAAGCTTCTGAAAGCTCATAAGATTTTATTCCTGTTTAAAAAATTCTAACTATAAAACCCCTGCTCAGTAGAACATGTGGTAAATTTAGACCTTGAAGCTATAGTAAATGAAATATTTGGCTTTAGTAAAGAGAATATATTTGCTGTCCACAGTATTTGTGCTGAGCTCATTCAAAGAGCAAATGATCATTTAACCATGAGATTTGACCAAAATCAACCTTTTTTATGCACTTCCCATGAAATTACATAGGCATTAAGCTCCTGTTAGTACTCAGCTGAGTAAGATTTGTTCAGAGTGCAAGTTTGTTTCTCTGTTTGAGACCTTTATATTGAGATTGTCATTACTGTGGAATCAGAACACCTCACCATATTTCTGTACCTTGGTCACTATTACACATACACATGCCAGAAACTGATTGCAGATGTTCCAGTTAGATTGGAGTTTATGAATGGGAAAGTCTGTAACAATATGTTTAAACTTCTAATACTTTTTAAAAAGGTACTGAAGAAAAGTAAAACATGACTATTTGATTTATACGTGGGTTTAATTCGTTCTGTAGCTATGGTTGCTCACTGAGCAAAGAAATATTTTGCCATGAATTAAAAAATATATCATATCTGCCTATGGTAAATATTACAGAAGTGCTGTGAAAATGTTCAAAAATACTCCTTAGCCTATTTTTTTTGGCGTGTTTTATGAGCACATTATTTTTATGTAGCACACACAATGAAAATAATTGTGAAGCTTGTTTTGCGGTAAATGGTATCTTGTCTTTGTCAATTTTAACATTGGACATTGGAGCTGCTTCCAGTTTTGGACAGGTTACTGCTAAACAATGTAGATGCTCTTCATCAATTTCAGGGCTGACAACTTGAACCACTGCTGACAATGTTAAGGTTTGAGGGTTTTTAGAGATGCTACCTACTTAAAAGTGCAAAAAGTGAAGAGCGTTCATCAAATGCTTGTTTTTATTCTACTACCAGTGCAGAAGTCAGTGGTGGAAAATTTCTTTAAACTATGAGACTTGTTTGGGGCTGTCTCTTCTCTGTATGTCCTAGAATATCCAACCTGAGGTGCTCGAGAGGGGAAGAATAACTTCAACCACTGTCCAGTGCTTTCCTACCATGTATGGTTACACATTAGAACACAGTCTTTGAATTTGCTTGCTCATATAGAATAGTCATTTGTAAATAAGTGCACATTTTCATATGTGATCCTTGGTGCTAGATCAGAAGCCTAGTGTCCAAGAAGGAAATTTTCACTTTTGCTTACTGGAGATTTAGCCCTGCCTAGCTTTGGCTTTAGGCTTTCAAAACTGGGTCGGCAATACCTGTCAGTAACAAACGTAGTGGTTGCACACTACATTACTCACATGAAGCACATTACTGAAAGCTGTGTTTCTGTAAGTAATTTCCTAAGAGATCCCACAGAGGTAGATTAAAATCTTTCCAGTGAAGGTGTTGGTGTGTCTCTTCAGACTCAGAGATGTCTGAGGCACCAGGTGCTGAGCACACACTGTTTCCTGCCTGGTAATCTGAGGAGCAGAAGTGGGGAGGAAAGCAGCCATACCACAGTCACAGAAGGAAAATTCTGCTCTTTATGATGCTGTCTCAAGATGAGTTTCCCTAGAATATGGTATAGCCTGTTGTCAGGAATACCTTTAGTTATCATCTTCTCCAGAGCATACAATATATTCTGAAGATAAGCAACCAAATGTCTGTGGCCCACTTCACAGCTGGAAAAGCTGGCATCCAGTTATGTTACACTATTAAAATGCTGCTACTGCATGAAACTTGGTTGTGTTTACTTACACATTCTAGTGTCCTTGTCTACAGTCCTGTGGCCTTGTATCATACAAGAAATGTGTTGTTTGCTCTTTTGAAGTACAGGATTCTATTTGCTTTTTTAGGGCTGTAAAGCCAATTTTATAAGTTGTGCTGTCCCTGAGTACAAGCAGATCCTAGGACTTGCTATGCAGAGAACTTGCATACTGAAAATTCTAATTGAGTACTCCAGGGACACTTTTGCTAAAGCGTGAATATCTTGTATTGTCTATCGGTTAAGGGATTTAAGCCTGCTAAATTGCCCTGACAGGTGATTGCTTGAGGCCACAAATAAGAAGGGAGGTATTTCATCCCACTAAAGAATTTTAAGTGGTACATCACAGATGTAGTCTGGCTAGAGCAGCTGATCTCATGTAGGTGAAAGGGAGTATGTCACTGCAGCACTGGTGAGCATTGAGATGCTAATCTAGGTAAAAAACAGCTAAAATAAGTACCTGTGACAGAAGCAGTACCTTCTCACTATTCTGCTCTCAAGGGCTTGAATCTATATCAAAACTAAACCAATCTTTCCCCTCCATCTTAATTTCTTTTTTTAAAATAATAATATAATTCAGTAGAAAAGATTTATTTAGATGCATCAGTGGTCTGTGCAACAACTTGAATTGATGCTGAATAAGCTAGTTTTCCCAATACTGAGTAGTTTACTTTGCAAGCAACAACTTATATAGCTGAAGGAAATAGAAAAAACTTACGGTGTGATACCATGCCATTGCACATCTTCCCACCTTCTCTGAAGACTACAGATTTTCTTGTTTGTTATTCTGCTGTGTCTTGCTGATTCCTGGATATTGAGGAGTTTTAAAGGAAGCTGAGGATTAAAAACAGTGAATATTGTAGGGAGGGCATTCTCTTTAAAGAAGGGAGAGTGGACTCAAGCTGCCTCAGGTTGAGGAGGGCTTTGAGCCACTCTCAAGGGCTCACTTGAGATGCAACAGGCCACTCTCTTTTGCTTCCTTCCAGCAGATACCTATCTGCAAAACAAAGTCTTTTGCCAGTGCTTTCTTCGGAGTGGTTTCCTCATTAGGAGCACTGAGACACCTTGTAGGTGACAGAGAAGCAGGTCTCTTCTTAAGCCCTTCACTTCAAAGGTTGCTTCTCTACATTTTCTGTACAGCGCTGGAAAACTCCTCTGACTTTACATGGGATATGATTAATTAGCCTGGGTCAGGTACCTACTTTAAGTGTTGCAGCCTGAGTTAGTGTCAAGTTAAGTGATCTGAAATATCTCAAAAATGTCTTAGTACATAACATGTAAGCATAGTTAACTGCCTTCTGGAGATGGAATATTGTTAAGTTTTACCAAAAAAGCTTTATCATCTGTGGTTATCACTTGCATCTAGTAACTTTAGGGGGGTACAGTACCTTCTCTACTGATACAGCTTCACAAGGAAAGCAGAAAAAAAAATAATTTAATCTTGGGACACTCTGATAGCTGACTTAATTTGGGATTTTTTTTGTTTGTTTGTTTTGTATTTTTTGTTTGTTTTGTATTTTTTGTTTGTTTGGGGGTTTTTTTGCAAATACCGAAAGAGTGTTTGTTAGTTGTGCATCACTTCAGTAATATAAAAATACTCTGATTTTAAGTAACACCGTGAAAACCCCTTACAAAACATACATTGCAATGCTTTTATTCCCAAGAGTAATTTGCAGCAAAGTGAAAAAAAACATCTTAGGTCACATGATAGGTAACATGTAACTCAGTTCTGACAGGATTTTAAAAGGACAGAAGAAATTGGTGAGGTTACTGGAAAATCTGAACTCAGTGGTTTTGAGGAAATCCTGGGGTTTTTTTCACTACATTGCTGAACATTGTAAAATGGGTACTGACAGTAATCGTATCATCAGGTGTGGACCCCATGCACTGCAGATGAGCAGAGTTATTTGCCCTAATTTTCATAGGCATGATCCAATGACATAGAGAGGCATTACTCTTTGTAATTAGGTCATTTAAATCTTATACCACTCACTTAGATATATGTTGTGTTTAGCAACTTGTACACTTTGTAGATGCATTTTGTCACTTTAAAAAGACTTGTAATTATAGAGTATGGGGTGGGGAAGGAGAGGACAGTGGCTGGTGTGTCAAGATGCAGTTCAAAATAATGGAAAGAAAAATATTTTGTAAATCTGTTATATCTGTAAAACAAGTGAATGAAGTTTTCATGATAGCTAGCAAATCATCCAGGACTCAGATCACAGTGGTAATGGATAAGAATTAGATAGCTGTTGAGAAAATAAGAATACTCTTCAGTAATTTTTTTAATGTATTTGCTATTGACAACTTTTTGCTACAAAAAGTCAAGAAAACATCTATATGAGTGAGACTCTGTGATTTAAAATTGGATGTGCATCTGAAAACATGAAAGTTGAGGAAAGTTTTGGTAAATGTGCTTTAAGTGAGAGTTTATGGTTCCTAGTAACAAAAGGAGGGAAGAATGTTGAAGTAAAAACAATGGATTTTTTGAAGGAAGGCTACAGTAAATACAGAATTGGGAGATAAGATCTCTTCAGTCAAGCCTCAAGGGGAAAAGGAGTTAAGGAGAAGTGATGCTTTGTCAGAGATAATACTAAAGCACAAACAATGCTAATGCAGAGATTTAGATTTAATTAAACTGTAAATTCTTCATTGACCTCTGAGGCTTTCTCAGTTTGCCAAGGAATAGAATAAAAGACTTGTATGAGAAAGGGACAAAGCTGGGTAAGGAACAGGGAACGCAGACACCAATATTAACTGCATTTCATTTTTACGCAAGAGTGCGCACATGCACACACATCCAAAAATATTATGTTGCACAGTAATGGAAGAGCCAAAGAAAATATTTATAATTTATAAGCCCTACCTCCAATGGCAAGAGAATGATACTGGGGTTCTAAGGCTTTTAAACTATTTTTTGCAAGTTTTGGCTGAAAAGAGTTAGATGCGCATAGGTTGCTAGCACAGTTCTAATGCTAAAACAACATTCTGTCATTTGATTTTATGCAAATTAGTTATTTCTGAAAATTAAATAATACTATGAAACAAAAGAAAGGAATACCACTGGTAGATTTTCATTTGAAAGTGTTAAATACATATAGTTGGAGATTACTTAAAAATACTTAGATGATCCCTAACTTCTAAGAAGAAAGAACACTAGTGTTGTGAATGAGTGAATGTGCCACCACAACTGGGTTTCTGAGATCTTTTTTTTTTTTTTTTTGGAGTTTATTCTCTTGACAATCTGACTGGTAGTATTTCAGCCCAATAAATACCTGTTTTGGCTGGAAATACCAGAAGTTTTGTTTTTAAATTATGTGCTTTGTTCTTCAGACTTGTCTGCAATAAAATCAGAAACCAGCAATTGTTTATGCTTAATTTAGTGTGATAAGGTGTATATTATACTGTTTAGAGAATCAAGACTTTGTACGGAATCTATCATATGTAGGTAACAAGAAACAAAAGTATAATGCTTTATTTTGAGCAAACGGAACTGTCTGCTCTTGCAGGAAGAATTATTACTAGCATAAAGTCAACTACATATTCAAGA